>OY720441.1:258117350-258717350 GCA_963082915.1 Dolichopus griseipennis | reverse complement strand
ATCACGTATACAAAATTTGAAGTCAATTAAAGTCAAAAGTTTAAGTACTTGCACCACAGCCCCAACTTGGCGGTCCGTTAGAGCAAAATTTTTGGACCACGATTTCTTTCCGTACCCAAAAACCTCTATATACAAAATTTCATGAAAATCGGCTGGGCATTTTAGGAGTCTATTCGCTACATACAAACAAACAATGAAACAAACTTTCGCTTTTATATATATAGATTACTCTATAAGACTCCTTGTTTTATATGAGCATTACTCTATACTTATTGAATCTGGGTGTCTGCAAATTTGCCAAAGTAGTTTAGTTTTACGACCAAAGTTTTTGCAAAATTTAGTTGGGGTAGAGCAGTTGGTTCGAGTAGCTGCCATACAACTCCTAATTTTTATATGAGTATTACTCTATACTTATGAAGCCGGGTATCTGTAATTTCGCTAAAAATAGGTTACTTTTATGGCCAAAGGCAAAATTTGGTTGTTCTACTGCAGTTCAAGAAGTTGCCTTACAACTTCATAATTCACCAGAATATTACTTTATACATAATAAAGCTGAAAGTTTGCAATTTTTCCAAAACTAATTAACCGGATGATATAGTACTTATATTACGGTCATACGGGTACCCCAGATTTGACACTGTCTACTCTACTGCACTCTTCCTCGTTTACAATATATCTACTAAATTAAACACTTCATAGGTAAATACATAAACATTATATTGTTAAATATTAAATAAATAAATAAACTTATAAAAACGGTCTTCACCTTTAAATCAAAAACGGGTGCATGACACTTTACTGAGTAAAAAAATCCCGAATGTTCCAAAATAACGAAAAAACAAGTAAAGAAACAGTCAGTCGGTGCAACCGACTTAGAAATACCCTACACCTATTTGGTTCAAATTTAAGGACATATCATAAGTCATTTTAATACCATAGAAGCTGTTATTAATTTGATCGTAAGACATAGCTAGCCAAATTAACTGTATAATACTAAAAACATTTTCTAATTACCCTATCTATTAAAAAATACTACAAATTCTTACTAATTTATCTATTTAAAAATATTAAAAAACAAACAAACTTGAAATAAATGAAAATATATTTATTCCAATTCAATTACAAAATGAAAAAATTCTAAGTATTAAATTTTGTGATAAAAAGATAATCAAAGCATAATATATTTAATAATCCAAATTTTTAAAAATTGCAATTATTTTAAATAGTTAGTTTATATACCTAATAGAAAAACTTATAAACGCAAAATATGCAATAAATGTATTTCTAAAATACAATGAAAAATTTACACCTTTTCATATAATTCATTTAAATATAAAAATAAATTTTACATAAATGCAGCAAGTACCTTTGAACATAGCTGAACCACTACAATTAAGTCTAGTTTTCGGAGACACATAGGACATAGGAAATGTATTCTTTGGCTTCGAAATTAAACTCGACCACAACCAATTCCCATGGTACTTTCATTACTAGTAACCTACTGTTAAATTTCATCTAAATACCGGCATTATTTTTTGAGTTATGGTGTTTTTAAGATATATGTTTGTTAGTTCTTGAACTTTTCAAGGGTTCCAGGACCCGAAATTATGGTATGATTTCGCCCATATGCAGTCCCGTCATACTTTCAATACTAGTTAACCCTTGTACACAATTGGAACGCTCTATTTTAATTTTAAGTTACTAGTTTTATTAATTTCGATGATAAGCTTTTACACATTGGGGGGTCTAAGAGAGGTTCTGAACCACCACTCCAATTGATCCCAAATTAGGGGGGCACGCAAGAAATAGTAAAGAACACCCTTGTGGCAAATTGGAAGCTTCTACATTTGTTTCAAGTAACTATCTTTATTAATTTTGAAAATATGCTTTAAGGGCCTAAGAACTGAGTGGCTGGTCCCCGATCCACTACTCCAATGGGGCCCGAATTTCAAAGACATTTACGAAATAGGAAGGGACACCCTGATACCAAATTTGGAGGTTCTATCTTCATTGGTTTCGTAATTATGCTCGTTTGGCCTAAATTCGATCAAAAAGTTCTAAGTTCCGAACCCATTGTCCAATCCTCACCGTACGTAATCACCGCCGTAGTTTCGCTGCCAATAACCTACAGCACAAATTTCATGAAGAAAGCCTCATTAGTTGTTGAGTTATCGTGATTTTTTATATATGTTCCTTAGCCCTGACATCGATTAAAAGGTCCGGAATCCGAACCGTTGGGCTAATTTCGCCCTTATATAGTCCACGCTGTACTTATAGTACTAGTTAACCCTTGTACACAATTTGAACGGTCTATCCTAATTTTAAGTAACTATTTTTAGTAATTTCGATTATAAGCCTTTAAAACTTGGGAGGTCTGAGAGGGGTACAGAACCACCACTCCAATTGATCCCAAATTAGGGGAACACGCAAAAGATAGTAAAGAACACCCTTGAGGCAAATTGGAAGCTTCTACATTTTTTAAAGTTGTTATCTTTATTAATTTTAAAGATATGCTTTAAGGTCTTCGGAAATGTGTGGCTGGTCCCCGACCTACTACTCCAATGGGACCCAAATTCACAAGACACTTAGGAAATAGGAAGGGACACCCTGATACTAAATTTGGAGGTTCTATCTTCATTGGTTTCGGAATTATGCTCGTTTGGCCTAAATTCGATCAAAAAGTTCTAGGTTCCGAACCCATGGCCCAATCCCAACCTTACGCAATTCCCGAAGTATTTTCACTACTAGTAACCTACAGCACAAATTTGATGAAGATAGCGTCCTTAGTTGTTGAGTTATCGTGATTTTTTATATTTGTTCGTTAGCCCTGAAACCGATTAAAAGGTCCAGAATCCGAACCCATGGGCCGATTTCGCCCATATGCAATCCCCGCCGTACTTTCAGTCCTAGTAACCTACAGTTAAAATTTCATCAAGATAGCTCCATTATTTTTTGAGTTATCGTGCCTACGGACGGACGGACGGACGGACATGGCTATATCGACTAAGGCGGTCACGCTGATCACAAAAATATATACTTTTCCATATCTAGCTCGCTTCCTTTAGGTGGTTACAAACACCATACCAAAGTTAATATACCCCTTTACCTATTCTATAGGTGTAGGGTATAAAAAATACTGAAAACCAAAAATTAGACCACCTTTTAATTAAATACTTTGTTGTTAACTTTGTTAAGTAGTTAAGTATTATTAAAACAGTTAGAAAGGATTTCAGAGTTGGATACAAAATCAGGAATGCTGCTTTTTCCAGAATATTTACATTTGCCTTTTACTTAATATGGTTCTATATATTTAAGTGGAAGTTTTTTTTGGAACTTCGTACCCAACCTGAATAAGGTTTCGCAATTCAGGATTTTGATATTTTCGCGATTTTTTTTCAGTAAAGTATCATAGTCCCGTCAAAAGCATTCTAGTTTGCTCATGTTCATGCAAAGAAAATAAATGTACAAATGTACATAAATATTTTTAATTATTGGAAATTATTGAAGAATTAAAGTAAGACTTGTGAAGAGAAAAAATTTTTGAGAATTGAAAATAAAACAAGTAAAGAAACATTCAGTCGGTGAAACCGACTTAGAAATACCCTACTTGGTTCAAATTTAATTAGATATCTATAAGTCATTTTAAGACCATAAAAGCTGTTATTAGTTTGATAGTAAGACGTAGCTAAACAAATTAACTTTAAAATACTAAAAATATTTTCTAATTACTTTATCTATTTAAAAATATTACAAATTCTTACTAATTTATCTATTTAAAAATATTAAAAAATAAAAAAATTGAAATAAATGAAAAATATTTATTTCAATTCAATTACAAAAGTGAAAAAATTTGAATTTATTTTTTTATTTATTTACTTATTTATTTTCAATAGTAAATTCCAAAAGAGATTTCTCTCATAACATGGCTGTAGACATTTTAAAATATTATATATTCATTTTAATCTTAATTATTAAATTTGGAAATTATAAAAGAGGTATAAAATTCATGTAATATAATAGTTCATGTAATATAATAGTAACAAATTAGAAAAAAAAAAAACAATGAATTCAAAAAATTATTGTCAAGTTTGTTATAAAGATTAACAGCGATATACATTGTAGTTGAAAGACCAAATTGTGCTGTTCTTTTACGATCAACATGCAATAATTGCTGATTGCGAGTACTCATGTTATGATGATCACTGCGTTTAGTTAATGTTGTTGAAGTGTGAAATTATCATAGTATATATTATGTGTGTGCAGAATAAGTTTGACATGTATCAGATATATAACAAAAAGTAAATTGTTTGCACTATGAATATACTGTGTATTTTCCAGCCATTTGTAATGATATAAATTTTTAAAGGCTTTGTTTTGTATTACTTGTATATATTGTACTTTTGTTTTGATGCTGCTCCCCACAATTTTATTCCATAGATTAAGTGACTATGAATAGATAGATTTGCCTTTTCACAGAATTGGGTAACACATATGATATTTTTTTAAATACTCCAGCAATTGACGAAAGTTTTCTAGATAAATATGTTGTATGCAAGTTCCACTTTAATTTCGAATCTATGCAAAAACCACGATATTTATATTCTTCAACTTGCTCCAACTTTTTATCAGCAATTTGAACATTTAATTTTTGTAGAGAATTACCAATTACCATGAACTTGGTTTTTCCAATATTTATTGTTAATTTTTGAATAAGCATCCACTCGCTGATTTTGGTTAATTCAGTATTAATTCTATACTGTTAATCCGTATGGGTGTCTGCTTGAAATACAAAACAAGTATCACCCGCATACAAGAATAATTCTGCATTAATGTCAATTTGATAAATACCCTATATATACAGTAAGAAGAGTAATGGTCCTAGAATGCTGCCTTGGGGTATACCAAATCTTGTCTTTCCTGAATCACTTTTTCTACTCTCAATTTGTGTATATGGGTGTCTGCTCGAAGTACGAAACAAATATCATGGACAAGTTTTCTAGTTTCATGTGGTACGAAATAGCAAAATTTAAATTTTTTGTTTTTTTTTTTTTGTTATTATACCATACTCCTATAGAATAGGTAAAAGGGTATATTAACTTTGGTATGGTGTTTGTAATCACCTAAAGGAAGCGAGCTATATATTTGTGATCAGCGTGACCTCCTTAGTCGATATAGCCATGTCCGTCCGTCCGTCCGTTCGTAGGCACGATAACTCAAAAAATATTGGAGCTATGTTGATGAAATTTTAACTGTAGGTTACTAGGGCTGAAAGTACGGCGGGGATTGCAAAGGGGCGAAATCGGCCCATAGATTCGGATTCTGGACCTTTTAATCGGTCTAAGGGCTAACGGACATATATAAAAAATTTCGATAACTCAACAACTAATGACGCTATCTTCATAAAATTTGTGTTGTAAGGTACTGGTAATGAAACTACGGCGGTGATTGCGTACTGTGGGTAATGTACAACGGGTTCGGAACTTAGAAGTTTTTATCGAATTTAGGCCAAACGAGCATAATTCCGAAACCAATGAAGATAGAACCTCCAAACTTGGTATCAGGGTGTCTCTTTCTATTTCCTTAGCGTCCTTGGAATTTGGCACCAATTGGAGTAGTGGGTTGGGGACCAGCCACACAGTTCCAAAGACCTTAAAGCATATTTTCGAAATTAGTAAAGATAGTAACTTCAAACAAATTTAGAAGTTTCAAATTTGGTACATGGGTGCTCTTTACTATTTCCTGCGCGTTCCCCTAATTTTGGATCAATCAGAGTGGTGGTTCAGTACCCCTCTTACACCCTCCAAGGTTTAAAAGCATCATCTAAATTAATAAAAATATTAACTTAAAATTAAGATAGAACGTTCCAATTGTGTATAAGGGTTAACTAGTATTGAAAGTATGACGGGGATTGCATATGGGCGAAATCGTACCATGGTTTCGGGTTCTGGAACTTATAAAAGTCTAAAGGCTGACGAACATATATCTTAAAAGCAGTATAACTCAAAAAATAATGCCTCTTTTTTGATGATATTTAAACTCTAGGTTACTAATAATGAAAGTACCATGGGAATTGGTTCTGGAATATATTTCCTATTTCTTATGTGTCCCCGAAATTTAGACTTAACTGTAGTGTTGGTTCAGATGCCTCCTAAGAAATCCCAAAACTAAAAATCTTATATTCGAAATTCAAGAAGATAGAAACTTTAAATTTGATACACGAGGGTTCTTTCCTATTTCCGTTTATATTTAACACTTTTATATTTTTGAAAGGCTTAGCATTTTACCATAAAACATATTTTGTATAATATTTTGTAAATTAAAAATAAAATATTTTTTTAATAAACGGTTAAATTCCTTTTTTTTAATGTTAATCATATCACACATTTTATTGAATTATTACCAAAGGTGATATATCATTAAAACATTGTGTAAAATACTTAAGCTATATTCAAAGGTACTTGCTGCATTTATGTAAAATTTATTTTTATATTTAAATTAATTATATGAAAAGTTCTAAAATTGTAATTGTACTTTAGAAATATATTTATAGCATATTTTGCGTTTATAAGCTTTTCTAATAGGTACATAAACTAACAATTTAAAATAATTGCAATTTTGAAAAATTTGAATTATTAAATATATAGTTAACCTTTGTACACAATTCGGAATGCATTTTACGCTTTCTACTACTTTTTGCATTAACAGATTTTGCATTACTACTTGCTGTAAATAAAAATTTGTATGATAGTCTTCATTTTGTTTCATTAAGAATAAAGAATAAAGTAGGTATACTGGGTCGGTAAGGGTCATGTAGGTATACTGGGAGATTCAACCATGGGTTCGGAACCTAGAACTTTTTGATCGAATTTAGGCCAAACGAGCATAATTCCGAAACCAATGAAGATAGAACCTCTAAATTTGGTATCAAGGTGTCCATTCATATTTCTTTAGTGTTCTTGATTTGTGTACTTAATTTTTGGAGTAGTGGGTCGGTGACCAGCCACACATTTGCGAAGACCTTAAAGCATATTTATAAAGTTAATAAAGATAGCAACTTGAAACAAATGTAGAAGCTTCAAATTTGGCCCGAGGATGTTCTTTACTATTTGTGTGGCCCCCTAAATTTGGATCAAATGGAGTGGTGGTAAAGTACCCCTCTTAGACCTACAAAGGTTTTAAAGCTTATAATCGAAATTATTTAAAATAGTAACTTAAAATTAAGATAGAACATTCGAATTGTGTACAAGGGTTCACTAGTATTTAAAATACAGCGCGGACTGCATATGGGCGAAATCATACCATGGTTTCGGGTTCTGGAACCTTTGAAAAGTTCAAGGGCTAACAAACATTGAAGTAATTATTACTGCTATTTTGAAGTAATTTAAACTGTAGGTTACTAGTATTGAAAGTATCATGAGAATTGGTTCTGGTCGAGTTTGGTTAATGAGTTCGGATTATAGAAGCTTTTGATAAATTTGAAAAATTTGAATTATTAAATATATTATGCTTTGATTAGCTTTTTTTTTTTTCTTTTTATCACAAAATTTAATAATTCAAATTTTTTAACTTTTGTAATTGAATCGAAATAAATATATTTTCATTTATTTCAAGTTTTTTTGTTTTTTAATATTTTTAAATAGATAAATTAGTAAAAATTTGGAATATTTTTGAATAGATAAAGTAATTAGAAAATGGTTTTTAGTACTATAAAGCTAATTTGGTTAGCCATGTCTTAAGAACAAACTAATAAAATCTTTTATGGTTTTAAAATGACTTATGAACTTCCCATTAAATTTGAACCAAATAGGTGTAGGGTATTTCTAAGTCGGTTGCACCGACTGACTGTTTCTTTACTTGTTTTTATTTACTTTATTTAGTTTTAAACTATTTGTTTACATATTTACATATCTTTTCCTTTTCATCTTTTTACATATTTCAAATATTAATTATTTACTACTAACTAAAATTACTTTTGATATATTCTACAATGCTTTTTCTAAATTCTATTAAATTTTTTTCATTAATTATTTCATTAGGCAACTGTTAAATAATTTAATTCCATTATACATTAACATATTTTTTGTTTTTTCTAAGTCTATATTTTTAATAATATGGTGTATTTCATAAATACTGTCTACAAAATATTGATTAAATTTATTGTCAATCGCCACAGAATCTTTAGTATTTTCAGTTTCATTAAAGTTTATTTCATTTATTTCCTCAAAATTTTGTTTTAGCACATATTTTTTTTTAGATTTTTCCGTATACTAACTTGTCCTTTGGAATTGTCTAATAGATTTGTTATGTAATTTTTTTTTGCTAAATTTATTTTATATTTATAATCATTTCTTAAAGTTTTATATTCAATCCAATCACTTTTATCATTAGTCCATCTAAATAATTCATATTTTTAATTTTTTTTAGTTTTTAAATTTCTAAGTTCATTTGTATAACATTTCCTTTCTAATTGCGCAACAGTTTTATGTACAATAAAAGATTTTACCACATAATAAAAACTATTACTAAATATACTAGCCCTTATATTACAATTTATGAAATACACTGTTGGAATATCACTAGAATTAATTTTTGATCTTAAAATATCTATATTATACTTAATTAATTTTATTACTTTATTATCTGTTTTATTTTTATCAACGTTAATCTTAATTTTTAATGTCTCATGATCTGATATTTTGTTATTTTTATCAACTTTCACTTTTATATTACATAATATATTAGTAACTACCCAGTCAATTAATGTTCTTGTTATTTCCGTAATTCTTGTACAATCATTCATAATTTGTTTAAATGCATTACCACTAATCATTTTCTCAATTTGACACTTTTATTATTCACATACCAGTTTATATTAAACTCACCCATAATAATAACGTTTTCAAATTCACTAAGATTTTGAATTATTTCATTACAATAATTAAAAAAGTCTGATTACAAGCTTAAATGATTTGGTGACCAGTATAACCCAGCCAAGTAGAAAAACTGGTTATTACATTTTACCTTAATTACTAACCACCACATTTGATAATGAATGCTGAATGTATTTATAACTTCATATTTCTATTGTTTCTTTATATAAAATGAAACACAACCCGTATGTCTAGAATTACTATATATAATAATTAAGTTATAATTATTTATTTGCAATAAATCATCGTTATCTTCCTCAATTAAATGAGTTTCAGTCAAACATAAAAAGTCAATTATTAGTTACTAAGATTTCGATTTCACTAAAATTATTAATCAACCCTTGAACATTCGGATAAACACAATTTAATTCCTTTAATTGCTAATATAATATTCTGTTTTAATTTTCGTTGGTATACACTACACTCCTTACTTAGAGGTGAATGTAGTACGTTACAATCTGCATCACTTAAATTTAATGCAACTTTAGTCTTAACACAATTTACACATTTTATTTCATTTGGTTCTTTTATACAGTCTTTCCTGTTGTGACCAGTATCACCACATTTATGACAACGATTATCCAAGTCATTATAATGTTTTAAAATACGGTTAAAACCAAGACATTTATAGCATCTTAATACGCTAATTTTTTCAAAAACCCTACAACTATTAAAACCAATTCTTATATATATGTAAATTTTATTATTCTTATACGAAGGATACACCTTCAGACATTTTATTTCTTTGCACTCAATTCCATTTTGTATTTTTATTGCGCTTAAAATATTATCTTCCAGTCACTTTATCGCCCATTCCACTCAATAAAGTTTTTGGCTTACGTATTTGTGGAATTATTACAGCATAATTATCACTCAATTTATTTGTAATTTTTGACTCAATTTTTTTTACCGATTCATTGTTAGAGCAGCATATTGATACTATACTGTTTTTTTCTCATTTACACTTTTAATATTTATGGGCAAGTTATATACATTTATTTTACTTTTTAAATCATTTTTTGTTTTTCCACTACCTACTTTGTTTATTTTTGGGTTTAATTATTCTTGGTAGTTTTAATACATCAGCATACGATACATACGATTCTTACTTTTTATTACTAACTAGTTTGGTATTTATTTCTTTTAACAAATTAGTTTTTGTTTTGTTTACACTTTCAGTTACCGATTTTTTATACCCTATACCTAAAGAATAGGTAAAGGGGTAAATTAACTTTGGTATGGTGTTTGTAACCACCTAAAGGAAGCGAGCTAGATATGGAAAAGTATATATATTTGTAATCAGCGTGACATCCTGAGTCGATATAGCAAAGTCCGTTTGTCCATCCGTAGGCACGATAACTCAAAAAATAATGGAGCTATGTTGATGAAATTTTAACTGTAGGTTACTAGGGCTGAAAGTATGGCGGGGATTGCAAATGGGCGAAATCGGCCCATGGTTTCGGATTCTGGACCTTTTTCTGGACATATATAAAAAATCACGATAACTCAACAACTAATGACGCTATCTTCATAAAATTTGTGTTGTAGGGTACTGGTAATTGAATTTCGTACGGAGAGGAATGGACAATTGGTTCGAAACTTAGAACTTTTTGATCGAATTTAGGCCAAACGAGCATAATTCCAAAACCAATGAAGATGCAACCTCCAAATTTGGTATCAGGGTGTCTCTTTCTTTTTCCTTATTGTCCTTGAAATTTGGGACCAATTGGAGTAGTGCGTTGAGGACCAGCCACACAGTTCCGAAGACCTTAAAGCAAATATTCGAAATTAATAAAGATAGTAACTTCAAACAAATTTAGAAGTTTCAAATTTGGCACATGGGTGCTCTTTACTATTTCCTGTGGGGTTCCTTTAATTTTGGATCAATCAGAGTGGTGGTTCAGTACCCCTCTTAGAGTCCCCAAGTTTTAAAAGCTTATAATCGAAATTAATGAAAACAGTAACTTAAAATTAAGATAGAACGTTCCATTTGTGTATAAGAGTTAACTAGTATTAAAAGTATGACGGGGACTGCATATGGGCAAAATAGTACCATGGTTTCGGGTTCTGGAACCTTTGAAAAGTTCAAGGACTAAAGAACATATATCTTAAAAACAGCTTAACTCAAAAAATAATGCCGCTATTTTGATGAAATTTAAACTCTAGGTTACTAGGAATGAAAGTACCATGGGAATTAGTTCTGGTCGAGTTCGGATTCTAGAAGCTTTTGATCGATCTGAGGCCAAACGAGCATAATTACAAAGCCAAAGAATATATTTCCTATTTCCTATGCGTCCCCGAAATTAAGACTTAATTGTAGTCGTGGTTCAGGTGCCTCCTAAGAAATCCCAAAATTAAAAAGCTTATCTTCGAAATTCATGAGATAGAAACTTTAAATTTGATACACGAGGGTTCTTTCCTATTTCCGTTTTTATTTAACACTTTTATATTTTAAAAGGCTAAGAATTTTACCATAAAACATATTTAGTATAATATTTTATAAATTAAAAACCATAGGTGATATATAATTAAGACATCGTGTACAATACTTAAGCTATATTCAAAGGTACTTGCTGCATTTATGTAAAATTTATTGTTATATTTAAATGAATTATATGAAAAATTCTAAATTTGTAATTTTATTTTAGAAATAAATTTATAGCATATTTTTCGTTTATAAGCTTTCTAATAGGTACATAAACTAGCAATTTAAAATAATTGCAATTTTAAAAAATTTGAATTATCTAATATATAAAGAAGAAAATTTGTTTGTTTGTTTATTTGTTTGTCCAGGATTCACGTGAAAACCACTGGTCCGATTGTCACAAAATTTTAAAGGAATAATTCTGGGAGTCCGGGGGGGGGACATAGGCTATGTCACATTTTTATAAGTCAACAGGTTGCGGCTCCAGAGCGGTTTTAAGCTTTTTCGTTTTTTGGATGTCGAGACAAAACGGCTTGACAGATTGACTTGAAATTTTGCACAAATGTTCATCTTAGTAACCAGAATTAGTTGTATAAATTTGGTTGGAATAAATTAACCCATTTCGGCCTGGCGGGCTTCCAAAAAATTTTGTGTTTGCGATTTGCGTCCAATTTTACAGGGTGGTTTCGCAGTCGAAAAGAGAGTTTGGCACAAATTTTTGTTGAGTTCGGTTAACCCGTTTGGGCACGAGGGCGCAAAGAAGCTTTTTCAATGTTTTTGATGTCGAGTCAAAACCGTTTGACAAATTGACTTGAAATTTTGCACAAATGTTCCTCTTAGCAACCGCAATTAGTTGTATAAATTTGGTTGGAATAATTTAACCCATTTCGGCGTGGCGGGCTTCCAAAAAATTTTGTGTTTCCGATTTGTGTCCAATTTTACAAGGTGGTTTCACAGTCGAAAATAGAATCTGCCACAAATTTTTGTTGAGTTCGGTTAACCCGTTTGGGCACGAGGGCGCAAAGAAGCTTTTTCAATGTTTTTGATGTCGAGTCAAAACCGTTTGACAAATTGACTTGAAATTTTGCACAAATGTTCCTCTTAGCAACCGCAATTAGTTGTATAAATTTGGTTGGAATAATTTAACCCATTTCGGCCTGGCGGACTTTCAAAAAATTTTGTGTTTTCGATTTGTGTCCAATTTTACAGGTTGATTTTGCAGTCTAAAGAGAGGCTGCAAAAAGTTTTAGTTAAGTTCGATTAACCCGTTTTCCACGACGACGCCATGAAGTTTTCTATAAATATTATTTTCTTATACGATTAAAAGTATTTTATTGAAAATTTTGTACCAACATTTTAATTAAAACCCACATGGTTAATTTGGTTTTGACCTGTTTGTGCGTTTTGAACAAAGATTCAATGAAATTTTCAGTTTTCTTCAAATGAAATCTAAAAATCAAAAAATTCAATTTCTTATATATAATGCTTAAAAACATAGTATTTTAAAACAGTTTTTCCAAAAAATAAGCCTACATTTCTCTCATAAAATCATAAAAAAACGAGGAAGAGCATATTACAACTTTCAGGTAAGTACTTAACAAAATATAAGTTGAAAAGCAAATTTTTAAACCTTTTCTAAACCATCGACTAAATTTTATTCAAACGTTGGCAATTCATGAAAACTAATATGACATAATGGCAAACTTAGTATCCCCATTTGACAAATAGTCATTTTAATTCAGTTAACATTATTCGCCGGAAACCTAACATCCTCAACTCTATCGTCAAGGAGCACCAAATTGTCAAGAAGCACCATGTATAGAAAAATTAAAAATAATCGTTCATACTGTTTTTTAAAGTTTTTGTTTCGCAATCGGTTAAAAGAACTCGACAAAACATTTTTTTATGCATTCCCCTAATTCAAAGAAGTTGTACCTACTTTCAGAAATTGGACGTAATTTACTTACAAATTTTTTTTTGAACAATCGTCGGATCGGCAGGGGTTAACAACTTCCAAGTCTGTTAGTAAATTGAACTTCATTTTCAAAGAAGAACACATATACAAAATTTGAAGTTAATCGGTTAAATCATTTCTAATATATAACAAAGCAACGAAAAAACCTATAAAAAGCTGTTGGGCCACGATGACTTAACGGAACTCCACAAAAATTTTTGATGGCTTCATTTATAAGCAAAGTAGTATTTCAAAAAATTGGCTGAAACTTGCATTTTTACAATTTGCAAGCTTCCGGGCAACGCCGGGGAAATCTGCTAGTTAAATATATTATGCTTTGATTAGCTTTTTATCACAAAATTTAATAATTAAAATTTTTTCAATTTTGTAATTGAATTGATACCGAAACTATGCCCCGATTTCAACAATGTGTAGTCCACGCCATACCTTTAATACTAAATAACCCTTTATACACAATTCGGGATGCCTTTTACGCTTTCTACTCCTTTTTGCATTAGCAGACTTACTACTTGCTGTAAATAAAAATTTTTAGGATAGTCTTAATTTTGTTTCATTAAGAATAAAGAATAAAGTAGGTATACTGGGTCGGTAAGGGTCATGTAGATATACTGGGAGATTCGAACATGGGTTCGGAACCTAGAACTTTTCGAATCGAATTTAGACCAAACGAACATAATGCCGAAACCAATGAAGATAGAACCTCCAAATTTGGTATATAGGTGTCCATTTTTAGAAGAAGCTTCAAATTTGGCACAAGGATGTTCTTTACTATTTGTGTGGCCCCCTAAATTTGGATCAATTCGAGTGGTGGTTCAGTACCCCTCTTAGACCTACCAAGGTTTAAAAGCTTATAATCGAAATTACTAAAAATAGTAATATAAAATTAAGATAGAACGTTCCGATTGTGTACAAGTGTTCATTAGTATTTAAAGCTCAGCGCGAACTGCATATGGGCGAAATCGTAACACGGTTTCGGGTTCTGGAACCTTTGAAAAGTTCAAGGGCTAACAAACATATATCTTAAAAATAGCACAACTCAAAAAATGATGCCGATATTTTGATGAAATTTAAACTGTAAGTTACTAGTAATGAAATTATCATGAGAATTGGTTCTGGTCGAGTTTGGTCAATGAGTTCGGATTATAGAAACTTTTGATCGATTTGAAAAATTTGAATTATTAAATATATTATGCTTTGATTAGCTTTTCATCATAACATTTAATAATTCAAATTAGAACGTTATAATATTTCATTTTTTAAATAGATAAATTAGTAAGAATTTGTAATATTTTTGAATAGATAAAGTAGATAGAAACTGCTTTTTAGTACTATAAAGTTAATTTGGTTAGCCATGTCTTAAGATCAAGCTAATAAAATCTTTTATGGTTTTAAAATGACTGCTTAACTTCCCATTAAATTTGAACCAAATAGGTGTAGGGTATTTCTAAATCGGTTGCACCGACTGACTGTTTCTTTACTTGTTTTATTCTTTAATACTCTCCGCAATTAAACCAATCTCTGAGAATAAACTGTCATATTTTTTATACCCTACACCTATAGAATAGGTAAAGGGGTATATTAACTTTGGTATGGTGTTTGTAACCACCTAAAGGAAGCGAGCTAGATATGGAAAAGTATATATATTTGTGATCAGCGTGACCGCCTTAGCCGATATAGCCATGTCCGTCCGTCCGTCCGTCCGTAGGCACGATTACTGAAAAAATAATGGAGCTATCTTGATGAAATTTTAACTGTAGGTTACTAGGACTGAAAGTACGGCGGGGACAGCAAATAGGCGAAATCGGCCCATGGGTTCGGATTCTGGACCTTTTAATCGGTTTCAGGGCTAACGAACAAATATAAAAAATCACGATAACTCAACAACTAATGACGCTATCTTCATCAAATTTGTGCTGTAGGTTACTAGTAATGAAACTACTTCGGGAATTGCGTAAGGTCGGGATTGGACCATGGGTTCGGAACCTAGAACTTTTTGATCAAATTTAGGCCAAACAAGCATAATTCCGAAACCAATGAAGATAGAACCTCCAAATTTAGTATCAGGGTGTCCCTTCTATTTCCTAAGCGTCTTGTGAATTTGGGTCCCATTGGAGTAGTGGGTCGGGGACCAGCCACACATTTCCGAAGACCTTAAAGCATATCTTTAAAATTATTAGAGATAACAACTTGAAAAAATGTAGAAGCTTCCAAATTGCCACAAGGGTGTTCTTTACTATCTCTTGCGTGTTATCCTAATTTGGGATCATTTGGAGTGTTGGTTCTGTACCCCTCTCAGACCTCCCAAGTTTTAAAGGCTTATAATCGAAATTACTAAAAATAGTTACTTAAAATTAGGATAGACCGTTCAAATTGTGTACAAGGGTTAACTAGTACTATAAGTACAGCGCGGACTATATATGGGCGAAATCAGCCCAACGGTTCGGATTCCGGACCTTTTAATCGATGTAAGGGCTAAGGAACATATATAAAAAATCACGATAACTCAACAACTGATGAGGCTATCTTCATGAAATTTGTGCTGTAGGTTATTGGCAGTGAAACTACGGCGGCGATTACGTACGGTGAGGATTGGACAATGGGTTCGGAACTTAGAACTTTTTGATCGAATTTAGGCCAAACGAGCATAATTCCGAAACCAATGAAGATAGAACCTCTAAATTTGGTATCAGGGTGTCCCTTCCTATTTCGTAAGTGTCTTTGAAATTTGGGCCCCATTGGAGTAGTGGATCGGGGACCAGCCACTCAGTTCTTAGGCCCTTAAAACATATTTTCGAAATTAATAAAGATAGTTACTTGAAACAAATGTAGAAGCTTCCAATTTGCCACAAGGGTGTTCTTTACTATTTCTTGCGTGCCCCCCTAATTTGGGATCAATTGAAGTGGTGGTTCAGAACCTCTCTTAGACCCCCCAATGTGTAAAAGCTTATCATCGAAATTAATAAAACTAGTAACTTAAAATTAAGATAGAGCGTTCCAATTGTGTACAAGGGTTAACTAGTATTGAAAGTATGACGGGACTGCATATGGGCGAAATCGTACCATAATTTCGGGTCCTGGAACCCTTGAAAAGTTCAAGGACTAACAAACATATATCTTAAAAACACCATAACTCAAAAAATAATGCCGGTATTTAGATGAAATTTAACAGTAGGTTACTAGTAATGAAAGTACCATGGGAATTGGTTGTGGTCGAGTTTAATTTCGAAGCCAAAGAATATATTTCCTATGTCCTATGTGTCTCCGAAATCTAGACTTAATTGTAGGGGTTCAGCTATGTTCAAAGGTACTTGCTGCATTTATGTAAAATTTATTTTTATATTTAAATGAATTATATGAAAAGGTGTAAATTTTTAATTGTATTTTAGAAATACATTTATTGCATATTTTGCGTTTATAAGTTTTTCTATTAGGTATATAAACTAACCATTTAAAATAATTGCAATTTTTAAAAATTTGGATTATTAAATATATTATGCTTTGATTATCTTTTTATCACAAAATTTAATAATTAGAATTTTTTCATTTTGTAATTGAATTGGAATAAATATATTTTCATTTATTTCAAGTTTGTTTGTTTTTTAATATTTTTAAATAGATAAATTAGTAAGAATTTGTAGTATTTTTTAATAGATAGGGTAATTAGAAAATGTTTTTAGTATTATACAGTTAATTTGGTTAGCTATGTCTTACGATCAAATTAATAACAGCTTCTATGGTGTTAAAATGACTTATGGATATGTCCTTAAATTTGAACCAAATAGGTGTAGGGTATTTCTAAGTCGGTTGCACCGACTGACTGTTTCTTTACTTGTTAAATAGATAAATTAGTAAGAATTTGTAGTATTTTTTAATAGATAGGGTAATTAGAAAATGTTTTTAGTATTATACAGTTAATTTATTTAGTTATGTCTTACGATCAAATTAATAACAGCTTCTATGGTGTTAAAATGACTTATGGATATGTCCTTAAATTTGAACCAAATAGGTGTAGGGTATTTCTAAGTCGGTTGCACCGACTGACTGTTTCTTTACTTGTTTAAATTAATAAAGATAGTAACTTCAAACAAATTTAGAAGTTTCAAATTTGGTACATGGGTGCACTTTACTATTTCCTGTGGGGTTCCTTTAATTTTGGATCAATCAGAGTGGTGGTTCAGTATCCTTCTTAGAGTCCCCAAGGTTTAAAAAACTTATCGTCGAAATTAATAAAAATAGTAACTTAAAATTAAGATAGAACGTTCCAAATTTGTACAAGGGTTAACTAGTATTGAAAGTATGACGGGGACTGCATATGGGCGAAATCGTACCATGGTTTCGGGTTCTGGAACTTTTGAAAGTTCAAAGGTTAACGAACATATATCTTAAAAGCAGAATAACTCAAAAAATAATGCCGCTATTTTGATGAAATTTAAACTCGAGGTTACTAATAATGAAAGTACCATGGGAATTGGTTTTGGTGAGTTCGGCCAATGAGTTCGGGTTCTAGAAGCTTTTGATCGGTCTGAGGCCAAACGAGTATAAATTCGAAGCCAAAGAATATATTTCCTATTTCCTATGTGCCACGAAATTTAGACTTAAATGTAGTGGTGGTTCAGGATGCTTCTAAGATATCTCAAAATTAAAAAGCTTATCTTCGAGATACACGAGGGTTCTTTCCTATTTCCGTTTTTATTTAACACTTTTATATTTTTAAAAGGCTAAGCATTTTACCATAAAACATATTTTGTATAATATTTTATAAATTAAAAACAAAATATTTTTTTAATAAACGATTAAATTCCTTTTTTTAAATTTTTATTATATCATATATTTTATTGAATTATTACCATAGGTGATATATTGAATTTTTCGATATTTATCACGATATTATATCTAAAATGAATGAGGATGATTCAATTTTTATTTTTGGCGATTTCAATCGTCCATCATTATCTTTTATAGAAGATGATTCAGATAATTTGTTATTACCAATTAACTTTCATGATGAAATTGATTTTGACATTATTTCGGAGTTCTATGGTAATGATTTACAACAAATTATAAATTTTCCAAATAAAAACAATAAGTGGCTAGATCTTGCATTTTCAAATGCATATGACAGAGTGGTGGTAAAACTCGCTGATGATGCAGTCAACCTGTTCACTAACACTCCTCATCATAACGCAGTCATCTTCGAAATTTCCACTTCTATGCCTCAATTCGCGAAATCTTACAATAATAATATTGTATATGACTTTTTAAACGCTGATTATCAAAGCATTAATAATGCTTTATCAATTTTAAATTGGGACGACCTGTTAATACAACAGGATATTAACTCTTCAATTTCTATCTTTTACTTAAAAATATTTGACATAATTAACTGCTTTGTGCCAAAAATTCGTAAAAAAGATAAAACAACAGAACCTTGGCTTAATAGAGAAATTAGGACATTGCGTAATCAACGCAACAAACTTTACAAAAAAATTAAAGTTACGAAGGACCCTGATGTTATTTTACTGAACAGGTACAACGATCTTGTTTTAGAATTTAAACAGAAATCAAATCTAGCATACGATAATTATGTCAATGAAATTGGTAATAAATTAATTACAGATCCAAAAAAGTTTTTTGACTTCATTAACACAAAGCGAAAAACATATGGATATCCAAGTTCTATGTCTAAAGATAATGTTTTTTCTTCTTGCCCTAATGTAATCTGTAATTTCTTTGCAGATTGTTTTCAAAAAGTTTATGGGCCATTAGATTCGCGTATCAATTTCGCTTTTCCTATCTCACTTAATAGATTTAATTCAATTATTACAGATCTATATCTTTCTGAAAACGAAATATTTGAAGCAATTACCAACCTTGATACAAAAAAATGTGTAGGACCCGACTTGATCCCACCTTCTTTTTTATATAATTGTGCCAATTATTTCACGCAACCGCTTCATTTTATTTTTAATCTATCGTTTTCGACAGGCATTATTCCGTATGCGTGGAAATCTTCTTTTTTGACCCCCATTTATAAAAAGGGTGACAAAGCTTCCGTCGAAAACTACCGTGGTATAGCTATCTTATCCACTTTTCCAAAATTCTTCGAAAAAATTGTAGTTAGTAAAATTACACTCGTCATAAATACAAAATTAAACAACAACAACATGGATTTAGAAAAGGTCGTTCTACTACAACTAATCTTACGGTTTACACATCGGAAATACTAAATGAAATGGAAAATGGTTATCAAGTTGATGCTATCTACACGGATTTTAGCAAAGCTTTCGATCGTGTGGATCACAATATTTTGCTTAAAAAGCTTGAAACTTTAGGCATTTCAGGTTCTTTCCTCGCTTGGCTTTGCTCTTATCATACTGAAAGAACTCAAAATATTAAATTTCAAGGTTATTTATCAAACACAATTAATGTCACCTCAGGAGTGCCGCAAGGTAGCCATTTAGGCCCACTTCTATTTAATATTTTTATTTCAGACCTTTCTAGAAAATTAGAGGGTGTATCACATATTGCATTTGCTGACGATCTTAAAATTTACCACGTTATCAAAAACAGTTCTGATTTGCCATTACTTCAATCAAATTTACATTCTTTACAAGAATGGTGTTTCTACAATAAATTAGAACTTAACATAGCGAAATGCAAGGTCATAAGCTTCACACGTAAAAGATCTACAATGTTTTTCGACTATGCAATAGATAACATAGTTCTTGAAAGGGTGTCCAGTATAACCGATCTTGGCATTCTTCTGGACTATAAGCTTAACTTCCATCTTCACTATGATCATATGATTTCCAAAGCAAGCAACATGTTAGGTTTTATTAAGAGAAGAGCTAAAGAATTTAATAACCCAGCAGTAACAAAAGCTCTCTATTGCTCGTTAGTTCGATCTATTCTAGAATACGGTAACATCGTATGGGATCCAGCGTTTCAATTACATTCCAATAGAATAGAATCCGTTCAGAAACAATTCCTTTTGTTTGCCTTGAGAAACCAATATAATCCTACAGACTATTCTACTCTTCCAAGCTATGCTGTAAGACTTAATTCATTGAATAAGTTAACCTTATTTTCACGTAGGCAAATGCTTTCATCTTGCTTTACCTTTGACGTCATAAAAAAAAGTATTGATGTTCAATTCTTAGTAAATAAGATTAGACTAAACAATGTAGTCAGAAATACAAGAAACACTAAATTTTTATTAGAAAATACACACAGAACATAATACGGAAGAAATGAGCCAATAAACAGATGTTGCACTATATTCAACAAACACAGTCATCTTTTTTCATCAGACATATCAAAAAACTCTTTTAGACATAAATTAAAACAGAAATTCCTAAATGACCTTAATACTTAAATTACCTAATTACTTTGTAAGCATTTAAAATTATTTCAAGTTCAAGTTCATATACATATCACATACATTCCAATTACATACTTATATCTCATACTGTGTTTTTGTCCTGTAAGCATTTTCGTTTTTTGTTTAAAAATTTAGTATATAGTATAGTACAACTTTTTAATTTTTCATTGTAAATTTTTAACTTAGTAATCAAATTTGTATTTTTTTTTTTTTGTTTGTGCATTTTGTTAGCTTTAATTTTTTTTTGTTTTTTTCAATAGCTGTAAGATATTTTTTGTTAAAACCTTGTTTTGGTTTAATAAATAAAAAAAAAACAAAATATATATAATTAAGACATTGTGTACAATACTTAAGCTATATTCAGAGCTACTTGCTGCATTTGTGTAAAATTTATTGTTATATTTGAATGAATTATATGAAAAATTTTTAATTATATTTTAGAAATACATTTATTGCATATTTGCGTTTATAAGTTTTTCAATAGGTACATAAACTAGCATTTTTTGAAAAATTTTAATTATTAAATATATTAAATTTTTATCACAAAATTTAATAATTAAAATTTTTTCACTTTTGTAATTGAATTGAAATAAATATATTTTCATTTAATTCAAGTTTTTTTGTTTTTTAATATTTTTAAATTGATAAGTTACATTTTCAAAAAATTTTGTAAAAATGTGCCTATAAAGCTTCACTCTGTCCGTCGTCCGTCCGTATGTTTACAAAAACTTTTACACCGTTTGAAATAGAGTAAAGAAATTTTAACCATGGGTAGTTTTTGGAAAAAAAAATAATTTTGTAGAAGAATTTTTTTCTGTAGCCCCATCTGTTACGGGGCTACATCCCCCCAAAGTTCGAAAAGGCCACATATTCAAATTGTTAGCTGGTTTCATAAACTGTATAAATTTTTGACAGTCAAATGTTTAGGGTTGCCATACGGTACTAAAATTTAACACTACACAAAACTCAATTTTTGAAAAACTTTTGCCCACACATATCTTCTGAACGGTTCAAGCTAGGGTCTTGAAATTTTGGGAGAGGTTAGATACTCAGAAATTAGTAGGAGTCGGTTAACAAAAATTTTTTTAAGACCCCCTATTTAGGAGCTATAAACGCTCGAAAATTGAAATGTTTCTATTCTTAAACACCTGTAACTTGAATATCTGCCCAAATTTTTTTATAGCGATATACAAAATTCAAAGCTCTATAATTATATTTGAACATGTGTCAAAGTGTTTTCTTAATTTTGAAGGGTGACGAAGCTACAGCCCCGGCAAATTCCAAAGAGCCTTATATTTAAATTGATATAACAAGAGTTCTGTTAGGTTTATTTTCAATCGAAAAACGGTCGAAGTGAGCTGCCTTTTATATAAAACTGAATTTTTGCAAAATTTTTGGTCCCACATATCTCGTTTTTACTCGGTCCCACATATCGCGCATCCGGTTTCTAAAATTTTAATTATTATATTTTTTTGTAAATTTTAAAGTTAAATTTTAATTTGTAAATTGCAGTTTGAGAATCAAAATTACATTTGGTTCACACCAAATTTAATTACTAACTAACGTTTTTCAATTGAACAATTAGGAAAATACTTAAAAATAAATAAAAACAAGTAAAGCAACAGTCAGTCGGTGCAACCGACTTAGAAATACCCTACACCTATTTGGTTCAAATTTAAGGACATATTCATAAGTCATTTTAACACCATAAAAGCTGCTATTAATTTGATCGTAAGACATAGCCAACCAAATTAACTTTATAATACTAAAAACATTTTCTAATTACACTATCTATTAAAAAATATTACAAATTCTTACTAATTTATCTATTTAAAAATATTAATAAAAAACAAACAAACTTGAAATAAATGAAAATATATTTATTCCAATTCAATTACAAAATGAAAAAATTCTAATTATTAAATTTTGTGATAAAAAGATAATCAAAGCATAATATATTTAATAATCCAAATTTTTAAAAATTGCAATTATTTTAAATGGTTAGTTTATATGCCTAATAGAAAAGCTTATAAACGCATAGGAAATAGGAAATAACGCATAGGAAATAGGGGGACACATAGGAAATAGGAAATATATTTTTTGGCTTCGAAATTAAACTCGACCAGAACCAATTCCCATGGCACTTTCATTACTAGTAACTTAGTGTTAAATTTCATCAAAATACCGGCATTATTTTTTGAGTTATGGTGTTTTTAAGATATATGTTTGCTAGTCCTTGAACTTTTCAAGGGTTCCAGAACCCGAAACCATGGTACGATTTCGCCCATATGCAGTCCCGTCATACTTTCAATACTAGTTAACCCTTGTACACAATTGGAACGTTCTAGCTTAATTTTAAGTTAATTGTTTTAATAATTTCGATGATAAGCTTTTACACATTGGGGGGGTCTAAGAGAGGTTCTGAACCAAAATTGAAGCTCCTACATTTGTTTCAAGTTACTATCTTTATTAATTTCGAAAATATGCTTTAAGGTCCTCGGAACTGAGCGGCTGGTCCTCGACCCACTACTCCAATGGGGCCCAAATTTCAATGACACTTACGAAATAGGAAGGGACACCCTGATACCAAATTTGGAGGTTCTATTTTTATTGGTTTCGGAATTATGCTCGTTTGGCCTAAATTCGATCAAAAGTTCCGAACCCATTGTCCAATCCTCACCTTACGTAATCACCGCAGTAGTTTCATTACCAATACCCTACAGCACAAATTTCATGAAGATAGCCTCATTAGTTGTTGAGCTATAGTGATTTTTTATATATGCTCGTTAGCCCTGACACCGACTAAAAGGTCCGGAATCCGAACCGTTGGGCTGATTTCGCCCTTATATAGTCCGCGCTGTACTATAGTACTAGTTAACCCTTGTACACAATTTGAACTGCCTATCTTAATTTTAAGTAACTATGTTTAGTAATTTCGATTAAAAGCCTTTAAAACTTGGGAGGTCTGAGAGGGTTACAGAACCACCACTCCAACTGATCCCAAATTAGGGGAACACGCAAGAGATAGTAAAGAACACCCTTGTGGCAAATTGGAAGCTTCTACATTTTTTTAAGTTGTTATCTTTATTAATTTTAAAGATATACTTTAAGGTCTTCGGAAATGTGTGGCTGGTCCCCGACCCACTACTCCAATGGGGCCCAAATTCACAAGACACTTAGGAAATGTGAAGGGACACCCTGATACTAAATTTGGAGGTTCTATCTTCATTGGGTTCGGAATTATGCTCGTGTGGCCTAAATTCGATCAAAAAGTTCTAGGTTCCGAACCCATGGTCCAATCCCGACCTTACGCAATTCCCGAAGTAGTTTCATTACTAGTAACCTACAGCATAAATTTGATGAAGATAGCGTCATTGGTTGTTGAGTTATCGTGATTTTTTATATTTGTTCGTTAGCCCTGAAACTGATTAAAAGGTCCAGAATCCGAACCCATGGGCCGATTTCGCCCATATGCAATCCCCGCCGTACTTTCAGTCCTAGTATCCTACAGTTAAAATTTCATCAAGATAGCTCCATTATTTTTTGAGTTATCGTGCCTACGGACGGACGGACGGACGGACGGACGGACGGACGGACATGGCTATATCGACTAAGGCGGTCACGCTGATCACAAATATATATACTTTTCCATATCTAGCTCGCTTCCTTTAGGTGGTTACAAACACCATACCAAAGTTAATATACCCCTTTACCTATTCTATAGGTGTAGGGTATAAAAAACACTGAACTTCTTGACTTAATTTTGTTACAATTACAAGAAATAGTATAAATTTTCTAATTTAGTTTTCTTAATAAAAGAAAAATAATAAAAATTAAAGAAGAAAATCATTTAATTAACTATAAATATCTGTTTGTGGAACTTTTTAATTATAACCGATTACAGTGCTTGTAGTTGTACCATTAGTAGGACGTGTGTAAAAAAAAAAAAAAACCATTAACACACGCATTTAGAAAGGAAAAATACAGCAGATCCACCGGCACAACAAGGTTATTCCAGACTCTCAAGACTCAAAAAACAGAACTTAGGGTAAAACAAAGCTAACCTTCCGAATTATGATAAAGGCTTTTATACTGTAAGTAGAATCTACTTTATAACAAAAAATATTAAAATATTAAATAATAAAAAGAATAAGACCCTTTTTACAAAAACAAAAAAATATATTAGATAATATTTAAACCATATATTAAAAAATTAAAAGAATAAGACCTTTAAAGAATTATATTAAAAAATATAAGGTTTTCAAAAATATTTTTTTTAAATTAAATGTATAACAAAATACAAAAAAAATATAAATTTTAAATAAGAAATAGCTAAAATAGAAGATATTGCTGCTGCTATAAATAATTTAAACGGAGCAATAACCGCATAAATAGAGTTAACAAGAGTGCTGCAGAGAAGGCTGGAAGCTTTGGAAAATACCATCCAAAACCAGACTGTGTAAAGAAGTTGTAAACATTTGACGGAAATCCCACACAATACATCTCATGGGTTCATAATTTGGAAACAATATTCGGGGATTACAAAGTTGTGCAATCAAATTCCTTATATAGAGCAATACTACAAAGTATTAGGGAACAAATTAGGGGAAACGAAGATGCTGCTTTAATTTCCTATAGTGTTTTTGATGATGACTAGGCAACAATCAAAAAAGTACTATCTCTCCACTATGCAGACAAAAGGGATTTAAGGACGCTGGAGAATCAATTAAGCAATTTGACACAAAAAAGGATGACAATAGACGAGTTTTATACCACAATAAACCATCAAGTCTCTTAGATAGTTAATAAAATCAAAACAGAGGATCACAGTAACGCTACATTAAAAGCACTTACAGAATCATATAGAAACAAAGCATTAGAGTAGTAATAATAGCACTTTGGCATTGGAATTCTGAACCAGAAAGAGATAGCAATACTTATGCAAATTAGGTGCATTGACTGCTGCTTGTCTAATTCTATACCGTAAAAACTTTTTGTAAATAATATAGGTCAGGTAAACTGGATAATGTATACAATAATTAAGTGGAATGATTTGTTTTATATTGATATAAAACAGGTGGTGTTGTTCTATAAATACACAGTCTATGTTAATAATATGCAAGAATGTAGTTTCTAATAAAAAGCTTTTCCGGTTTATAATTAATGGGCATGGAAATTCTGAGTCAAAAAATGGAAAGCAATTATTTATGCAAATTAGGTACATTGACTGGTGGCGCTTGTATAATTTTATTTCCTGAAAAAAACTTTTTGTAAATAATATAGGTCAGGTCAACTCGATAATGTATAGAATAAGAAAGTGAAATGATTTTTTTTATATTGTTACATAATTTTATAACAACTATTTAACATAATCATATCAGACGTAACTCTACACCTTAAAATATTAGAATGGGAACTTAAACTACCTTTAATTCACACACAAAAAACTCACGTATATATATAACTAATTAAGAATTAAAATAAAAATTTTAAGTTAGTATTAAGTAAGATCCCGTAAAGTGAAATTAAAATAAATTAAATTAAAATAAAAGGAAAATAAATAAAGTAATAAAATAAAATGTATTTATAATTATTGAGAAAAAACAAACAAGGAGTTTTTATTTAATCTTATAACTGGCGCAGTCGTTAACGGTCGAGTGAAAAAGATTTAGCTGTCCGTTCAAACCTCAAACCCATTTTATATTTTGAAATAAACATTTGGCATAAATAATTTTAAAAAAGTAATAAAAAAAAAAAAAAAGACTAAAGAACATTTTAAGTTCAAAACTTTTATAAAAAAAAAAAATAAAAATTTTTACAGAATTTTTGTGACTTATTTTGAATTGAGTGCTAATTGTTAAAGAACTAAACAAAAAGAAAACTAAAGCAAAAATACAAAACTAATAACTACCTATTTATAACATTTCGAAGATTCTATAAAAACTAAAAAATAAATAAAGCTTAGTGCTACTAATAAAAGAATAGATAGACATAGTTGTGCATTTTTTTACCTACATTGGCTAACTATACCCAGATTCCAAATCATTATACAAAAATCATCAGATCATCTATAACAAAAAAAAGCAGAGTCAAGATTATCAGCTCATCATACATTCAACATACATCTCCAAGGTTAAGGTCAAGTTAACCGTATTTTTTCAAGGTAGGAAATTTAATTAGAGATAAATACTAAATAAGAAATAATTAAAAAGAAAAAAAAAACAATACATGTTATGTATACATGAATTAAAAACAAAAATTTTACAAATACAATTTTTTAGTTTATTTTTAATTTTAAGCTTAGAATAAATTTTGTTATTAAAAAAACAAATACCTACATAAATAAAACATTTTTAAATAAAAAAAAAACAGTAAAAAAAAATGAATAGATTTTTAAGATTAAATTGATTTCTTTCTAATATCTTCTATTCTTAGTTTTTAAAATTTTTTAAAATTCTAATTTTTAAAAGAAAAATTAATAGATAGCTTTAAATTGAATTTTACAAAAATTTTATAAGTTTAATGGATTACAAATTAGAACATTAAATAAGAATTAAACTCGTTTAATTGAGTAAATTCCATAATTTTAAATTTTAAATAAAAAAAAAATTTTAAGATAGCTTTAAATTGAATTTTACAAAAATTTTATAAGTTTAATGGATGACAAATTAGAACATTAAATAAGAATTAAACTCGTTTAATTGAGTAAATTCCATAATTTTAAAGTTTAAATAAAAAAAAAAATTTTATTTTTCAAATATTTCAAATAAATAATTTAATAAAAAAAAAACAAATTTTTTTAAACAAACATTGGTAATCAACAAATACTTCTTGATAATAGTTCTTCCCAATTGAATTAAAAAAAAAACGGGCAATTTATCAGAAATAACAATCTTTAACTTATTAGTTAAAAGTGTAGCACAGGTTGCACCATTTGATGGTGACAAAAGAAATCTCACAGATTCATTAATAGAATGGAATCTTTTATCCACATAATTGAAGCTCTGACCGAAAACCAATTTAAAAAACTGCTTTTAGGACATATTCAGGATAAAATTGTAGGGCCAGCAAAGAACACTCTCCTTATAAACGGAACACCTGAAACGTGGAGTCAACTTAAAACTATTTTGATTAGAAATCATGGCGAATTAAAACCTATATCTAAACTAATAGAAGAATTACCATTAGTTAGATGTACCACTACAACAAAAAGCAGTGCTTACCTACTTATAGATAACGGTGATCCCGATCAAATAGAAATTAATAAACTTTAAGTTTTCTGGCATAAATAACAATAACAATGTACAAATGAGTACAAATGAAATCAAAACTTTAAAATTCATTTTAGACACAGGTGCCGAAATAAGTATAATCAACCCCAAAATATGTAGTCCCAAATGAAAATCAAAGATCAACCCCTAACTCTCAAAGTCCTAAATAGGAACGTTTACTTATAACATCAAATGCTAAAATTCCCTTTTTCTGAATAATTATGAAGAATTTTATTATGAAAGTAGTAACAAAAACGAACCCTCAAATATTTTTGGTTGTGATCTCGAAGTTAGCAATAATTTTAAAATTAACACCGCCGCGCATTTAAGCAACAAAGACGTTGCCAAAATAAACTCACTTTTGAGTTGTTCTAAAGATGTTTTTTATCAAGAGAATAGTAAACTGTCTTTCACGAGCGAAGTTAAACACAGAATCATTACAAAAAATAATTTACCAATTTATTCGAAAGGATATAGGTATCCCTAAATTCACAGAGAGGAAGTAGAAAAGCAAATCAACGAAATAATGAAACAGGGAATTATTGTCAATAGCAATTCTCCATACAATGCTCCTATCTGGGTTGTCCCTAAGAAAATGGATAATTCCCAAAAGCTAAAATGGAGAATTGTAATATACTATCGTAAGTTAAATGATAACACTATTGACGACAAATTTCCAATGCCAAATATTGAAGATTTATTTGGAAAACTGGGAAATTGCAGATACTTCTCAACTATCGATCTGGCCAAAGGATTCCATCAGATCGAAGTCCATCCAGACGATCGCTCTAAAACCGCTTTCTCAACAGCAAACGAGCACTTTGAATTTACCCGAATGCCGTTTGGCTTAAAAAATTCGCCATCCACCTTCCAAAGGTTAATGAACCACATTTTAAGAGATTTCATTAACAAAATCTGTGTCGTCTATTTAGACGATATACTGATATTCTCCGCTTCTCTCGAAGAACATATTCTGTCATTAAAAAAGTTCTTTAACGCCTTCGCGAAAAAAATCTAAAAGTACAAATCGACAAATGCAATTTTGCAGAATTGTCAACCAACTATTTAGGCCACATAATCACCCAGGGAAGTATAAAACCAGATCCAAATAAAATAGTAACCATACAAAAAATTCATCTTCCGTTAACCCACAAACAGATAAAATCGTTCTTAGGGCTAAGCGGTTACTATAGTAAATTTATCAAGGATTACGCGAAGATAGCGTATCCTCTTATAAAATGCCTAAAGAAAGATGGAAAAATTAAGAAAAACGATTCAGAATATATCGAGGCCTTCAATAAATTAAAAATACTCTTAACATCTAACCCCATTCTCGTCAATCCTAATTTTAAAAAACCTTTTACCCCTACTACCGACGCATCTAATTTTGCATTGGGAGCAGTTTTAAGTCAAAACAGCCACCCGGTTGCTTTTGCTTCACGAACACTCAATAACCATGAAACAAACTATTCTACGGTAGAAAAAGAACCTTTGGCAAACGTGTGGGCCACAAAACATTTTCACACCTACTTGTATGGCAGAAAGTTCTTAATCCAAACGGATCATAAGCCGCTTGTTTGGCTAAATAATCTGAAGGAGCCTAATATGAAACTTCAGAGATGGAAAATTAAACTGAACGACTACAATTTTACTATTAGTTATGTCAAAGGGAAAGATAACAATATAGCGGATGGACTCAGTCGTCTTCCGTACAATAACAACCAAGATACAAATAAAGTTATAACACCAAATAAAGAAAACTCATTTCTGCAATTTACGAACGAAATAAATTCTAAAGAACTCGATTTTGATGTGGAAGCTAGATTCACTTATGCTACTATACATAGTGCAGCCGAAGATGAACTAGACTACATTCCGATTACTGATAAACCAATTAACCTCTTTAAAAATCAAATATACCTAATTGTTAGCAATAAAGATAAATGTACTACTAAAATTATAAACAGGAAATTCCAAAACTTTATTTATGTTACAATTGACAGCAACCTATTAGAAAAAATGAAACAATTCATAATTGATAAAGGATTAATGTGGGTTTTCTGTGAAGACATACAACTATATGTGAAATTCCAAAACTTATATCGCCATATAAGAACATAAAAATCTTAAAGTCTAGTATTAAACTAATAGATATTTTAGATGAAAACAACAAAGTCAAAATTATAAAAAAAGAGCATGTTAGAAACAACCACAGGGGAATAAATGAAGTATTTTTGGAATTAAAAAATATCTATTATTTTCCAAATATGCTTAGCGTGATAACCAAATTTATTAATAATTGTCCAACTTCTATTCTAGCTAAGCACGACAGACAACCTCCAAAACTATTCTTTGAAATTCCAGAGTCTCCCCAAAAAATCAACTTACAGGAACATTATGTACTTAACTATGATAGATAAGTTTTCGAAATATGCCACCATTCATAAGTTAAAAGATAGAACATGGATATCAATTTTGAAAGCCATAAAAGAAAGAATTATGTATTTGGGCAAAATGCGGAAACTTGTGCCAGATAATGAAAAATGTATCACCCACGGTTTAGAAGAACAATTTTTAAATGAAAATAAAGTCGAATTTCACAGGACAACAGCAGGAAATAAAACGGGAAATTCAGGCGTTGAAAGACTGCATGGAACCTTAAACGAACACCTAAGAATTTTGGAAACTGAACAAACTGACGACACAAACGACGAAATAGAAAATAAGTTATTTAAAATTATTATCACTTACAACAATACTATACACTCAAGGACCAAATGCAGGCCGATCGATTTTATAAACAAAGAAATTTCTAGAGAAGAAATCGAAAGATTAACAAAAAAATTTGAAACTGAAAAAAATCGACGTACCGAACGAATAAACCAAAACAGAAATAACAATAACCATTTACACGATAATATAGTGTTTAATAGAGATATAGCAAAAAATAAACCAAAATATAAAAAGCTCACAAAATTCAAAGGAGACGCTAAATATACGATAGATACTAGTAATAAACGATTGATAAATATTACAAAAAACAACGAAAACGAAAATACAAACATCAATAAAAAATAATAACGATCAAACAAAACTTCAAAATATCTTTATAAATTAATAATATCTTAATCGCTTTTTAGGACATGGAACTGAAACTATTGCTCGTTTTGATCACCCCAATATACATGCAATCAATTCAAATCATACCACTTAAGGATGACAATGGATTCGCCCTAATTCAACTAGAAGAAATAAAAATTGTCGAAAATTACAACAAAATATTGCACATTGTTAACATAACTGAATATAGAGAAACAATTGAAAAAGTACAAAACGATATGAACCTTCTTGAACTAGATACAACATATATAGATTATAAAATTTCAATTAGAGAAATTCTAACTCACAACGTACATTAGACTCACTAGTGCCTAAAATTACTAAAACGGCGCGTAAAAAACGGGGATTAGTCAATTTTTTGGGCAGCTCCCTAAAATTTTTGGCAGGAACTATGGACAACGAAGATTCAGACGAAATCTTCAAACATTTACAAAATCTGGACATAAATGAAAAACAGTTGACAATAAGCAAATAATCATCAACAAAAACTTACAAACCAATTTGAATCTAATTACTGACCACATCAATAATCAAAATATTATATTAAAAGAAAATTTTGTTTTTAAATATAAAAATTGTGAAGTAAAAATTAGAAAAGAAACATTTTATAATAAAATAAATGAATACAAAGATAATATAATTTTTCCAGTTATAAACAATTTTAACATTACAAAAATTTTTAAAAATGTAAGCTTAGAAAAAATACAATTAAAACAAATAGAAAACCTAAAAACCATTAAATATGTAGAGTTCGAACTAAAGGTTAAAAGTTATTATCATTAGGATTAATAATGTTGATTTTCATAATAAGTTTTATTTTGTGCTTAGCTGTTTATTGTAAATCAAAACCAACTTCAATTAAACTATGTTTAAAAAATAAGAAAAATTGTGAAGATACAAAATTAAAGGTACTTAAAGCCGACCCGATTGCAACTGAATTATAACTAACCGTAAAGTGAAATTAAAAGGGAAATTAAAATAAATTAAATTAAAATAAAAGGAAAATAAATAAAGTAATAAAATAAAGTGTAATTATAATTATTGAGAAAAACAAACAAGGAGTTTTTATTTAATCTTATAACTATATTGATCTAAAACAGGTGGTGTTGTATTATAATTAAACAGTCTATGTTAATAATATGCAAGAATGTTGTTTTTTAATAAACAGATTTTACGGTGTGTTAGAAATAATGTCAACTATAAGGTCAACTAGATAATATAATATAATGTATATCAAGTAAGTGCAATGAACTAAAACTTGGATAAACTAGATAATGTATAACAAGTATGTGCAATGATCTTGTTGTGATAGTATAGTAGCATAGGTAATTGTAATAAGTAAATTTAAAAATGTAGTACAGAATTGTAACAATAAAAAACGTAAATTAAATTTTATATAATATCGTTTTTATTCACCCAAGAATTGTGATCTTTATCAGAACATAACCATTTAACAAAAACCTGATTTCCTTTTCTTTTCAATATCTTTTCAAAAATTTTCAACAATCCTGACACAAAGAAAGGGTCAGAATCTTTGACATGAGTAAGTTCGGGCTCGTAAAAAGAGCCTTAAATCGGTGTTTTTGTATAATCAAGTAAGTTGTAAGTAATCGGATTTGTGCGTTTCACTTCTTTAATTGTGAATATTTCTGTTGACCTTGATTTCTGTTTGGTTGATAGCCTTTTGCAAAGTTTCCTTTGTATTTACTTATGCGTACATAATCTCCAACTTTATATTTTGCTTTGAGATAAAATTTAGGTTGCGGTAAATGGTTTTCAAAATATATTTTTCATTTGCTTTTGTAACTTTTTTAGGTTGAAGTTTAATTGCCCGACTCAATTTATAGTTGTATTTCTCAATAAGTGAGGGTAAAGAAGATATCCATTTAAAATTACCCTGAAAACTAAACTGCTTCCACATTGAATTTTTTAAAGTACGGTTAAAACGTTCTACTATGGATGCTTTCATTTCAGAATATGTATGATAATGATTAATTTTTTTTTTTTCCATAAGTTTTCTAAATTCCTTGTTAAAAAACTCTTTAACTTGATCAGATTGAATGTTTTTCGGAAGTATTCCAGCACGTTTAAAAATGTTTTGTATGCCAAGTAAAATTTTTTCTGAACTTTTACTCTTAACTGGTTGTGCGTATGCATATGTAGAAAATATATCTATTACCGTTAATAGATACTTATATCCATTATTGAACTTTGCATATGCCATTATTTCCACCAAATCAATTTGCCATGTGTCATTTAAGCCTTTCTTGATTAATTTCCGACGGGCAAACTTTCGTCTAGCTGGTCTATGAATTTCCGAAACTATTTGGGCTCGTGACATTATGTTTTTACCACTTTATTAATTGTTGTAATTCTTGCTTGCACTATTTTTATATATAATGACTACTCATTTCTTTTCATTACTAAGAACGACTGTGTGAAAAAGAAAATTTTTTCTCTTTATATATAAACAATTTACATATTATCTAAAAATCTAGTATTTACGTAAGAGTAGAAAAAGAATGATATATTTCAACCATCCTTTCACTATGATGGTGGCTGGACCATCCGGTTGTGGAAAAACAACTTTTGTATGTAATTTAATAAAAAATATAAACAGTTTTATATACCCTCATATGGAGAAAATAATATGGTGTAATCCAGAGCTCTCTGCTGTACCAAAAAATATAAATTTTCAATCGAGATAAATCACAAATTTTTCCATTAGGTAGGCAGTTATATCCAGAAAATATAAAAGGTTTCCTAGGGGTATATAATGATTGACCTCAAATATAGTTATATTGTACTAGATTTAACGCAAGACATTAACGATTTATTTCGAATTAGAATTAATATATTCTCAGAGAAGTATTGTATTTGTTTTTGTGATACAAAAGATTTAAATAACTGTATAAAATATGAAACGATTGAAGAAAACCAAACATATATTACATGTACTAGGAAAGTGCAAGTAAATTTCGTAAAATTATTCCATGATGATAAAAACTTGGATTTATTAGACCAAAAAATGAAAAAAGTTTTATATGATAAAAAATTAAAACCATTGCAAAAATGGTACTTATATCGTCAAAATTTCCTTAAATATGGAATTAACAAAAGACACGCAAAAAAATTACCAGGAAAGGCTAATAATCTTACATTTGATACAGGCATTTAAACAAAATTCTTTTCTAAACGAAATGCATACACAGAAACTGAATTACCTAAATACAAATAAACATCAGCACAGACAAATTTTGTACCATTAGTTACTGATGAAGTGTTTGAATATGATCATTCAGAATAGAGCATTCAGATATGGATATCGATTTAACACATTACGATTTAGATGATGAAAATTCAAAAAATTAGCTCAAACTGAAATGTTGAAAGACTAAAAACTAATACAAAGACCATCTCTAATCTGTTATTATCGAATGTTTGAAACACCAAGTGATGATGTAATTACCGATGCTGTACCATCTCCTGAAAAAAAGAAAACACTGAGATCAGCTGGGAGTTCAATTTCATCAACTATACTTTCAGAGTTTCCTGAAACAAAAAAACGAAAACTAAAACCTTTACAAAGAAGTCCAAAACTAAGAAACGGAAACTGGAAAGTATATTTTTCAGAAATTTATCTGAACGATTTCCTACAAACGGAAAAATTCAACAAAGAGAATTGTGCTCTTATTAATATTGGGGAGTATATTGTTTATGTAAAAACATTGAAAAATTTCTAGAAAAAATCAAAGTAACCAAATCTATAGGTTACAAATATTATTCATATGATGATTCTGAATGACATTTGGATGATTGGAAGTTTAATTTTTTGCTTATTAATAATATAACGCTTATTAAAAATATAACTCCTAATGATGGATTTACTCGAAACCTAGTTTTCAAAGATTTTTTTAATGAAATTTTGGCATATATCTTCAATACTAAAAATTACGATGATGAAATTTTTCGAAAAGTAGCAGATCCAAACGAAAGAGGTTTAATTCGAATATCGCAGACTTTTGATGAAGACAGTTTCTTCATAAAAGTTAATCACAGTTATAATATAAAAACATTGTTGAAAGAATTGTTTCAACTGAAAAAAGGTATAAAAAATTTCAAAACAAAATTACCTGAACTATTTAAATTAGCTATTGCTAAAAACAAAGACGAATTAAATGGAATGGTTATGATTTATTCAGATATAGTTCAATAATCTGTTTTTGGAAGTAGCAAAGGACGTGCATTGAGAGCAGCTATCAACGTAGAAAATTGCAGAATACCTACAAATATTGAATTTGAAAATATCCAATACATACCAATAGAAGAAAATTGTTTTGAAACGATAGCGATTAAAATTTGCAACCAATACGGTGATGGAATACATTTTGTTTCAAGTTACTAGCCAACAAATATTGTATTACACTTTAAAAAGCATTGATTGCCTAAAAACCATATAAATACTACAACTCAAACATGGAAAGAGCTTACGTGAGATATTATTCCTCTCAAGTAGGTGGAGGAATCAACGATATTGGACCTCTATTACAATTTTATCCAGCTATTTAAAGAGGTCGTGGTTTTGGAAATATATTCGGAAGTTTAATTCGTTACTTAAAGCCAGTTTTTACATCAGGTTGTGATTTAATTAAAACAGAGGCTGTGAACACAAGTAAAAATATTTTGAATCATATAGCATCTGGTGCAAACATAAAAGAAGCTCTAATTGATCAAAGTAAAGGTAGCATGAAAAATCTAAGAAAATCAGTAGTTAACCAACTGAATTCGATGTATGGTGGAAGGCGAAAAGTCATAAAAAGACGAATCGGTATAAAAAGACAAGCAGTTTCTAAAACGTCTAAAACGACACATTTAAAGTCGAAACGACGAAACGACGAAAGTAAAACCTCTGATATATTCAATTAAATATGGAGTGTATAAAATCTAAACTTGATCTTTTTGCATCATTACCAGTACAAACAAGTATGCTGCGTTCAGAAGAGGTAGCATACAATCCTTTAGCTTCTTTATTAAACAATGTAATGTAACTCTTAATGGAAAAAACATCACTCCTTCAGACTCCTTAAACCATTATAAAGCATACTTAACTACTTTACTAAATTATGGTACAGATTCCAGTCAAACACATCCGGAAGCATCTGGTTGGGAATTGGATAAACCAAATGTAAATGATTCTTCATTCAAATTCTGGTTCTAAATCAAGACAAAAATTATACAACAATTCTACAATAGTAAAATTAACGAGAAAATTACATGTAGATTTTTTCAACACTTCCAAATTACTTTTAAATAACGTTGACATTCGAATTGCATAAAAACAATATTTTTTTCTATTTTTAAATGATTCAGACGAAAGCTTTTTAAAAATTCTCGAAGCTGCATTATACATGAAACATTTTTTTTAACAATTAATCCTAGCATATTCATAGCACATAATACTGTTTTGGAAAAGGCTAATGCAAAATATTTTTATATGAGAAGTGAAATTAAAACATTTACAATTCCAGCTAACACATCCAACATATCATTGGATAATATATTTATAGGGCAAATACCGAAAGCTCTTGTATTTTGTATGGTTAAAAATGAAAATTTTAATGGTAAAATATCAAAAAATCCATACCATTTCAATCATCAAAATCTCACTCAATTTCAATTATATGTGAATGGAGTGCCTACACCAAACTCTGCAATTGAAACAAGTTTTACATCGAATAACAATTGCAATTCTCGTGCATATTTAACGTTATTTAGCGGAACAGGTATACATTATTCTGATAGAGGACATCAAATTTCAAAAGAACTATTTTTAAAAGGTTATACAATACTAGCTTTTGATTTATCACCAGATGCTTCTGGAACTGATACATGTCAGAGTTTATTAAACCAGGAAGTTGTAAATATTGAAGCAAGGCCCAGTTCTCCGTTAACTTCAACATTAATATGCTTTGTATTTGCGAAATTCGATGCAAGTATCGATATTGATAAAAATCATAACGCCTACGTAAACATATAAAAAGAAGTTCAATTACTCTTTTGGTCATATCGATAACGAAAAAACAACAAACTGTTTAATATCTAACGTTACTTTTAAAATTCGATATAGTCTTAACAAACGGAAAACTAAAAGCTGAATTTCTGACAACACATGTAAGGGGAAATACTCGTCTAATTGATATTTCTCGTTTACAAAATAATGAATACACTTCAGATAACGAAAGCGCTGAAATGCAACACGTAAACTATTTAAATGTGTTTTTGCTCTTGATTAAATACCAAAAAATATTTCCAAACCTGCTATTTTTGTAATAAACACTGACATTTCTGCTATAAAAGGAACACATAGGTTAGCAATTTTTGTGCCACGTCAAGGGTGCGCAGAATATTTTGATTCATTTGGAAATCAACCATTCCACAATGAGATTGTGAAATTTCTACAAAATCAATCAAAATTTTCTTTCAAAATTTCTACAAAACAAAGCGACCTCACATCAGTTTGCGGCCAATATTGTTGCGTATGTTTATGGATGCGATGTAACTGCAAAAGTATGAAAAATTTTATTAATTTATTTAATAAAATATCATCCCACTCAAAAATTATAAAAAAATACAAAGAAAGTTTCGAACAATTTTTTAAGAAAATGTGACTAAACACTATAAATTCAAAATGTTTGCTGTAAAACTATTCAGTTAAAAAAAAAAAAATGGAACAAGAATCAAATCCGAAGTCGTTCAAAAACCAAAAAGTGAACCTCCGCAAAATCTTTTACTAAGTTATATCTATTATTTGGATAAAAAACAAACAACAAAAATACAAATTGGATTTAACGTTGAAAACTTTACTACATTAATAATTTTTCAACGTTATCACAAAATTATTTGTGAGAAGAATTATTTGACTTGGTATGCTTTTTATCAAGATCTTACAATCAACCAACCCAAATTAAAATGGATTTTTGCTAACATTTAATCATAATGGCCAAACTAAAAAAATTACATTGCAACTAGATGAGTACACTCGCCTTTCTCTTATGTTAGACTTTATACAAGCAGTGATGTCATACAACAAAGGAGCTGAATTGAATGTACGGGAATATGTATTCAAATATCTTGATAGATGTATTCAAAAGAACAAACTCAGACTGGAACAAGAAGATTTCTACATACCTATGAACTTACATATAGCTCAGTCCAACTATTCCAGGCTATTTTATGATATACCTATGTTTTTAGATATATAATGTTTAAATGCATATATAAATTCATAAAATTTTTTATAGCTCATCTTTGTAAATCTTCCGTATTATGATGGTGAGGACAAATGTTGATAAAATTCCTTAGTTTTTGTAGAGGTGGAATTTTATTATCTAAATTGTTAACTTCTACTGAATTTGAAACAAATTTATCTAAAAATATCTTTTTCTGGTACCCTTTTACGTAAACGACATCGAATGAATTTAAATATTCCGGTAAGATATTTTTGATTTCTAAATATTCAATACATACCATACCAGTCAAGGCCATTTATTTGTTTTTTATTAAATTCACTTTGTTGTTTGACATCACTATTTAATTCCACGAAGGAATACGGTGCTTTAAACATGAAAAGCATTGGTACCAGTGAACCTTCAGCTACCAAAGCAAATTCCTTCAAGAAATATTGTTTATTATTTCCACAAATAAATTGTAGATAAACTACTGCCTTTCTACTGCTCATTTTGTCTTCCACTATATTAATATAGACTATCAGTCTTTTATTTATACCTGATTCCAACAGGAACTTTGGTGGGGAAGTGCACATATTGTACATTTTTTTTAAAAAATAAAAGAAAAATTAAATATTACAAATAGAAGGCTGACTGATGAACATTCATTTTTTTAAAAATAATTAACTTTTGTAGGCTATGTAGATTCATTAATATCAATATTTCACATCTTTTCAAATCATTTCCTTTTTGAAAATATTCATCTGATGTAAAAAATTCTGTTATGCTTATTAATTTTAATAAATATTCAAATATTCTGTTAATTTGTTGTATGCAAATACAAAATATAATTTTTAATATTCTCAAACAAAAACAAAAATAATAATAAAAAAAAAGTGCAACAATTTTAAAAGCTATTTTTAATGCAACATCAATTTAGTATAAAAATTAATCAATGTTCTCTAATAATTTCATTAAGAAATATTACGTCATGTCTAAACAGTATTCAATTGAACCTTTTGAATACTTAATTGGAAAATGTACAGTTTTCGAATTAGGGACAGAGTTGGAGCTATTTATACCAATTGACTTTGTCAAGTTACCATGCAACCAAGCTGACAAGTCGAGTGCACCGCAGCCAGCAGAGCCAAAGGAAATAGTCCCAGAAAGTCCCAGACCTATGCCACCAGAGCCAACAATAGTGGAGGTAGCAGAAAGGCCCAGGCCTCTGCTGTCAGAGCCAACAATAGTGGAGGTAGCAGGAAACCCCAGACCTCTGTCGCCAGAGTCAACCATAGTGGGGTAGTAGAAAGCCCCAGATCCCTGTCGCCAGAGGACACAGGAGTGGTGACGGAAAGCCTTCTCTGCTATGAAAGAATGCCCAAGTCCCCTATACGTAAATAATATCTGTAAAGTAAAAAAATTTAAATAAAAAACAAAGTAGTTTAATTTCTAAAACTGTTTTATTTTAACTTTTTTTCTATTTACAATTCTAAGTATTATCTATGTAAGGTAAACGGTATATTTGTAAAAAAAAAAAAACAAATATGAAATAAAAAGCTAAAAAATTTTTAAATAAAAATTTTTAAATAAAAACGAAAATGTTGAATTTTTAAATATTTTTATTTTAATTTTTTTTATTTACATAATTTTTATTTAAGATCTTTAACTCTTAATAGGAATTAGCTCAAACAGAGCCTAGCTTTTTCAGATGTAATTTTTGTAGAGAATCGCTCCGCATAAAAAATGTTATAGTAGGCGATTCCCCCATTCTGGTATTTTTAACAGTGCAGAGAACCACTCTCTGAGCTTTTCTGGTATTAAGCAATTTCCATTCCTTTACTTCATACTCAAAGTTTTTTTCTAAAGCATCTATTGGTTTATATTGTTCCTGGTCTCGTTTCCCAATGCAATAAGGCTGTCTAAGAATGCCTAAGTTAATATAGAATAAAAAAATAATTAAAAATATAAATAATTAATTATAGAATTTTTTTTAAAAATTTTTTAAAAACTACTTACCATTTTTTTACTATTGTTTTCTATTATTAGAACTATTAAAGCAACTGTATAGAAATCAACTGATAAAAATAAAAATTTTTTAAAATAAATTTTCTACTAGGACAATTTAAAAAATTCTATTAGCATTGTTCATAGAACACCCATATATTACATCTATTAATAAAAACATTGTAACAATAATAATTAATTTATCATTTTTTTACTTTTAAAAAGAATTTCTTTGTCTAATAAGCTTTTATTGATATAAAAATGCATGCTTGAAAATGTTGTAATTCAGAAGTAAAAAGCAAAATGAACCCACCAATGTTAAAATCAGTGGCATTAGCAGGCTGGGTAAACTCTGGGCAGTTTCGGTTCAATTATTATAAGTATTTATGTTGTCGAATGGAAATAGACAAAATATTTTTTTATTGTCCATGCTTAAAGATGTCACTATAGATACGTCACTACGAAAACGCAAAGGCGCTGATGGAAGGAACCAGTTTACGACTACATACATTTATCGTAAAATTGAGGCAAAATAAAAATTTTGTTTTACTTTTGTATAATTAAAAAAAAATTATAAACATTTAATAAATTTCTTTTTAAAAAACTTTATTTACAGAACTACAATTTTCATAAAATTTACGTTTTTCTGCTTGCAGTCTGTATATTTTTATTCAGGTACTGTAATTATTCTATGATCATTTGTTCTTCTAAAATTTTTGTATAAAATATTCACGCTTTCTTTATCGTTCAACAAAACCATTTCCTTAATTTTTTCAAAATTAATCAATTTTGAATTATACTAATCCAACTTAATTACTTTTACTTTACAAACTACCAGATCATTTTGTTTGTCAGAAGAAAATGCCTTATATGCACAATTTTTTGGTCCACCGCTAACGAATTCTTTTATATAGCTGTTAGACCCATATGACTCTAGTTCATTAGTCATATCTCCGATAAAATTTTTTTTGATTTCTTCTTTTGACACATATATGACGGAATAAGTGTCATAATATAAAACAAGTTCTTGTAAATTTTCCAAATATTCATACAATTTTAAACGAGCTTGTGCAGTTGTATAACTTGCAATGCATACGTTAACTGTACGCAATGAACTTAACTCGTCATGTTTATATTTCCAGTTAACTAAAACTGTTTCAGAATTGACTGTTTTTTATGTTTTTTTAATTTTGCATTTTGTGTTGGTGATATTTTATTATTGCCATTTAATATATTGATTGCAATTTCAGCAATAGTTTTAATAATATCGTCATCACAATATTTAAGAATATTTTTACGAAATTTCGTCTTGTTGCACTTTCCTAGTACATGTAATATTATGTTTGTTTTTCTTCAATCGTTTCATATTTTATACAGTTATTTAAATCTTTTGTATCACAAAAACAAATACAACACTTCGCTGAGAATATATTGATTCTAATTCGAAATAAATCGTTAATGTCTTGCTTTAAATCTAGTACAATAAAATCATATGGTTTTGAGGTCAGTTCATTATATACCCCTGGGAAACCTTTTATATTTGGTTCATTATTACCAAGCTCTTTTGGTATTTCATTATAATATTCTATTGATGGAGAATTTATATTTTTTGGTACAGCAGAGAGCTCTGGATTACACCATATTATTTTCTCCATATGAGGGTATATAAAACTGTTTATATTTTTTATTAAATTACATACAAAAGTTGTTTTTCCACAACCGGCTGGTCCAGCCACCATCATAGTGAAAGGATGGTTGAAATATATCATTGTTTTTCTACTCTTACGTAAATACTAGATTTTTAGATAATATGTAAATTGTTTATATAGAAAGAGAAAAAATTTTCTTTTTCACACAGTCGTTCTTAGTAATGAAAATAAATGAGTAGTCACTATATATAAAAATAGTGCAAGCAAGAATTACAACAATTAATAAAGTGGTAAAAACATAATGTCACGAGCCCAAATAGTTTCGGAAATTCATAGACCAGCTAGACGAAAGTTTGCCCGTCGGAAATTTATCAAGAAAGGCTTAAACGACACATGGCAAATTGATTTGGTGGAAATAATGGCATATGCAAAGTTCAATAATGGATATAAGTATCTATTAACAGTAATAGATACATTTTCTAAATATGCATACGCACAACCAGTTACGAGTAAAAGTTCAGAAAAAGTTTTCCTTGGCATACAAAACATTTTTAAACGTGCTGGAATACTCCCGAAAAATATTCAATCTGATCAAGGTAAAGAGTTTTTTAACAAGGAATTTAGAAAACTAATGGAAAGAAAAAAAATTAATCATTATCATACATATTCTGAAATGAAAGCATCCATAGTAGAACGTTTTAACCGTACTTTAAAAAATTCAATGTGGAAGCAGTTTAGTTTTCAGGGTAATTATAAATGGATATCTTCTTTACCCTCACTTATTGAGAAATACAACTATAAGTTGAGTCGGGCAATTAAACTTCAACCTAAAAAAGTTACAAAAGCAAACGAAAAATATATTTTGAAAAACATTTACACGCAACCTACATTTTATCTCAAAGCAAAATATAAAGTTGGAGATTATGTATGCACAAGTAAATACAAAGGAAACTTTGCAAAAGGCTATCAACCAAACAGAAATCAAGGTCAACAGAAATATTCACAATTAAAGAAGTGAAACGCACAAATCCGATTACTTACAACTTACTTGATTATTCAAAAACACCGATTTCAGGTTCTTTTTACGAGCCCGAACTTACTCATGTCAAAGATCCTGACACTTTTCTTGTTGAGAAAATATTGAAAAGAAAAGGAAATCAGGTTTTTGTTAAATGGTTATGTTCTGATAAAGATCACAATTCTTGGGTGAATAAAAACGATATTATATAAAATTTAATTTACGTTTTTTATTGTTACAATTCTACATTTTTAATTTTACTTATTACAATTACCTGTTTTAGTTCATTGCACTTACTTGTTATACATTATATTATATTATCTAGTTATTATATTATATTATCTAGTTGACCTTATAGTTGACATTATTTCTAAACACACCGTAAAATCTGTTTATTAAAAAATAACATTCTTGCATATTATTAACATAGACTGTGAATTATAGTACAACACCACCTGTTTTAGATCAATATAAAACAAATCATTTCACTTTCTTATTCTATACATTATCTAGTTGACCTGGTCTATATTATTTACAAAAAGCTTTTTCAGAAAAAAAAATTATACAAGCGCCACCGGTCATTGCACCTAATTTGCATAAGTATTGCTATCTCGTTCTGGTTCAGAATTCAAATGCCAAAGTGCTACTATTACTACTCATTAGATGTTTTCATTAGAGGACTACACCGAGAAATATCGAAAATTCGTATAATACAAAAACCAAAAACGTTACCAGAGGCTTACACCACAAATACAAAATTTAAATTTTAATAATTTCGCAATACACAAAAGAAGCTAGAATAACTTAGTAAGTGCACCCATAAATCAATTATCAAAACCATTTGTATACACACGTGAATAATATAACACCACAATCAAAAAATTTAGTACATAATGCTCAACGATACAGGTATAGTTCACCACCACAACGTCCTACACAACCCTAACCACCAACACCGATGGAAGTTGACAAATCAATACAAAGCAAACAAGTTAATTATATTAATCGCCCAATTACTCATGAAAATATAGCAACAAAAAGAGATAATGATTCGGAAAACTACCCTCACAAACAACAGAGATTATACCAAATAGAACAATATAACTACAAGGAACCATATTAAGAATGTATGGATGAGAAGTACGAAGATTATGACGACGGAGAAATGCAAGAAGAAACAACTGACGAACAAAATTTTATGATTGAAGCCTCTCCAGCGTACCATACCTAGAGTATAAAACCAAAAATGGAAATATCTTAAAATTTCTCATAGATACGGGAGCAAATAAAAATTTTATGAAATCCGAAATAGCAACGAATACCAAACCGGCAATCAATCCCTTTAAAAATCGATCAGCAGGAGGTGTCGTCATAATTACAGAAAAAATAACCGGAAAATTTTTTGAAAGCATCGGAAATGATTCTTTAATTGATTTTTATGTTCTTCCTAGCCTACAGTCATTCAATGGAATCATAGAAGATAACACACTTAAAGATTTAGAAGCTGTAATTGATCGAAAAAATAATATTTTAAAAATCACGCCAAACATCAAAATCCCGCTTAAAGAAAAAAAATCAATACAAGTTAACACGATTGAAATAAGAGATGAACATTTAGATGAAAATATAAGGAAAAAATTAAAAAATCTAGTTAAAAAATTTCACAAAATTTTCAGTCCACTAAACCACCAGGAAATTGCTGATACAAGTGTGCAAGCTGAAATAAGAACCATAACAGATGAGCCAATCTATACCAAGTCATATTCGTATCCAGCAAATATGCGTCCCGAAGTATAAAAACAGATCAACAAACTTTTGGAGGATGGAAACCTTCAGAGAGACCTTATAATTCACCGGTCTGGATTATCGATAAAAAAATGAACGCTTCCGGTATAAAAAAATATTGAATGGTGATAGATTTTAAAAAATTAAATGCAATAACAACCGCTGATACATATCCAATACCATCTCGAGCCTTGGAAACTCAAAATATTTCACAACAATTGATTTAACATCAGGATTTCACCAAATAAAAAAAAAGAAACTGACATACCGAAAACGGCTTTTTCAACAATGAATGTTAATTACGAGTTCACAAGATTACCATTCGGCCTGAAAAATGCACCGGCCATTTTTCAAAGCATGGTTGATGATGTAATAAATGAATATATTGGCAAAATATGCTATGTCTAGATCGATGATGTTATAATTTTTGGAGGAGAAACAAAAGAAGAGCATCATAAAAACATTGAAAAGATATTTGCAAAATTAGAAGAAGCTAGACGCAAGCTTAATTTAGATAAAACATAATTTTTAAAGGATGGAACTGAGTTTTTAGTATATGTAATAACTAGCAAAGGTAAGTTCCAGAAAATTTGAAAGACTTAAAAGGTTTTTTAGGTCTCGCATCATATCTATACGCCTATAGCGTTTTATTAAAGACTTCGCAAAGGTAGCAAAGCGACTCAAAAACTTTACAAGAGGAGAAAATGGTCTGATAAAAGCAAATCAGTCGAAAAAAATTAAAATTAAGTTGAACCAAGAAGAATTAAATTCATTTAACTCTCTAAAAAAATTATTATCTTCCTCAGAAATTTGGGTTTTTCCTAATTTTGAAAAGCCTTTTATTTTTATAACTGACGCGTCGAATTAAGCCATAGGAGCTGTCCTTTCACGAGGTGAAATCGGTAAAGATCGCCCAATAGCTTATACATCCAGATCACTGAATAAAACGGAGGAATACTACGCAACGAATGAAAAGGAAATGTTGGCGATAGTATGGGCCTTGGACAATCTTAGAAATTACCTGTATTGTATGGTGCAAGAAAAGTGAAAATATTAATTGACCATCAGCCATTGACATTCAGTTTAAGCAACAGAAACAACAATGCAAAGTTAAAAAGATGGAAAGCTAGAATTGAGGAGTTCAATTAAGAATTAAGTTTTAAGCTAGGATGCACTAACCAAGTAGCGGATGCACTTTCAAGATTACAATTGGAAGAAAATATTTTAACATCCTCTTCAACGAATACAGCTCATAGTGCAATAGAAGACAGTACAGATTTAATTCTACATTGAGAAGCTCCAATTAATGTTTTTAGGAATCAGATTATCATAAAATATGGAAATGAAATGTTTGCAATAGAAGAACCCTTTCCATGATATAAAAGACATCATCTTTCCTTACAAGCAATAAGTAAAGAAAATTTAACTGTTATTTTGAAAAAAAAACTAAACCCATCAATAACTAATGGACTAAAAATTCCGGAAGAATATATTTAAATGTTACAAGATTTATATAGAGAACATTTTTCAAACTATAAAATAAGAATAACACAGAGAATAGTTGAAGGTATAAGATTAGAAGAAAACAAGTTCAACATCATAAAAACCGGACACCGAAGGGCTCATCGCAACTGGAATGAGAATAAAGATCAAATTTTAGAGAGATACTGTTTTCCACAGATGACAACACTTATAAGGAAGTATACGAAAACTTGCGAAATCTGAAACACCAACAAATATGACAGATATCCGAATAAACCGGAGCTCCAACCAACAGCAGTACCGACATATCCAACAGAAATACTTCATATTGATATAATGAAATCCAGAAATGAAAAATTCATTACATGTGTGGACAAATTCTCCAAATTTACAAAATTCTTTCACATAAAAGATAAATCCGTTTTACAAATAAGGGAAAAAATAATTAAAATCACCCATTATTTTACAACCCCAAAATTGCTTGTGATGGACAACGAGAAAAGCTTTGTGAGCCTCATTATCATTGATTATTTGAAAACATTAGGGATTGAAATATACCTTACACCAACGCAAAGGAGTGAAGTTAACGAAACAAAGAAAGAACTCCTAAAAGAATAATACAAAGATTTAACTTTAAAAGAACTTATTAATATAGCTGTAGACCGTTACAACAACACGATCCATTCAGTCACGAAGAAAAAACCAGTTGATGTTTTCTTTGGAAGATCCCAGCGTATAAACTACCAAAACTTTACAAATTTCAAAGAAAAGGTAAACGAGGACTTAGAAGATCGAATAAGAAAAGAGCAAAAGAATAAAATTAAAAGAGAAACCCTAAAAAGGCATATACCAAGAGAATAAGCTACTGGAGAAACAGTCTATACCGCAATTAAACAGATTCAAGGCAAAAAGAAACCAAAATTTAAAAAAGAAACAGTTGCAAAAAAAAAACAAAGTCACTGTAACAACAACATCAGGACGTCGGATTCATAAAGCTCATATTAAGAATATTACTTAAAAATCTAATTCTTTTTTATCATTTTAGATTAACTTTATGCAGGTTGGCAACACAACTTAACATTTATGAATATCATACTCCCATAGTAATAATAAAACAAGGCAATGGCCGTGTCATTAACGCAAAATTGAAAATAGTCCACGTCATTGAGTTAGCAAGTGTATTGGAAAGAAAATCAAATTCAATACAATATATAGACCCAGCTAGTATGGTATAAAAGTCAACATACCAAGTTAAAGAAATTGAACATTTAATTGAAGATCTAATACAGTAAAAACCAAGGAAAAAAATATCAATAAATTGGATAGGATCCGCATGGAAGTGGATCGCAGGGAACGCAGATGCCCCTGACTGGGAAGAGAAAATAAAAAGCCAGAACATCATAATAGAAACTAATAATGAGCAATACAAAATAAATAAAGCTTTTTTAGAAAAAAACTAAAGAAATTCTCAACGAATATAATAAGATTAGACAACAATATAATGACAACTATTCGAACATGGCACAAAGCATCTTTAATAAACTGATGATGATAAAAGAGGATATCAAAGAAATGGTAAGAGCAGCGCAATTAGCGAAAAGTAAAGTTATTAACACCAATCTACTAGATAGGGAAGAAATTAACATACTGAAAAATGAACTGGAAACTTTTCCGTATTCAAATTCAATCGAAGGCGTAGAATATGCAGAAGAAATAATGGTAGTAAAAAACTATACCTTGTTATACGTGATTGCAATACCAAAAACCAGTCAAAAAAACTATCGCAACATTTCAATTAGATCAAAAGTCAACAATAAGCAACAAATTCACTTAGATTATGGAGAGCTTCTTGTCAATAAAAACGAAATTATAGGAATTTCCAAAAAATTAAACAAGTTTAAAATGCGCTCATCTGGGAACCCAAATAACTAAAAAAACTGAAAGAAGATCACTGTATTTATCAACTTATAAACGGCCTAAATGCAGAGTGTGAATATGAATTCAGTAATAATGAAATAATCGATCCTCTGAATGAAAACATAATTTTTATAACAAATTTGAATGGAAGCCCTTTCCACAACAAATCAACAAAAGATCTAGAGGGAAGCTTCATAATAAAATACCAAAATGAGAGCATTCAACTTAAAATCAAGAAATTCACCAATAACGAAATCAAATGGTCAGAAATTTTACTGCCAATTTTAAGAGCCAACATTACAACCAATGGCATTAGACTAAACCTCAAATATTTACATAAACTACATCTAACAAATCTGGGGAAACTACAACAAGTAATTCAGAACTACCAAATTTCAAAGCTCGTTAATATCATGGTTAATATCCCCAACAATTTCAGTCATTATTTTAGTCGTAATTTTCCTGTTACTTCAAAAGTACCGAAAAAACTGGATCAAACAACAAACATCTAATCAAGACGTAATCAATCAATTAGGACTAATCAAACTAAACTTTCAATATAATTTTTAATGCGTATGTTAACAAAAATGTTTTTATAAAAATTTAAGAATTTGAATTGTAAAATTAGTCTTAAGTAGAACCTTGTGAAATAAAGTAAAAATTTATTTTTTGAATTTAATTAAATGCTTTTATTATAACTTATATTATATTATTTTAACATTATGGAGAGATCATACTATAAATATTATTTAACTCAATTAGGAAATTGTCTTGAGGATATTGGCCCCTTGCTACATTCAGTAACTTACCAAAGGGGACGAGGGTTAGGGAACCTTTTTGGGGGGCAATTGGGGGACATATTTAAAATCAGGTAAGTATGTGTAGGAGCTAACATCTTAAAAAAGGTCATAACTCTAGTACTAATGACTTATCCAATATTGCAACAGGAGAAAATGTAAAAGAAGTTGTACAAGGTTCAAGCAAAGAGATAATTAAAAATGTAAGACGAAAATTCTATGACATGTGTGGACAAGTCAAAAGTAAAAGAAAACCTTTTTAAAGACATCTTATTAATAGTTTTAATTATTGTACGTCAAGGCGACCCAAAGTTAATAACAAAAAGAATAAAAACGATAATACAAAAAGAATTAAACAGATATTTTTGAATAGCTATGATAGAATGTATGAAATCTGAGCTTGATATTCTTAAAACTCAGCCAATTCAATCAAGTAAATTGCAATCTGAAGAAGTTTATTATAACCCTATTGCTTCTTTAGATGATCTACCAGTCATAGAATTTGTTTCATTCGGTTAACGAGATACATATAGTGATTCATCTTCTACATAATCTAAAATTAAAAGTACAAATTTAAAAAAAGATGGAACTCAATGGAACAATGATAAAAACACTGAAGAAAACTTAGTTCAACAATCAAGTGTAATCAGTAATATTTGACATTCATCAATAAAAAATTTTACACAAAATGATCCCAAATATTCAATTTAGCAGCATTCTCTATGTAAACTGTTGAATGTTCAATAGGAAATTTTTCTCGTTTGCAGATATATGGATATACAGAACATATATCGGCGTTTTAAATTTTACTTCAGGTTTAAAAAATTATAAAAAGCATCTCGAGGATTTAATGGAGCTGTTGAAATAGCCGGTGATTTTGCAAGTAATCCACATTTTTATTATAATTCATATTCGCGAAATTCACAATCCTACATTTCAATAAATCTGTGTCCAGCAAATTTCAAATTTTACATACATTGTATATTAATTTTTCGTTAATCGTTTTCCTAAATTAACCATTGCATGGAAATTCTAGTGTATAACCATTTTTAGGAATATTCCTTCTTTCATTGTATTGATGATCAAAAACCTAACCGTTGTGGGCAATTACAATAATATTTTTCTTAACTTTATATGTGTTCCAATAACAACTCTATTATTATTTTCTAATTTTTAAAACTTTTACATCGTTTGAAATAAAGAAAAGAAATGAAAGAACTGCATATTTTCTGTAGCCCTGTCTGTTATAGGGAGCTTCAGTCTTCTCAAGGTTAAGCTCTTTGTTTAAACTGTTAGAACAAAAGTAAAGCGATTTTTTTCAATTTGTTCAATTTTTTTTCAACCAAAATTTGATAATACAGTTGTTTTTTGTAAGCGTTATAAATATATATAACACAGATGTATAGAGTTGCAATATGATCTTGTTCCATATTTGTAAACCACAGTCTTATTTTATGTATTTATATATTAACTTATATAATAACTAAAAATAATACTTATTATGCGTATAATTACTAGTTCTGGCATATGAGGCCTTCGGCTATGTTTTTTGTTTACATTGTACATTGTCAAAATTTTACGGTAAAAATTTTGAAAAATTATAATTATCTAACTTTTTTTTTCCTAAAATTATATTTTTTGAGTTAATTTGTATTTGTGGACCAGTATTCTATCACTTTTTTTTTTAATATTTTTTTTTTATATTTTATTGAAAAAGTTTAGGTTTTTTAAGAAGTTTGCGAAAGGTGAAACATTTTTGTTCTGTTTTCGACAGAAGTAGGTGTAGTGGTTGAATATTTTGTGGTATCCTTATGTCATCATTTGCTTTACATTCGTTGATTATGTGTTTAGTTGTAATGATTTGGTTGTTACAAAATGCACAGGTTTTCGGTGGTTTTTTGTTGAAAAGATGTTGGTAGGTCAGTGTAGTGTGCCCAGTTCTAAATCGTGTACACGTCAGGTCTCTTCTTCTTGGAATTGTAGGAAAGGATGATGGTTCTTTCGTGAGGTTAATATTCTTATAAAAATGAGTGAAATTTGCCAAAGTTAGTAAAGATTCATGTTTCGTTATCTTTTTGATTTCTTCGATTAGATCTGGTTTGCTTGTGGAATTTAGTAATATAAGAGTATAGAAGGCCGCCTCTTTTGCTACTTTATCGGCAAACTCATTTACCGTATTTCCTTTATAGTCTTTCAGGAGTTATTGATGTTAGTGACAGCATTCAATGTTGAGAGAAAACCGGAGCAGATATTTTCGACCCTCTGAAATTCTATTAGTCTGTTAGTTCTGTTACTTATTGTTCAAGTTTTGTTTTAAATTGTGCGAAGTTTTTAAAGGCCATTTGACTTAAAGCCATTATGGCTTTATGCCTCACTTTAATGAAATATAAAGCCATAACCGCGATTTTTTCGCATATGGCTTTATGTCTTACCTAAATGAGGTATAAAACCATATGGTCTTATGTCTCATTTATTGAAATAAAAAATTTATTTGAAAAATAACACAAAATTTATTCAAAAACTTTTAAAAAAAATTTACAAAATTAATAAATTTTCAACAATAGATATATATGTATTTATATATTATTTTTTAAACTAAATATATATTATTTTTTTAAATATATATATTATTGTTGAATCCTCAACAATTTGTCTACAAATTGGACACAGAACAGGCACTTTTTGTTTTTCATAGTTTCCTTTTATTTTTGTGAAACATTCAGTGCTTAATTTATAATGCTTACATGGCAATAATAATACTGTTATCTCATGCTGACAACATATTTCACGCAACATCATATTATTTGTATTTCTAATTGGTCCAGAATCTTCAGAATTACCAGAATTATCGTTATTAAGTTCAATTTCTGAGTTGTCACTGTCAGAAATTTGTTCATTTAATATAATATTATTATCGTAGCATGTAAATTGGTTTAAGGCGTCATTTATTGTAATACTGCCATTATTTAAATTATTTAAAATATTTTCAATATAAATATCGCGATTTTTCTTTTTTTTCCTTTCAGGCTCATATAAACATACATGACCGTCTACTGATTTTTTCATTTCAGATGTTTTTACAAAATTTTGTTCTAATATTACATTTAAAAAATTTAAAAAATTTCCATTTTTCGAAAATTTTTCTGATAGTTGACTATGAAATCCTTCAACGGAACTGGTAGTTCTTCTTTTTAACTTGTACACTGATAATGCATCTGCACCTAACTACAAACATTTTTAAATGTATTAATAAACCTACACATACAAATTCTAATATATGTGTGTACAATGACGTTCAAAGTATGATATAAATGGTTGAAAAAAAATTTTTAAAATCATTATCAAAAGCAAATCTAGAACTCAGTGCAGCTCTTTTCAAAATTTCATAACCTACTATTAGATCTTTTGGTTGAAAAAGTGGCGAAAAAAGAAACTTTTAAAAATGTTTTCTAGCTCTTGGGTTAGTATTCAAATATCTCTGAAAGTTTGATATTTTACAAGCATTACGGCGTGAAACCAACACGGCAATAAAACAGCTTTTGAATAAAGATTTTTAATACTATTTCTTAACGCTTTTTCAAAATCCTAAAATAAATTTATTTTAATAAACTGTAATGCACAGTATATGCTATTTCATTTTTTGATGACATCAAAATGTATATAAAAGGAAATGTCTAAAAAAAAATTTGAAATTATTTAAAATTAAAATATTTATAAAATATAAACGTATATATATGTACATATTTACATATAAATAAAATATATTTTCTAAACAAAATTTTAAATTGTAAAATCAAAATATTTTAAATATACTTTAAAATCCATTATGCGAATTGTGAACAATTAAACGGAGCGAAGAGCGGCGCACTTTCCTCAACAATTGTATTTCGATAAAATTTTTAATTTTTATCATATTTTGAAAAACCATATTCTTTCAGTATATCGTTTGCTTCAAATATTTTGATAATATCATTGAAATTATTCGGCTTATTTGGATAAACTTTATTTTTAATTCGATACAAATGTCTCCTTATTTTTCCGAATTCGACAGAGCATACGTCTCCCCAAAATTTGCACATGTTGTATCAAAAGCTTCACGAACATTGCTTCTTTTTAAAGGAACATTTTCACAATTTATTTTAATTTCGTTTATAAGTCGTAATTTTTCTTTTAATTTTTCTTGTGTTTCATGAATATGAAAAACATTTTTACTAGTCAAGAATGGTACCAATAGAGTTAAATAATTTTTTAAAGTAATTTTTTTTTATGTAAATTGTTGAATTGCTATTTGCTTATTAAAATTAATGAAGAAAACAAAACTAAAATTAAATAGGATTATATGGCTTTATGTCTCAAGTTTTTATAAAACGGCAGTTTTTATAATGTCTCACTCAAATGAGGTATAAAGCCATACGCGCAAAATTTGCGATTATGGCTTTATGTCTCATTTGAGTGAAACTTAAAGCCATTATGGCATTAAGTCGAATGGCCTTAAGTCACGTCACCGGAATATACTATGTAGAAGATCGCCTGTGTATAGTATGTGCTTAAAGAATTTTTGATGGTCTATGATTTAGCTTAGTCTGTTATATGCGATTAAAAATAATGGAACTGATAATGGAGATCCTTGGGATCCCATTGTTTAGTGGCCAAATGTTTAAATAGAATTTGTAAATTTTGACTTTTATTTTTCTATTTGAAAAGAAGGTTTTTATGAAATTTATTATATTTCCCCCGATTTTCAATTCAGTTAGTTGATCCATAATTGAATGAATACCCACACTATCGAAAGTTTTTTCTGCATCCATTGATATTATTGAAATTTGGTTTTTTGCATTTAGACTCTATCCCAGATATTTTGGTCTAATAGAAGTAGTCCATAGTTCCTTTGCCGCCTACTTTGTAAGCATTTTGCTTATTTGTTATTAAGTTTTCTTCCTTTAGCAGCCAAAAAAGTTTTTTGCTATAATTTTTTCTAGGACTTTGCTGGTGCATGGGAGTAATGAGATCGGCCGGTAACTACACGGAAAGTGTTGATTTTTACCTTCTTTAGGCATGAGGATTATTGTTGCGATTTTCCAGTGTTGGAGAATGGAACTTGTAAGGAGAATGGTATTATATAGTTCACATAATTTGGCCTTCGCTTCAATAGGAAGGTTTTTTAGCACATTTTCAAAAAATTTTGTAAAAATGTGCCTATATAGCTTCACTCTGTCCGTCCGTCCGTCCGTCCGTCCGTCCGTCCGTCCGTCCGTCCCTTTTTACCTACGATTGACTAAAAAATATCAGAAATGGGTAGGTTTTGCAATAAAAATAATTTAATGTTAAAACTTTTTTTTGTAGCCCCCCCCGTTACGGAGCTACAGCCCCACAAAGTCGAAAAAAGCCCCATATTTAAACAGTTATAATTAGAGTTCTATAAGGTATATTTCCAAACTGAAAACGGTAACAGACAGCTGTTCTTATAAGCTTTACAAATTTTTAAAAACCAATTGTATAGGGTTACCATACGGTACTAAAATTTACCGTTATTCAAAACTAAGTTTTACAAAATTTTTGGTCCCTCATAACTTCGGAACGGCTAAATCTAGAAACTTGAAATTTTGGGAGAAGTTAGATCCTTAGAAATAAGTAAGAGTCAGTTAACAAAATTTTTTTGTCACGCCCCCTCTTTAGGAGCTGTAAGGGGTCGAAAATTGAAATTTTGCTAAAAATTTAGCTTTTAAACACCTATAACTTGAATACCAGTTAAAATTTTTTTTTATTTGTATACAAAATTGAAAGCTCCAAAACGAAGGTTTCAATAAGTGTCAAAGGTTTTTCTTAATTTTGACTTTGTCCGTCCGTCCGTCCGTCCGTATGTTTACAAAAACTTTTACACCGTTTGAAATAGATTAAAGAAATTTTAACCACGGGTAGATATTACAAAAAAATTAATTTCGTAGAAGAATTTTTTTCTGTAGCCCCACCCGTTACGGAGCTACAGCCCCCCAAAGTTGGAAAAAGCCCTATTTTTAAATTATTATAACAAGCGTTTTGTTAAGTGTATTTTCAATCTGAAAACGGCAAAAGATAGCTGGTTTTATAAGCTTCACAAAAATATAAGGCTTAAATGTATAGGGTTACCATACGGTACTAAAATTTACCATTAAGCTAAACTCAACTTTTGCAAAATTTTTGGCCCCATATATCTTCTAAACGGTTCAACCTAGGGTCTTGAAATTTTGGGAGAAGTTAGGTCCTCCAAAATTAGTAGGAGTCGGTTAACAAAATTTTTTTGTCACGCCCCCTGTTTAGGAGCTATAAGGGCTCGAAAATTGAAATTTTGCTATTTTCAACCACCTGTAACTTTAACACCTGTTCAAATTTTTTTTTACAAATATGCAAAATTTATAGCTGCAGCATCATATTTCAACATACGTTAAAGGTTTTTCTTAAATTTGAAAGGGTCTCTTTAAATTGAAGAAATTGTTCTTTGTCTTAACCATTTTTGGTTTGATAATAATATTCTAGGTAAAATTCCAAATTTTGTTGAAGTTCAAAATTGATTTCCTAGACCGAAAAAAATGGAAGGGTGAGGACAGGAGGGGGTGGGCAGATCCATCATAAGTTTGCTAAGCAAAAATTTGGGAACCTTCCCAATTGAAGGGCTACTAGGTCTTTAAAATTAAAACTTTTATGTTCTTATAAAACAATAACTTATTCACCATTGTAAGTTTTTCCAAAATTAAACGTTAACATTGAAGCTCCAACATTATATTTTGCACTTATTAACAGGTTTTCTTGAGTGCATTGGGGTTATATTCTAAGTAATTCACTATTAGTCATATAATTAATTATTAATGAAATAACAAAATTATAATATTATCATAATATATATTTTTATAAAAATACATGATAAAATACTCAGTAAGAAACCGTATATAATTTTAAAAATGTGCTTTTTAAAAACCCTTGGTTTTTTCCCCTCACTTGTTTATATAGGGTATGACAAGTTATCATAACCTGGGGTCTTGCCTTTTAGAGATTTTCCACAGTTTTTGTTTCTTCATTTGTAGAAGAGATAACGAATTGTTCCACCAGCAAGTAAATTTCAGATTTTGTTTTGTGTTCTTGGAATAGTTAAATTAACAATACTGATTAAAAATTTTTGGAATTAATTCCTACGGATTGATTAATATTTTGATTTATATGCTGACAGTGTTTGATTTTCTTGTTGATTGAAATTTTGAATTGTGTCCAAATTGCTTGGTCTGTTTTGAATTTGGGTTTGTGTTTGGGTTGCGCAGGAGGATGTATGTGATTGAATAGTTTGATTGTTATTGGAAAGTGGTCACTTCCGTGTGGGCATTGATCGACAACCCATGACGAGGATAGATTTAAAGGATTAGTGCAAAAAGCCAAATCGACGTGAGTGAAAGTATAGTAAGTTGAGAAATGGGTCGGTGTATCTGTGTTTAAATTTATTAAGTTACTATTTTTTATAAAGTTGGAGATAATTTTGCCTTTTTTATTATATTTAGAAGATTTCCATATAGGGTTCCAGGCGTTAAAATCTCCGACGATCAGGATCGGTTGATTGGAATTTGAGAGAAGATTGTGTAGGTTATTTTCATTTATAAATTCGTTGGGAGCGATGTAAATATTAATAACTGTAAATGGAGTTTTAATGTTAATTTCGACGTCTGTTGCCAGGATATTTCTGTTTAGGTTGATTATTTTATGTTTAATATGGTTTGAAACCAAGAGAGCTACCCCGCGACTTGCTTTGTCGTTTGCTGTGATGTCTTTTTTATGATTAAGCGAGAAATTTCGTGGAATTTTTTACTCATGGTACAATTAGGTGTGTTTTCTGTAAGACAATAATTTTTGGATTTTGTTTTTTAATGATTCCATTGCATGAGACTTATGGTCATTACAGTTTTTATATGGAAAAAAAAAAAGGACAGATGAACGAATCGAAAGTGTGTTGTATTGTTTAAGTGAGGTTATTTGATTCATTTGTTTTATATAAAAGTCTTTATTATTAGGAATACAATGCTTACTGTATAACAAATATTATTGAAAGAATGATTAAAAGTTTGAAGAGTGATTGTTAGTAATAAATAAAGAGAATCACGAGAAAAGGTGGTAATTATTGTTTAGATTTGGATATAAATTACATATGTATTTGGATGGAAAAGTGAATATGATGATCTGTTTGTTGTTATATTTTTTTGTTAAAAATGAATACAACATTATTTGTTATTTTATTATTAATGACACAAAGTCTTTCAAATTGTTTATAATTGAATATAAATACGCACAAATATCTATATATTCTTTTAGGTGGCATAATGAATAAGTAATCTTGTTTTTATTATTTTTTTTTGTTAAGATTGAATATAACTTAAATTGTTATTTTGTTAAAAATGATAAAAATTTTTTTAAATTAGCAGTCGCAAAAATCTGAAATTTCTAATGTATTTGTATTTATTATGTTGTAGTTTGATTGGGTGTATTGACTTTGCCAGCAGATGTGTTTGATTGTTTTGATGTATTATATGTGTCAGTAACTATGTTTAAAAATTGGAAAATGAAAAGTTGCTTTGAGGTTTTACTGATTGGATTATCTTATGTTCTACATTATTGTTTATAATTGGATTCTTCGCGATAGAAGAATTAGTAACAATGTTGTGTGGTGGTAGCGGATTATTCTGATTGTATAATTTGCGGGCATCAGTGTAAGTACATTTTTTTCGTGTTTTTATTTTTAGTATTTCTTTTTGTTGGATGAATTTTGGGCATTTATTTGAAGAAGATGGATGTTCTCCAAGACAATTGGTACATATTGTTCTTGTACATTGGTTAGGTCTGTGTGGGAAATATTGCAGTTTACGCAGGTTGATGAGTTTTTACAATTATTGCGTGTATGCCCTAGTTTTTGGCACGTTTTGCATCTCATAGGATTTGGGTAATATTCTTTAACTTTTACCTGGTACCAAGCAATATCAATTTTTTCTGGCACTTTATAAGTTAAAACGTTTACGAGTTAAACGTAAGAAGTATCAGGCCGGTTTGAATTGATTTGATGTCGATGAGACGGCTAAATTTATGTACCTTAATAACTCTATGTTTTTTTAAGTCGTTTACGATTTCTACCTCGCTTGTTGGAATCAGATTTTTGTCGAAAATTGTACCTTTTGTGGTATTCAGTATATCATGGAATTTAGCTGAAATATTACATAAACCACCGAAAGTTTTTGTTTTTTGAAATTTATATGCTACTTTTTCAGAATCAACAAGTATAACTGACAGATTGAATTTGTTCACTTATTTTATCATGAGCCTTTTTTTTTGTCAAAGACACTAAGGGCAGAAAGTAGTTTGTCCTTATACGTGGATTCTATAACGATGAATTTAGGACAATTATGCTTTATATTTCTCTACACACAAGGCATAAAATCTTAAGTCGACTTAAGTAAAAAATGAGAAAAAATAGGTATTCAAATTTTAAATAGAATATCTTACTTTTCCTCTGGGTCCCATGTTTAAATTTTTTCTCTAACGGCTTTTATAAGCAATGATGCTTCATCTTATGTCCATCTTTTTAATGTTTTGCATTTGTCATACAATCTTAAGTAAACCTGAGATATTATTCAACACAAATTTATATTATGTTCTGTTAAATATTTGAAAAGGCAAAGTATCCTAAGAAAACATAAGATGTTTTGCCTTGTGCTAACTCATTCAAACCTTTGCCTTATGTCCACTTAAGATAAAGTAATGAAACTAATCATAGAAATTTCAAAAAAGGCATAATATCTTATGTAGACTTAAGATATTTTGAATGGATACGATCAAAAAATAATTCATAATTAAGTACACATAAGAGCATTTCGCTAGTGCATGTATAAAAATTCTAGCTGTAATTTCCGTTACATAAGATGATTTTTTTTTATTCGGTAATCATTCGATCATTATTTTTATTTTAAAACTTAAATCAGTCGGTGTATGCATTTTGTAGTGTAATGTAAAAATGAAACGAAATATAGGTATGTATGTATAAAAATTATAAATTATTAATAATTTTATTATTATGAAATTATTATAAAGTTTTTATTGATATCAAAATAATTTATTAATATTTTATTGAATGTAGTTATGTGGTATTAAAATATGTACATACAAGTTACTAATTTGAATTTGGAAAAAGTAAATGAAAATTATTGATATTTGTTAATGTTTGCATAAAAACAAATAATAAATTTTTTATTATTTTTGAACTTACAAAAATGATTTGTTTTATTTACGAAAAAGAAAAGTAAGAGAAACTATTTGAAATAGGTAGATATGGAAAAATTTAGTTAATTCACTTATAATAATATAGATCACTCAATCATTGAGAGAAAAAAGAAGAAAACTTGCCTAACTATACATTATCCGCGTGACTAGATACAATTTATTAAAACTCTTGGTTCAAAAAGGTTTTCCAAGTTGAGGAAATGACGCAGGAAAGGTTTTTTAATTTTTCTTCATTATTAAAAGAAAAATTTATGTGGCGCAAAGTGGACGAAAATGGAAATAAATTTAATTGGAATTCGGTTAAGTGGTTGAGATATAGTAAAACTTATGGCGAAATACTATATAAAAATTCACTAAATGAAAACGCGACTTTTGAAGTACTTAATATTAAAAAGCGTAATACTCCGAATGTAACAATAGCTAGTTTAAAGAAGTGCTATGATAGGTTATTAACTATATCGAAACAGAAGAAAAATGATCTCATGTATTTAAATAATTTGATTGATCCTCTTTATCGTGATTTCTACAAAAATTTACCAGTTGAAGGAATTCCTGATATACATCCCGATCTTGTGGATTCATCCGATGAAGAATAATAAAATGTATTGTTTTATTTTTATTACTGTTAATTTATATTAATAGTTAATTTCCAATCTGAATATGTAGTTTTTAAGTTTACATTTTCGCTGAAGTATTAATTTATTTCATGTTACGTTTTGTTTAATTTATGTTATGTTTTGTAATTAAATTTAAGTTATTAATGGTAAAATATAAAAATTGAATTTTAAAAGTACAAAATCTTTCAAAATATACAATAATATCTTATTTACAGTTTTATGCAATTTTACACTTTAAAAACAAACTTATGTCGACGTAAGATGCTTTAGTGAAAGAAATATTTATACAAAAAATTTTATTAAAGTATCTTATGTCGACATATGACACCTACAAATTATAATATCATAATAAGTCACAATATCTTATGTTACATTTTGCATATTAGTGGCTAAATTATTTGAGAAATTTTGTTTTAATTTATGTCATTTAATGCATTTCTAAAATATCAATCGATATTTTACTCTAAAATTTCTTACATTTCAAAAATAAATTTTTCATATCATTTTTTCATTTAAAACGCTTCTACTGCAAAGCTTGCAATTTTGACTTAAGATGTTATGCCTTGTGTGTAAAGATTTATCTGTAGGAGTTTAGGAGTTTATTTATTTATTTGTTTAATTCAAACGATTTTACAAAAAAATTTTCTTATCTTATTCTTAAAATTAAATTACAATTTAAAATATTAATATATATATATATGAAAATGTAAGTATATTAATTTAAAAAACATTTAAAAATAAGATAAATAACAATAAGTTACAAATTAACAAGTAAAGAAACAGTCAGACGGTTCAACCGACTTAGAAATACCCTACACCTAATTGGTTCAAATTTAATGGGAAGTCCATAAGTCATTTTAAAACCATAAAAGCCTTTATTAAGGTGACTACAACACCATACCAAAATTAATATACCCTTTTCCTTTTTCACAGGCGTAGGGTATAAAAATGAAAAGTTAAGATTTTCAATGTTGATTAAATATTTTATGTTTTAATGTTTCTTTTTATACCTTAAACCTATGGAATAGTAACCACCTAAAGGAAGCGAGCTAGATATGGAAAAGTATATACATTTGTGATCAGCGTGATCTCCTGAGCCGATATGGCCATGCCCGTCCGTCCGACCGTCCGTAGGCACGATAACTCAAAAAATAATGGAGCTATCTTGATGAAATTTGCGCTGTAGGTTATTGGTAATGAAACTACGGCGGCGATTGCATGCGGTGAGGTTTAGACAATGGGTTCGGAACTTAAATTTTTTTAATCGAATTAAGCCAAACGAGCATAATGCAGAAACCAATGAAGATAGAACCTCCAAATTTGGTATTTTTACCAAACGGTAAAAAAATACAAAACGGTTTGATCGATTTACTTGAAACTGTTTGCAAAAATTTTCCTCTTAGCAACCGGAATTAGTTGTATAAATTTGGTTGGAATAATTAACCCATTTCGGCTTGGTGGGAAGTTCGATTAACCCGTTTTCCACGACGACGCCATGAAGTTTTCTATAAATTTTATTTTTTTATACGATTAAAAGTATTTTATTGAAAATTTTGTACCAACATTTTAATTAAAACGGACATGGTTAATTTGGTTTTGACCTGTTTGTGCGTTTTGAACATAGATTCAATGAAATTTTCAGTTTTCTTCAAATGAAATCTAAAAATTCGATTTCTTATATATAATGCTTAAAAACATAGTATTTTAAAACAGTTTTTCCAAAAAATAAGCCTACATTTCTCTCATAAAATCATAAAAAAACGAGGAAGAGCGTATTACAAGTTTCAGGTGAGTACTAAACAAAATATAAGTTGAAAAGCAAATTTTTAAAACTTTTCTAAACCATCGACTAAATTTTATTCAAACGTTGGCAATTCAAAAAAACTACTATTGACATAGTATAATGACATAATGGCAAACTTAGTATCCCCATTTGACAAATAGTCATTTTAATTCAGTTAACATTATTCGCCGGAAACCTAACATCCTCAACTCTATCGTCAAGGAGCACCAAATTGTCAAGAAGTACCATGTATAGAAAAATTAGAGATAATCGTTCAAACTGTTTTTTAAAGTTTTTGTTTCGCAATCGGTTAAAAGAACTCGACAAAACATTTTTTTAAGCATTCCCCTAATTCAAAGAAGTTGTACATACTTTCAGAAATTGGACGTAATTTACTTACAAATTTTTTTTTGAACAATCGTCGGGTCGGCAGGGGTTAACAACTTTCAAGTCTGTTAGTAAATTGAACTTCATTTTCAAAGAAGAACACATATACAAATCTTTAAGTTAATCGGTTAAATCATTTCTAATATATAACAAAGCATCGAAAAAACCTATAAAAAGCTGTTGGGCCACGATGGGTTAACGGAACTCCACTTTTTGTGGCTTCATCTATAAGCAAAGGAGTATTTCAAAAAATTGGCTGAAACTTGCGTTTTTACAATTTGCAAGCTTCCGGGCAACGCCGGGTAAATCTGCTAGTATAATATATATATAGGAAAAATTTATTCTTCATAAGAATCGCAATACTATATATTTTTTTTTTAGTATGATTAAGGAGAGGTATTAAATTTCGAGATCATATCTAAACATTTTAACGATTTTTCACATATTTCACCTGATTATAGATAAAGGAAAATAGGCACTAAAAAAAAATCTAAATGTTCACCAAAAGTTTTGTATAAATATCCATGACTTTTTCATAAATGTATCAGTCAAAAAGTAAACATGGACTTTATTAATCAATTTAATAAAAAATTTTGTCCAGAGACAATTTTAAAATTGTCCCAAATGATGATTAAAGAAAATTATAACATCTTTGATGCAAACTTGGAGAACACGAAGTATGGAATGCGGGCTCGTACTATCGTTAAGCAACAGGCGATTGCTCTACTCTACTTAGTAATTTTAATACTTTATTTATTAAATTGTGTAACAAATTTAATTATAATAAAGAATTATGTAACAAATTAAGTTATAATAAAAATATTCAAAATTTTTTAAAATAAAAAAATAAATACATATACATAGTGTTTCATTTTTTTTACATGTGAAAAATTAGTTTTTTTCAGCTTTCATTTTCCTGTAGGGGTGTAAAAGACTTTCAATAGTGATTTTAATAAATAAACATTTTCCAAAGCACAAACACCAATATGGTTAAAAGAACATCTTTTGGAACAATGAATTTGTTGATTTTGCAAAATTTTTAAACTTGTAAAATCATGTTCATCCATATTAATTATATTGCAAATTTTTAAGTTTTTTTCCACCCATTTTTTTTTTTCACTACCTTTTACATAAATTTTGTTATAATTGTTTACAAATACTTTTAAAAAATGGATAATTTTAGAAAAATTTGCTTTACCGTCGAACCATTGAAATCCATGATGATTTTTTGTTAACCAATTATTTATTTGCTTTGTTTTTGCGTTTAGGTAATGATAACTGAATGGTGGGTTAATGATAAAATGTTGAATCTCATTTTCTGCTGAAAGAACTGCTATTTTCTTTAAGATGAATTTATTGTCATTATCTCGAAATCCTTGAACATCAATGATTATATAATTCATTTTTAATTTTGTTAATTTCCCCTGTTAACGGTTTAAATTCAACTAAACGGTCATGTAAAATAAGACAATAAGCTGTAGTATTATCTGGAATTTTTTGTAAAGTCTTTATTTCAATCTTAACATCAACTGGACCCATTTTAAGATTATCATTTTGATAACGAGTATCAATGATGAAGATTGGAGAATCAGTTTTAAAGTGTTCCTATGAAACTAAAGGTTTTGATATTGAGTTATTATAATAAAAGCTTCTAAAATTTGAATATGTTTCATATGCTAAGGCATAACGATTTTTTGCAAAATCTAAATTCATATCTTCATATGGGTATGATTCTGAATTTAAATATACTTTTATATATTTTTCAATATCACAATAATTAAAGGTTGAAGGATCTTCATTCAGTTTATTTTGTTTACCAGTTTGTAGAGCAAAAACAATAAAATGAGGTTTTTCAAATTGCGATGCTGGTTTAACATTCCAAATATGATGTGCAGTTCCTGATGGTAATGTAGGATATTCATGTAATTCCCAATTTCTGAAAGGAATTTTCATAACTGAACCATTTTCAATACTTTTATATAAATTTAATTTAGGATTATCAGCTAAGTTAATATGTTGAACTTTCCAATATATTTTTGTAATAGTAAGTTTTGGTTTTTCACTTGCATTAGTACTGCTACGTAATAATGAATTATCATTAGATCGAGAGCGAGTTAAATTTAATTCATTTTTTGCATTTGGAATAATGTTTTTATAATCTTCAGCAAGCCCTATTAATCCTTTTAGGGGAATACAAAAGTTAAAATACAAATTATTTATTTTAACTGATTCATCAGGTGATCAACTTCCATTGTATCAAGCTACACTTTCATTCCGGTTAAGTGAGATAAAATTTTTTTAATGTTGCAGTTATTCCAACATTACGATTATGATCAATTTACTTACCATTCGGTTCATAGCGAATTTCATCAAATAGAAATGGTATACCATTATTAACTAGTTTAGTGTGAGTAACAGCTGTTCCATCATGTTTTGATACATAACCTTCAATGCAAATTATACTTGTTGAAGGTAATATATTTAAGTTCTGATTTTGTATTTGTATTCGTATAATATCACTTAATCCAAATGGGTTTAAGAATGGAGAATATGAATGCCATTGAGCGCTAGTTATAGTTTCATCAAAAATTGGATCATTAAAGAGCTCCATTTTAATTTAATTTACTTTTAACAGATTTATATTTTTTAAATGTTGAGTTCCACCCCTTTCGAAAATTATATAGAAATATTAAAAACAAATACAATAATTTAAGATTATAAGAATTTTCTTATTTTAATAGTAAAAAATACAATATAATCGGAGTTTATTTTTTTTATTTTAATTTTTTTTGTATTTACATTAATTTTCAGTTATAGGAATATGTTAATGACCTCATGGTAATTTATCAAATGAATTCGGAATCAAATATCTCTTGTTATCAAAAACACATATAAAAACAGATGTTTTTTCTGTAAACATGTAAAGAGCTTATGATTTTGACATTTATATTCTAAATTTTGATCAACACATATTTTATTATCTTCAAAAGTATAATTTTATAATCTCATTTTTTTAAACACTATTTTTAACTCCATTAGCTTTTTTTGTTGATTCAGGTTGAAAATCTTCATTTAATACTTGAAGAGCATACATTTTTGCACGCAGTCCTACAAATTTATGCATCAGTTTACCACAATTTTCGTATGATAAATGATAAAAATAAGAAATTTAGAACGCAGGCTTTAATTATAAGATTACGTCAGAAGATTTCCATTGTTGTTAATAATAAAGCTGATAAGGATTAGTTTAAAAAATTGAGGAATTTTTAAATGTAGAATAAAAAATAAAATGTTAAAAATTACGGCAGGGGATTCCTATTGTTAATTTTAAAAAATAAAAACAAAATATATTAGTATTACAACGTTTTTTATTTATTTTGTGATGTTTTCCGATATTTATAATTATTTTCTTTAAATTTTTTTCCGATTTTAGCTAAAAAATCCATCCATTTATCATCTTGATCTTCTTAGAGTGAATTAAATTGAATCAGTGTTGAATCAGCATAATTTCTCAGAAACTTAATATGATTCTTAATTTCCATTTTGTATTTCTTTCTAAACTTTATTTAATTTTGTAAATAAAATTTATTAAACATATGAATTGTTCTTGCGAACTCCATTATGCGATAAAAACTAATTAAGCCACTAATTTAGAAATAAAATATGAAAAAAGCAAATGTTAACTAAATCTTCTGTGGGCAGGGGTGCTAGGGTTCAGATAAAAATCTATTAGGTAAGCTTATTAGTACAAGGTTTAACCCGCAATTCTTTGCTCTTACCCAGAAAAAAATTTTTAATTTTTTCTAAAATTTTTTTAGTTAATCAAAGACATTCATGGATTCATTATCATCATACAACACAAACCAAGGCCGCATTGGTTCAACTGTATTTGTGCGACAAGCATTTAAAAAATCATGAATATCCTACATTACCATCACGAACTACACATCATATTTGGAATGTTAAAACAATCTCACAACTTGAAAAACCTCGTTTTATAATTTTTGCCCTACAAACTGGTAAACAAAATAAACTGGATGAAGATCCATCAACTTTTGATTATTGTGTTATTGAAAAATATATAAAAGTATATTTAAATTCAGAATCATACCCATATGAAGATATGAATTTAGATTTTGCAAAAAATCGTTATGCCTTAGCATATGAAACATATTCAAATTTTAGAAGCTTTTATTGTAATAACTCAATATCAAAACCTTTAGTTTCATAGGAACACTTTAAAACTGATTCTCCAATTTTCATAATTGATACTCGTTATCAAAATGATAATCTTAAAATGGGTCCAGTTGATGTTAAGATTGAAATAAAGACTTTGCAAAAAATTCCAGACAATACTACAGCTTATTGTCTTATTTTACATGACCGTTTAGTTGAATTTAAACCGTTAACAGGGGAAATTAACAAAATTAAAAATGAATTATATAATCATTGATGTTCAAGGATTTCGAGATAATGACAATAAATTCATCTTAAAGAAAATAGCAGTTCTTTCAGCAGAAAATGAGATTCAACATTTTATCATTAAGCCACCATTCAGTTATCATTACCTAAACGCAAAAACAAAGGAAATAAATAATTGGTTAACAAAAAATCATAATGGATTTCAATGGTTCGACGGTAAAGCAAATTTTTCTAAAATTATCCATTTTTTAAAAGTATTTGTAAATAATTATAACAAAATTTATGTAAAAGGTAGTGAAAAAAAAAATTGGATGGGAAAAAACTTAAAAATTTGCAATATAATTAATATGAATGAACATGATTTTAGAAGTTTAAAAATTTTGCAAAATCAACAAATTCATTGTTCCAAAAGATGTTCTTTTAACCATATTGGTGTTTGTGCTTTGGAAAATGTTTATTTATTAAAATCACTATTGAAAGCCTTTTACACCCCTACTGGAAAATGAAAGCTGAAAAAAAACTAATTTTTCACATGTAAAAAAAATGAAACACTATGTATATGTATTTATTTTTTTATTTTAAAAAATTTTGAATATTTTTATTATAACTTAATTTGTTACATAATTCTTTAGTATAATTAAATTTGTTACACAATTAAATAAATAAAGTATTAAAATTACTAATTTGTATTATTACTTTCATTTAATAAATAATGACCCCAAGGTAAAGTTTCATATGAGTTACTTAAAAAAAATCTTTTATCATCATTTGAATTTAAAGCAAATTTTTTCTGTCTAATACTATTTACATTATGACATTCTTTCAAAAATAAAAAACCATAATCATGGGTTCAAAGCGAGGGGCGAATAATCTGAAATCTGAACTCCAGATTTCAAGTCTCTTTAGAAGCTGTAAAAAAAAAACCTAGGGCGAAGAACCTGAACGACATAGTCAGCCAATTTTAAGCTAAATAGCTTATTGGTGTCCTTCCCCAGGTTGATAATGGAGAAGTTTCCCGTCTTCAGCTCTTCAAGCTCTTCTCAATTTATGTTGGCAAAACCTTCTGGTAAGTAGAGCAATCGCCTGTTGCTTAACGATAGTACGAGCCCGCATTCCATACTTCGTGTTCTCCAAGTTTGCATCAAAGATGTTATAATTTTCTTTAATCATCATTTGGGACAATTTTAAAATTGTCTCTGGACAAAATTTTTTATTAAATTGATTAATAAAGTCCATGTTTACTTTTTGACTGATACATTTATGAAAAAGTCATGGATATTTATACAAAACTTTTGGTGAACATTTAGATTTTTTTTTAGTGCCTATTTTCCTTTATCTATAATCAGGTGAAATATGTGAAAAATCGTTAAAATGTTTAGATATGATCTCGAAATTTAATACCTCTCCTTAATCATACTAAAAAAAAAATATATAGTATTGCGATTCTTATGAAGAATAAATTTTTCCTATATATATATTATATTATCCATCATATTTACATATTTTTTGCATTTTAACTGTCTTTTGTTTTAAAACTAGTAGGAGCATAATATTTCAAAATAGTTAAAGAAATTATCATATACTATTTTGCAGTAAAATATAATATTAAAGTTTAACCACAACTACCTGTAAAAAAAAACAACGAACTTTTTCTTTTAAAAAACAACAATACATTAAAAAATTGATAATTTTACTTTAACGTTTTCAACCCTTTTTATTTCCATAAACAATAACAACCAGTCTCTCCTTTTTCATGTTAAATTCATATTTTCATTCTTTTCTTATTCCTTTTATTATTAAACTGATCTTTGCACCCCTTCTTTAATTTTTTCGTTATTTATTTAATTGGTTTTTATTCTTTCAATTAAATTCATATTCATATCCATACTAATTAATAACTATATACTGACAAATAGTGTCATCTACTAAGATCAGAATATATTCCCATTAACTTCCCATTAATCTTACTATAGCGACATCACTTTAACATCATATTAATTCATTATCACTTTCCTATTAATCCCATTCATTTAAAGTAAAACATATACATATATAGATAAAGCAAGTAGAACAAAAAATCTCTCACTATATTTTGTGAAATCTAATGCCCCACGAAAGAGTAAAAACGATATTATTCATTAGAAAAAACATGTACCTTTCTCATCCTACACATTATTTCATATTATTATTATTTTCTTAAAAAACAAGGAAGATTATAGTTGCCCTTGTCAACTTTTAGATACCCGTGCGTACACAATTATGTATTAAATAAATAAGAATTTCATATATTGCAATTGAACTGTTTGACAGAAAATTCAAAATATTTGTTTTTTTATATTTAATTACAAAAAAAATTAATAAAAAAAATAAATGAATTAAAAAAAAAGATGAATTTAAAAAAAAAATGTGCTCTGAACGAGATTCGAACCCACACGTTTCAATTAAAAGGTCGACGTCCTAACCACTAAGCCATCGACTTTTTGTTCATCTCTGTTTTTTTTAAATTATTATAGTTACTATGGTATCAATTGTTTGTTTTGAATAACTGTTTCGAATTTTTTTAAAAATGTATTAAAAAAAATTAATAATTTTTAAATGAGAGTTTTAAGATTAATTTAAAAAAAAAAAAATTTTGCCCCAACCGAAACGTTTTGACTTCTAGTCACATGCCCTATAGAACAATCAATAATTTGCCTACACAACGAGTTTTTATTTATCTTAATTTTTTTTTTTAAATAATTATAGTTGCTATGGTATCAATTGTTTGTTTTAAATAACAGTTTTGAATTTTTTTATAAAAATATTAAAAAAATGAATAATTTTTAATATAAATGAGAGTTTTCAGTCAAATTTTCTAAAAAATAAAATGTTTCATACATTACCGTTACCGATACATCTTTACTACAAGTCCCATGTCCTAACCACTACACTATGAAGCGATTAATAATTTAACTACATTTTGTTTGTTTTTATATTTGGCTTCTATTTAGTTATTAATTTTGAAAATATTCATATAATTTCGAAAAATTTGTATGGCAGCTACCCGAAGCCTTTGTCCGATTTTAACCAAAAACAATAGGGAACCTACAAATTTTCTAAAAATTACTTTGTGAAAGTTTCAGAACTCTAGCTCTAATAGTTTTTGAGGTATCGTGCTGACGGACGGACGGACGGACACAAAAAGCTAGATCGGTTCACTTTTCGATGCTGATTCGATACGTACCCTTGACACTATATCTAGCTCGTATATTTCGATGCGTTACAAATGGAAGAGTAATTTTAATATACCCGATGTTCATATATGTATGCACGGGTATAAAAAGTAAAAAAAGTTATAGAGACAATTCATTTTTTAATGAGTTTGTGTGTTTTAATATAATACTGATAATACCAAATACAAATGTAAATATATACTCGTATTTAACTAGCTTAACTTATATAATCAAATATAAATAATACAATACAATATGTATATATGTATGTATAAATATTTGTTTTTTTTTAATATTCATTCAAATTTTTCTTTTTAAAATATTCATTTTACCTCTTTAGGTATTGAAATAATATAGCATCATAGCGAAAAGCAAAACAACGAATTTGTTTTCTGCTATCAAATGAATTTTAAGAATAGACTAAATTTAGAAATTTTAACGAAATGAATATCGGATATTTAGTGCGTACAATTAAAATTCCGTACATCGTACATTCGTACATAAAATTGAATACTTGTTGAGAAATAAAATTAAATAGATGAGACGGGAAAAGTTAAATAATATCCGAAAAATTTGGTTTAATTATAAAACGAGGAAGATTATAGTTGCCCTTGTCAACTTTTAGATACCCGTGCATACCCACTAACCGTTATTTATTTCCTCTATGCTATTATAAATAGTTAAAAAAAAATTTACCTTTTTATCCCATAATTTTAGCTTAAAAAAAAAATTAAATTTTTAATTCCATTATACTACCATAATTTTTGCTTAAAAACAAAAAAAAAAAAAAAACAAAAAAAAAAAAATAGCCCGCCCTAAAAGTTGGTCCGAGTGATGTCCAACTTTGCCAACTAATTTGCCCTATTACTTTATCTGCCCAGTTTTAATTTTAACCTCGTAGCTTCATTAGATTCACAGTTATCGAATTGATTACTTTGTATGGCAGTTGCCCGAAAACGGGGCCGTAACATTTTGAAACTTCATATAAGTGCTCGATTCATTATATAACTAACAGTGTGTAATTTTCATCCTCGTAGTATAATCAGTTTTCAAGAAATTCATATTGGTGCAAAAAAGTTGTATGGCAGCCCCCCGAAAATGAAGTCGTAACATTTTGAAACTTCATATAAGTTCTTGATTCATTATAAAACTAACCGTGTGTAATTTTCATCTTCCTGGTATAATTACTTTTGAAGAAATTCATATTGATTTAAATAAGTTGTGTGGCAGCTCCCCGAAACCTTGATCTGGTCTTAACCAAAAAAAATAGGGAACCTAAAAAATGTCCCAAAAAGGTTTTGTGTGAATTTCAAAACTCTTGCTCTAATTTTTCAATTCCATCTCTTATAATTAATTTTTAATTCACGAATATATTAAACTTAAGCCAAATCAACTTCATATGATCACATTCATATAATAATCATCATGATAGATAATACTCATCATATTCATATATGATTCATCATATATATTCATAATTATCTATCAATATCAATAAGCCATTTACTTAAAAAAATCTTTGTCTTCTTTTTTTTTGCTTATCTTAAATAAACTACGCATCATTTAAATCATATGAAATTCTAACTCGAAATCTTTATCTACTTTTTGTAACAAAAACAAAAAACAAAAAAAAACAAAAACAAACAAAATTCATATAATTTCATGTTAAATACTTCATGTTAAAATTTTTGTATGAAAATATTGGAGTTAAAAAAGTTAGCTGTTCGAGAGCTACCCGAAGTTTTGGTCCGATCTTAACCAAAAAAAATAGGGAACCTAGAAATTGATTGAAAAATATTTTGTGAAAATTTCAAAACTGTAGCTCTTTTAGTTTTTGAGTTATCGTGCTGACACACAGACGGACGGACGGACAGACGGACGGACAGACACACATAGCTAGATCGACTAATTTTTCGATTCTGAGCCGATACGTACCCTTGACACTATATCTAGCTCGTCTAGATCGATGCGTTACAAACGGAGGAGCAAATCTAATATACCCGATGTCATATATGTATGCACGGGTATAATAAAACCACAATCAATATTTAAAACTCAATTTTCATTTTATATTTTTAGAAAAGGGAAAAATCCGAATTGAATTTTTAGGACATAATTTGACACAGAATGGGAAAAAACCTAACCCTGAAAAAATAAAAAATATTCAAGAGTTACAAATTCCAAGAATCGAAAAACAATTAAAAGGTTTCCTAGGAGCAACTGGTTTTTATGGAAAATTTATCAAAGATTATTCTAAGGTTGCATATCCTATGATTAAATATTTAAAAAAAGATAAGAAGATTAATATAAATGATCCGCAGTATATAGCAGCATTTGAAGACTTAAAGAGCTTGATAACTTCACATCCAATTGTATATCGTATTCCAGAATACGATAAACCTTTTGTTGTAACCACAGATGCAAGTGATCATGCTATAGGAGCAGTGTTATCTCAACAAGATCATCTAATTTGTTACGTTTCGAGAACACTAAACAATTATGAAAAAGATTATTGTACTACAGACAAAGAGTTTTTGGCAATTATATATGCAGTAAATTATTCCAGGCCATATCTATATGGGAATAAATTTAAAATCGTAACAAACCATGTACCAATTAAATATTTAAATAACAAATACAAAGGAAAAGAATTTTCACAAGGACACCAAAGATGGCTATTAAAACTTCAAGAATATAATTATGAGATTGAATATTTGCAGGGTAGAGAAAATAAGGTAGCTGATTATTTAAGCAGATTAGAAAATACAAAGAAAATTAATGAGGAAAATGATATAGCATCAAATTTACAATTATCTAATGATACAATACATTCTGTAGATGAAGTACAATTAGATCACATAGGAATAAAAGAGGATATCGTAAATAAATATAAAACACAAATCGTACTCACTTACAGTCCTGAAGTGAATATAATAACAATTCATAATAGAAAAATTATTTAAATAAATCCATTAGAAAATGAAAATCTAATTAAAGATATTTTAAAACGGTATATTAAGAAAGGATATACAATCATTTATACAGATTGATATATATAGATACAGACTATCATAAAATTCAATTGATTTTAATATCAATGTTTTCAGCTGATTTAAAAATAAAATTTATACGAAGTACAAAAAGAGCTAAAGAAATAAAAACTGAAGAGAATTACATAAACAACTATCTCTTTACCACACTAAAGAATGCATGCATAGTGGAATAAATGAATGTTACCAAAAGACAAAATTTATTTTCCCATTAAAAGATCATATTAATTTAATTATCAATAATTGTACAAAATGCCAACAAATTAAATATAATCGAAAACCAATAAAACCGAAATACGAACTTACAGAATCACCTAAAGAAAAAAACGAAATTTTACATTTGGACATATTTCATTTTAAAAAACATGCCTTTGTTACAGTCGATAAGTTAACAAAATTTGCCTCAGCATACTGTATAACAGATCGAAACTGGAGAGCAAAGAAAACAATTATAATGCAACATTTTGCAAAATTTAGTAAACCAAACAAAATTATTATGGACAATAAATTCAGAGCTGAACATCTAATTGCGTATTTAAATAGTGAAAATGTTGAAATTCATCTAATAAAAGCAAATAATCACACTGGAAATGCTGATATAGAGAGACTACACTCAACCCTCTTGGAAAAGATAACAGGAATTGAGGATAGTGAAATTTAAATTTTTTTTTTTTTTTTTAAGCGCTAACAACTGTTCAACTGTTAGGCTAATAAGACTAATTAATATTATTGTAATATTTTATATTTTACTTATATGGTATTCTATATCTGCGAGTTATATTATTTAATTAAATTATTTGTTTATTTTTTGCATTTGTTTATATTTTTATATTAATGTATTTTTTATTAAAGATTTATAATTATTAATTATTGATTAAGCTTTTAATTTGAACCCAATGGCGAATGGTAGCTGAGTCGAGTCGAAAACCAGCAAAGTTTTTTCACTTTCACTAGAATTCGATCCCGGGCCCTTCCGCATGAAAGGTCGGCACTCAACAACTGTGCCAACGAGCTGTATAAATTGAGATGAAGATACAGATGGTTATAGGAAACTATAACGATCGCTACCATTCAATAATAAAACATACACCTAGAGAAGCTAAAGAAAATGTAGATGTTATAAATTGCAAGTTATCTATCTAATATATAAAGAAGAAAATTTGTTTGTTTGTTTGTTTATTTGTTTGTCCAGGATTCACGTGAAAACCACTGGTCCGATTATCACAAAATTTTAAAGGAATAATTCTGACAGCCAGGGGGGGGAAATAGGCTATGTCACATTTTTATAAGTCAACAGGTTGCGGCTCCAGAGCGGTTTTAAGCTTTTCGTTTTTTGGATGTCGAGACTAAAGGGCTTGACGGATTGACTTGAAATTTTGCACAAATGTTCATCTTAGTAACCAGAATTAGTTGTATAAATTTGGTTGGAATAAATTAACCCATTTCGGCCTGGCGGGCTTCCAAAAAATTTTGTGTCTGCGATTTGCGTCCAATTTTACAGGGTGGTTTCGCAGTCGAAAAGAGAGTTTGGCACAAATTTTTGTTGAGTTCGGTTAATCCGTTTGGGCACGAGGGCCCAATGAAGCTTTTTCAATGTTTTTGATGTCGAGTCAAAACGGTTTGACCGATTGACTTGAAATTTTGCACAAATGTTCCTCTTAGCCACCGCAATTAGATTTATTAATTTATTTTGAATAATTTAACCCATTTCGGCCTGGCGGACTTTCAAAAAATTTTGTGTTTTCGATTTGTGTCCAATTTTACAGGTTGATTTTGCAGTCTAAAGAGAGGCTGCAAAAAGTTTTAGTTAAGTTCGATTAACCCGTTTTCCACGACGACGCCATGAAGTTTTCTATAAATTTTATTTTCTTATACGATTAAAAGTATTTTATTGAAAATTTTGTACCAACATTTTAATTAAAACCCACATGGTTAATTTGGTTTTGACCTGTTTGTGCGTTTTGAACAAAGATTCAATGAAATTTTCAGTTTTCTTCAAATGAAATCTAAAAATCGAAAAATTCAATTTCTTATATATAATGCTTAAAAACATAGTATTTTAAAACAGTTTTTTCAAAAAATAAGCCTACATTTCTCTCATAAAATCATAAAAAAACGAGGAAGAGCGTATTACAAGTTTCAGGTGAGTACTTAACAAAATATAAGTTGAAAAGCAAATTTTTAAACCTTTTCTAAACCATCGACTAAATTTTATTCAAACGTTGGCAATTCAAGAAAACTACTATTGACATAGTATAATGACATAATGGCAAACTTAGTATCCCCATTTGACAAATATGTAGTCATTTTAATTCAGTTAACATTATTCGCCGGAAACCTAACATCCTCAACTCTATCGTCAAGGAGCACCAAATTGTCAAGAAGCACCATGTATAGAAAAATTAGAGATAATCGTTCAAACTGTTTTTTAAAGTTTTTGTTTCGCAATCGGTTAAAAGAACTCGACAAAACATTTTTTTAAGCATTCCCCTAATTCAAAGAAGTTGTACCTACTTTCAGAAATTGGACGTAATTTACTTACAAATTTTTTTTGAACAATCGTCGGATCGGCAGGGGTTAACAACTTCCAAGTCTGTTAGTAAACTGAACTTCATTTTCAAAGAAGAACACATATACAAAATTTGAAGTTAATCGGTTAAATCATTTCTAATATATAACAAAGCAACGAAAAAACCTATAAAAAGCTGTTGGGCCACGATGGGTTAACAGAACTCCACAAATATTTTTTTGTGGCTTCATTTATAAGTAAAGTAGTATTTCAAAAAATTGGCTGAAACTTGCATTTTTACAATTTGCAAGCTTCCGGGCAACGCCGGGTAAATCAGCTAGTTCTAAATAAAATGAAAACTCAAATTATAAATAAAAGAAATAGTAATAGAGAAAACTATGTAGAAAATAGATCAGTAAGGGGCTATTAGAAATTATAAGAGACTTAGACATATGGACGAAACATATTATAGACATAAGCCTTTATTAAATTTACATTATTCGAACATTATAGACCCTTAAAAAAACAAAAAAAAATTTTTTACTTGTTCAACATAATAATAATAATGCTGTCAACAATCTTACCAACACAGTTGACTTTAGGTCTATTTCATATATTAAATAAAACTGGTACAATTTTACATATCATAAATCCAAAAGAAATAGATAATATGCTTACCCAAATAGAAAATACTATAAAAGAAGGAGAAATGGATAACAAAAATTTATTAAACGCTGAAATTAAAACAATTAGAGCAAAAATCAGATCTACAATGCCAACGCTATTTGGTACAATGGACGATGTAGATCGAGAAGAAATATTAGAACATTTGAAAACTGTTGAAGAAAATGATCACAACGCTTTTAGTACACCAAATCAACAAATATCTATAAATTAAATTTTAATGAAACTATCACAATTCTTAGAGACAATAGAACAAGACAGAATTAAAAATACAGAAGCTTTTAATGATATGAAAGAAAACACAAACAAATTATAAGATATTCATTATAAATTCAAGACAATATTGCATCAGGCAAATATAATTTAATACATCCTAGCATTTTAACTGCAGAAGAAGTAGAATTATACCAAATTGAGTTTTATAAATTAAAATTAAGTAAAATAGGAACTATGAATTATAAAGATGAATTACTAGTAACTGAAATTAAAATTCCCCTAAATTATATCCAAACTGATTTAAAACTAATCACTCCTTTGCCTAATAAAGAATATGTACAAATTGATGAAAACAATTAATATGTTGTAGAAATTGAAAATAAATTTTTAACTTATCAAGATAATGTTATGTTAAAAGATTTAAAATTTAGTAAAAACTATATTTTTAATAACAAATGTGTATTCAGATATAATAACAAAACTAAAATAGAAATTGTAGATGATGAAACTTTATTAATAAAAAATGTTAAAAAAAACGAATTAATACAAAATTGTGACGATAGAAATTTAACATTAAATACAAATTATTTTATTAATTTTTATAATTGTGAAATTAAAATAGAAAATGAAATATTTTATAACCAAAAGAAAACTATTCAAGATAAATATTTTTACCCTAGTAATAACTTTAATTATACCTATGTAAAACCCATTAATTTTGACGATATTGTTTTAAAAAATTTTGAAAATACTAAAGAAATTAACGAGTTAAAATATCATAAAGTTGTTTTATATGATATAAATATATCTATTATTGTAGCCTTAGTAATAAGTATTACTTTTATAATTTTATGAGCAGTAGATAATTTTGCTATTGGACGGTAGTTATAACATTTTTACTATATTTTTTAAAAATAGGTCTAATGAATGCTTTTTTCCAGATATCTGGGAAAATACCAACAACAACGAAGTATTAAAAAGAAAAGATAGTGGAAGTGCAAGAGAATTTGAACATTTTTTTAAAATACTTTATGGGATACCATCGGGTCCCGGAGAATAGTTCATATTAAGTTTTTCAAAATAATCAGTTACTAGGGTACTTGTAGTCTATAATCAATGAGAATGGTTATTTATGTGATTAAAATTGATATCATCCGCACAAAAACTGGGATTAGAATTAGGTATTGAAAAAAATCACGAAAATACTCACTTATCTCAGAACTTGTACTGCCATTGTAATTCATAAAGGTTGCATATTCATCACATTTGTGTTTTAACATATTAACATATTTCCAAAAATATTTTGGATTTGATTTTAGCTTTACAGAGATATAACAAACGTACAATTGATAAAGCTCCTCAGAAAAATTTTTAAACTTATTAAATAGTACTAAGAAAATTTTGTAACCAGTATTTTTTTTGGTTTAGGGTAATTGCGTTAACTTTTATTTATTTTTATTTCTTGATTTTTTTAATTAATACCAAGGAGGACATGAATTCAAAGACCTCAGTTTGATAATAGGAATAAATTGTCTAAAACAACTAAAAATGATTTCATAAAACTTATCTAATTTATAAAGGAGAAAATTTGTTTGTTTGTTTGTCCAGGATTCACGTGACCACTGGTCCGATTGTCACAAAATTTTAGAGGAATAATTCTGAGAGCTCGGGGGGTGACATAGGCTATATTTACTTTTACAAAATTTTTTTTTTTGAATAATCGTAGGAATGATAAGTATATACATGTACGCATATAAAATTTAAAGTCAATTGGTCAAGCCGTCTTTGCTTAAGAGTAAAGTAACGAAAAAATCTGTAAAAAGCTGTTGTGCCACAATGAGTTAATAGAACTCAACAAACCTGTTTTTGAGACTTTGAACAAGCAATATTTCGCAAGATTGGATGTTATATCCTTCCAAAATTTTTTTTTTTGGACCATTGTCGGGCGGCAATTGTCAATCGGATAAAAAATTTCTAATTTATAGCAGAGAAAATAAAAACCTGCTAGTCTATCTATCTATTTTTATATATAAAAGGGAATGTTTGTTTGTATGTTTGTTTGTTTGTTTGTTTGTTTGTATGTAGCGAATAGACTCCTAAACTGCCCAGCCGATTTTCATGAAAATATGTATATAGGTGTTTTTGGGTACGGAAAGAAATCGTGGCCCAAAAATTTTGCTCTAACGGACCGCCAAGTTGGGGCTGTGGTGCAAGTATTTAAACTTATTTGTTCTAAAATGAAAACGGTTTGACCGATTGACTTCAAATTTTGTATAGGTGATGCTCTTTGAGAATTGAGTAGACACTATTAACAGTTTTGGAATTTGTTAACCCATGTCGGGCCGACGGGTGGTCAAAAAAATTTTGGGTCCAAACTTTGTCCGATTTTACGAAATTCTGCTTTGGTTTAAAAGAAAGCCCCAAAAAAATTTTTATTGAGTTCCATTAACCCATTGCGACCCAACAGCTTTTTATAGGTTTTTCCAATACTTTACTCTAAATTCGAAACGGTTCGACCAATTGACTTCAAATTTTGTATACGTGATGCTCCTTGAGAATTGAGTTGACACTATTAACAGTTTTGGAATTTATTAACCCATGTTGGGCCGACGGGGTGTCAAAAAAAATGTTGGGTCCGAATTTTGTCCGATTTTATGAAATTCTGCTTTGGCTAAAAAGAAAACCCAGAAAAAAATTTTATTGACTTGCATTAACCCATTGGGGCCAACAGCTTTTTATAGGTTTTTTCAATACTTAACTCTAAATTAAAAACGGTTTGACCATTTTCTTTAAATTTTGTATACGTGCTCCCCTGTGAAAATTGAGTTGACACTATTAACAGATATGGAATTTGTTAACCCATGTCGGCCCGACGGTTGGTCAAAATAATTTTGGAAGCTAATATTGTCAAAATTTGCGAAGTACTGCTTTGGCTAAAAAGAAAGCCCCAAAAAAATTTTGTTGAGTGATTTGGAAGCAAATTACGTCCAATTTTGCGCAATACTGCTTTGCCCAAAGAGAAAGTGTAGTTCCGTTAACCCAGTGGGGCACAGTGGCTTTTAATAGATTTTTGCGTTACTTAACTCTAAATTAAAAACGATTTGACCGGTTTACCTCAAATTTTATATGTGTGAAGCTACTTAAAAATGGAGTTGAGTCTGTTAACAGTCGGCCTTGCGATTTTTCAAAAAAATTTTTTGGAAGTAAATTACGTCAAAATTTGGAAAGTAGTTCGTATTGCTTTGAATTACAGAAAGTTTCAAAAATTACTAGAATAATCCTAGAAAAATCGTTTTAAAAAGATTGCTTTCACACATTTTAAAATTTACATGTGAATTAAAGTTTACGTGTGAAGTTTTGTGTTAACTTTTTGCAGTAACATCAAATTCAATTAAACCTCCATTGAGAGGCGCAGCAACGCGCACCGGGTATTAGCTAGTCTAATATATAAAGAAGAAAATTTGTTTGTATGTTTGTTTGTCCAAGATTCACGTGAATACCACTGGTCCTATTGTCACAAAATTTTAAAGGAATAATTTTGAGAGCCCGTGGGTGATATAGACTATGTCACATTTTTAAAAGTGACAGGTTGCGGCTCCAGAGCTGTTTTAAGCTTGAAATTTTGTACAAATGTTAGCAACCGGAATTAGTTGTATAAATTTGGTTGGAATACATTAACCCATTTCGGCCTTGCGGGCTTCCAAAAAATTTTGTGTTTCTGATTTGTGTCCAATTTTAAAGGGTGATTTTGCAGTCGAAAAGAGAGGCTGACACAAATTTTTGTTGAGTTCGGTTAACCCGATTGGGCACGCGCAATGAAGCTTGTTCAATGTTTTCGATGTCGAGTCAAAACGGTTTGACCGATAGACTTGAAATTTTCCTCTTAGCAACCGGAATGAGTTTTATAATTATTAGTTGTAATTTAAATGGAATGAATTAACTCATTGCGGCCTGGTGGGCTCCCAAAAATATTTTTTGTTCCGATTTGTGTCCAATTTTACAGGTTGATTTTGCAGTCTAAAGAGAGGCTGCAAAAAGTTTTAGTTAAGTTCGATTAACCCGTTTTCCACGACGACGCCATTAAGTTTTCTATAAATTTTATTTGCTTAAACGATTAAAAGAATTTTATTGAAAATTTTGTACCAGCATTTTAATTATAAAAACCCACAGGGTTAATTTGGTTTTGACCTGTTTACTCGTTTTGAACAAATATTCAATGAAATTTTCAATTTAATGGTATTAACGCAAGTTAACCTTTATTTTAAAAGCTTACTTAATAAATATGACTAATTTTTTTGCTTTCCTTAAATAATCTCAAATAGTGCAAAAGCTAAATGAGGTAATATTAATAACAATAAAAGTAAGGCTTATAAACAATCCGAATAATAATATCTTTAAATTTAAATAATGTAAAATTTTACTTATCTACATATTTTTGTAAGTCTTTGTTTTTATACCCTACACCTATAGAATAGGTAGAGGGGTATATTAACTTTGGTATGGTGTTTGTAACCACTTAAAGGAATAGAGCAAGATAGTGCAAAAGTATTTATATTTGTGATCAGCGTGACCTCCTGAGTCGATATAGCCATGTCTGTCCGTCCGTCCGTAGGTACGATAACTCAAAAAATAATGGAGCTAACTTGATGAAATTTTAACTGTAGGTTACTAGGACTGAAAGTATGGCGGGGATTTCAAATGGGTGAAATCGGTCCACGGGTTCGGATTCTGGACCTTTTAATTGGTCTAAGGACTAACGAACATATATAAAAAATCACGATAACTAAACTACTAATGACGCTATCTTCTTAAAATTTGTGTTGTAGGGTACTGGTAATGAAACTGCGAAGGTGATTGTGTTCGGTGGGTAATGTTCAATGGGTTCGGATCTTGGAACTTTTTGATCAAATTTAGGCCAAAAGAGCATAATTTCGAAACCAGTGATGATAGAACCTCCAAATTTGGTATCAGGATGTCTCTTTCTTTTTCCTTAGTGTCCTTGCATTTTGGGCCCCATTGGAGAAGTGGATCGAGGACCAGCCACACATTTCTGAAGACCTTAAAGCATATGTTTAAAATTAATAAAGATAGCAGGTTGAAAAAACGTGGAAGCTTTAAATTTGGGACAAGGGAGCTCTTTACTATTTCTTGTGTGTCCCCCTAATTTGGTATCGATCGGAGTGTTGGTTCAGTAGCTCTCTTAGACCTCCCAAGGTTTAAAAGCTTATAAATGAAATTACGAAATATAGTAACTTAATATTAATATATAACGTTCCACTTGTGCACAAGGGTTAACTGGAATTTAAAGTACAGCGCGGACTAACTATGGGCGAAATCAGCCGAAGGGTTCGGATTCTGGACCTTTTAATTAGTCTAAGGGCTAACGAACATATTTAAAAAATCATGACAACTGAACAACTAATGACGCTATCTTCATAAAATTTGTGTTGTAGGGTACTGGCAATGGAACTAGGGCGGTGATTGCGTACGGTGGGTAATGTACAATGGCTTCGGAACTTAGAACTTTTTGTTCGAATTTAGGCTAAACGAGCATAATTCCGAAACCAATGAAGATAGAACCTCCAAATTTGGTATTAGGGTGTCTCTTTCTATTTCTTTAGTGTCCTTGAAATTTGGGACGAATAAGAGTAGTGGGTTGAGGACCAGCCACACAGTTTCAAAGACCTTAAAGCGTTTAATCGAAATTAATAAAGATAGTAACTTCAAACAAATTTAGAAGTTTCAAATTTGGTACATGGGTGCTCTTTACTATTTCCTACGCGTTCCCCAAAATTTGAATCAATCAGAGTAGTTGTTCAGTACCTCTCTTAAACCCCCGAAGGTTTCAAAGCTTATCATCGAAATTAATAAAAATAGTAACTTAAAATTAAGATAGAACGTTCCAATTTTGTACAGGGGTTAACATAGTACAATGGACATAGTACGTAGTATATAACATTTCTACAAGGGACTGAGGCCAAACGAGTATAATTTCGAAGCCAAAGAATATATTTCCTATTTCCTATGTGTCCCTGAAATTTAGACTTAATTGTAGTGGTGGTTCTGCTGGCTCCTAAGAAACCCCAAAATTAAATAGCTTATCTTCGAAGTTCATGAAGGAAAAAAAACTTTAAATTTGATACACGAGGGTTCTTTTCTATTTTCGTTTTTATTTAACACTTTGATATTTTTAAAAGGCTAAGAATTTTGCATATTTTGTATAATATATTATAAAAACAAAATATTTTTTTAATAAACGATTAAATTCCTTTTTTTAATTTTTATTACATCATATATTTTATTGAATTATTACCATAGGTGATATATAACTAAAACATTGTGTACAATACTTAAGCTATAATCAAAGGTACTTGCTGCATTTATGTAAAATTTATTGTTTTATTTAAATGAATTATATGAAAAGTTCTAAATTTGTAATTATATTTTAGAAATACATTTATTGCATATTTTGCGTTTATAAGCTTTTCTAATAGGTACATAAACTAGCAATTTAAAATAATTGCAATTTTGAAAAATTTTAATTATTAAATATATTAGCTTTTTATCACAAAATTTAATAATTCAAATTTTTTCACTTTTGTAATTGAATTGAAATAAATATATTTTCATTTAATTCAAGTTTTTTTGTTTTTTAATATTTTTAAATCGATAAATTAGTAAGAATTTGTAATATTTTTTTATATATAGTCTAATTTGAAAATGTTTTTAGTATTATAAAGTTGATTTGGCTATGTTTTACAGCTTTTATTGTTTTAAAATGACTTATGGACTTCACATTAAATTTGAACCAAATTAGTGTAGGGTATTTCTAAGTCAGTTGCACCGACTGACAGTTTCTTTACTTGTTTATCTTTTTTGCAGTTGTTGTTTTTTAAAAATAGATTTTAGTGTAAAATTCCAGTTTTCTTCAAATAAAATCTAAAAATCAAAAAATTCAATTTCGTATATATTATGCTAAAATACATAGTATTTTAAAATAGGTTTTCCAAAAAAGAAGCCTACATTTCTTTCATAAAATCATAAAAAAACGAGCAAGAGTGTAGTAGAACTAAGTTTAAACCTGTAAGTACAAAACACAATGTAAGTTTAAAATCGGATTTTTAAACCTTTTCTAAACCATCGACTATATTTTATTCAAACGTTGACAATTCAAGAAAACTACTATTGACATAGTATAATGACATAATGGCAAATTTAGTACCTATACCCTTTTGACCTATAGTCAAACGGGTATAATAATACTTATATGTAAACTAGCTATTACACGGCGCACGTTGCCTCGCCACTTAATGGAGTTTTAATTTAAGTTGATGTTATTGAAAACAGTTAACACAAAAATTACTTATGGTGTACATGCTAATTTTAAAATGTAAATAAAGAAATTTTTTTAAAACGCTTTGTTATACCCTACACCTATATAATAGGTAAAAGGGTATATTAACTTTGGTATGGTGTTTGTAACCACCTAAAGGAAGCGAGTTAGATATGGAAAGTATATATATTTGTGATCAGCGTGACCTCCTCAGTTGATATAGCCATGTCCGTCGGTCCGTCCGTTCGTAGGCACGATAACTCAAAAAATAATGGAGCTATCTTGGTGAAATTTTAACTGTAGGTTACTAGGACTGAAAGTACGGTGGGAATTGCATATGGGCGAAATCGGCCCATGGGTTCGGATTCTGGACCTTTTAATCGATCGAAGGGCTAACAATCATGTATAAAAAATTACAATAACTCAACAACTAATGACGCTTTCTTCATCAAATATGTGCTGTAGGTTACTTGTAATGAAACTACTTCGGGGATTGCGTAAGTTCGGGAATGGACCATGGGTTCGGAACCTATAACTTTTTGATCGAATTTAGGCCAAACGAGTATAATTCCGAAACCAAAGAAGATAGAACCTCCAAATTTTGTATCAGGGTGTCGCTTTCGATGTCCTTAGTGTCCTTGAAATTTCAGCCCAATTGAAGTAGTGGGTGTGGACCGGCCACTCAGTTCCAAGGACCTTAAAGCATATTTTCGAAATTAATAAAGATAGTAACTTGAAACAAATGTAGAAGCTTCAAATTTGGCACATGGGTGTTCTTTACTATTTCCTTCGTGTCCCTCTAATTTTGTACCTTTCTTAGACCTACCAATGTGTAAAAGTTTATCATCGAAATTAATAAAACTAATAACTTAAAATTAAGATAGAACGTTCCAATTGTGTACAAGGGTTAACTAGTATTGACAATATGACGGGGACTGCATATGGGCGAAATCGTACCATAATTTCGGGTTCTGGACCTGAAAAGTTCAAGGGCTAACAAACATATATCTTAAAAACCCCATAACTCAAAAAATAATGTCGCTATTTTGATGAAATTTAAACTCTAGGTTATTAGTAATGAAAGTACCATTGGAATTGGTTCTGGTCGAGTTTGGTCAATGAGTGCGGTTTCTAAAAGCTTTTGATCGATTTGAGGCCGAACGAGTATAATTTCGAAGCCAAAGAATATATTTCCTATTTCCTATGTGTCACCGAAATTTAGACTTAATTGTAGTGGTTCAGCTATGTTCAAAGGTACTTGCTGCATTTATGTAAAATTTGTTTTTATATTTAAATGAATTATATGAAAAGGTGTAAATTTGTAATTGTATTTTAGAAATACATTAATTACATATTTTGTGTATAAGCTTTTCTATTAGGTATATTAACTAGCCATTTAAAAAAATTGCAATATTGAAAAATTTGGATTATTAAATATATAATGCTTTGATTAGCTTTTTATCACAAAATTTAATAACTAGAATTTTTTCATTTTGTAATTGAATTGGAATAAATATATTTTCATTTATAACAAGTTTTTTTGTTTTTTAATATTTTTAAATAAATAAATTAGTAAGAATTTGTAATATTTTTTAAGAGAGAGTTTAATTAGAAAATGTTTTAAGTATTATAAAGTTAATTTGGTTAGCTACGTCTTACAATCAAATTAATAACAGCTTTTATGGCGTTAAAATGACTTATGGATATGTCATTAAATTTTAACCAAATAGGTGTAGGGTATTTCTAAGTCGGTTGCACCGACTGACTGTTTCTTTACTTGTTTAGAATTATTCTTGCAATTTTTAATCAAATTTATCAAATTTCACTTGAAAATTTTCATAATTATTAAATAATAATAACAAAAAAATATTAATTAAATTAACATTATTATACGGAAGTCCACCATCCTCGACTGTATCAAGGAGCCACCAAATTGTCAATAAGCACCACGTATAGAAAAATTAGAGATAATCGTTCAAACTGTTTTGCAATCTGTTCCCCAAATTCAAAGAAGTTTTACCTACTTTCAAAAATTGAACGTAATTTACTTACACATTTTTTTTTTTGAATAATCGTAGGAATTAAAAGTATATACATGCATACAAAATTTAAAGTCAATTGGTCAAGCCGTTTCTGCTTAAGAGTAAAGTAAGAAAAAAATCTGCTGTGCCGTAATGAATTAATGGAACTCAACAATCTAGTTTTTGAGACTTTGAACAAGCAATATTTTGCAAAATTGGACGAAATATATTCCAAACTTTTTTTTTGTATCAGACGTCGGTCGGCAAAGAACATATAAAAAGCTGTTGGGCCACATTGAGTTAACGGAACTCCACAAAAATTTTTTTGAGGTTTGCTTTTCAACCAAAGCTTTTCAACCCTTTCAAAAATTGGCCGAAACTTGCTTTTTTACAATTTGCAACCTCCCAGGCAACGAAGGTTAAATCTGCTGGTATCTAATATTTTATTTATAAGCATTGATTGATCCATAGGTAATATAAAATTAGGAAATTGTGTACGATATTCAGGCAACGCCGGGTAAATCTGCTAGTATCATATATTTTATTAATAAACATTGATTGATCCATAGGTAATATATAATTAAGAAATTGTGTACGATACTTAAGTTGTGTTCAAAGGCACTTGCTGAATGTATGTAAAATTCAAATAAATTGTATGAAAAATTCTAAATGTTTCATTGTATTTTAGATATACATTAATTGCATATTTTGCATTTATAAATTTTCTAAAAGGTACATACACTAAGAATTTATATATTATAATTTTAAAAAATTTGAATTATTAAATTATCAATCAAAGCACAGTAAATGCAGTACAGGAAAAATTAAAAATCCTGAAGTGAAGTAATTACTGCTTGTGTGTAAAACTTGATTGAATTGTATAAAAAGTTTGAAATCTTTAATTTTGTAATTGCATTTCATAAATACATTTATTTCAAGTTCTTTTGTTTTTTAATAATTTTAAATAGATAAATTAGTAAGAATTTTTAATATTTTTGAATAGATAGATTAATTAGAAAATGTTTTTAGTATTATAAAGTTAATTTCGTAAGCTATGTCTACGATAGTTAAATAATATATTATTTAAAAGATGACTAGAACGAAAAAATGTAATTAATTAAAAAGACAAAAAAATAATTAGCATTTTGAAAAAAAACAAATAAAATAACAAATAGTATTTTAAATATTTTGTAATACAAGTTGAATATCGTAAATAAAATTAGTAAATACATAAATCATTGATTTGTCAGATCATATCTAATAAAAAAATATCGTAATATAAATAAGATTTAATAAAAATATATAAATAATTCTTGTGTAAGATTATAGATGGCGCACAAAGTTAACATTTGTGCATTCATATTTCATAACCTTTTACAATAGCTACAGCCGAGTAATCAACGGCTTAGTTAATATTATGATTAAAGAAACTGAAGCCTAGTTTTAAATAAACTTGGTGAATGCCCTATACTTCTTAAAGAAGTGGAAAAAAAAAAAATTTTCAAGTTTTTATAGCCCCTCAATAAGGAAGGTTGCTAAATTTCTCAAGGTTCTAACCTCACCTTCTCGCCTCCCTACCCACCCATTTTTGTAGGTTCTGGAAATCACATTGTGAAAAAAAAATTTGGAATTTTAATTGGAATTTTACTACTTAAGAAAAACTGATTAAAACTGGGAGACACTTTCTTCAATTTAAAGAACCGCTTTTAAATTTAAGAAAACCTTGACATATGTTCAAATATAATGTTGGACTTTTACATTTTGTATATTAATAAAAAAAGTTGGACAGGTATTCAAGTTACAGGTGTTTTGAAATAGCAAAAAATAGGGGGCAATTTAATTCTCTAGCTTGAACCGTTTAAAAAATATTGGGGCCAAAAATTTTGTAAAAATTGAGTTTTGCATAATGCTAAGTTTTAATACCGTATGGCAAATCTATATATTTGCCTTTTAAAAATTTAAAAAGCTTATAAAACCAGCTGTCTTTTTCCTTTTAGAATAAAAATATACTTAACAGAACTGTTGTTTTAACAATTTAAATATAGGGCTTTTTCCGACTTTGGGGGAACGGGGAGGCTACAGGAAAACGTTCTTCAATGAAATTATTTTTTTTCCAATAACTGTCGTGGATAAAATTTCTTTACTCTATTTCAAATGATGAGGGAATTTTTGTAAACATTTGGACGAAGGACGGAAGGACGGACGGGCAGAGTGGAACTATATAGGCACATTTGAACATTAAAATTTGGGACACAAGTGTTTTTTCCTATTTGCTTTGTTTCCATAAAATTTAGGATGAATTGGAATAGTGGTTTGCGTACCACCCTACCTACAATCAAGAATTTTAAGCATATATTCGAAATTAATAAAGATAGTAACTTGAAATAAATATATATATTTAAATGTGGTATAACGGTGTTTCTATTTCCTTAGTGTCCCCGAAATTTAAAAATTATTGTAGTGTTGGTTCAGGTGCCGTCTAAGAAATTCCCAGATTAAAAAGCTTATCTTTTAAATTCATAAAGTTAAAAGCTTTAAATTTGATACGCAAAACTTCTTTTCTATTTCCGTTCTCATTTAACACATTTATATTTTTAAAAGGCCAAGAACTTTATCATAAAGTATATTATGTATTATATTTTATAAATTAAAAACAAAATATTTTTTTAATAAACGGTTAAATTCCTTTTTTCTAATGTTAATCATATCATATATACAAACATATATCTTAAAAATAGCATAACTCAAAAAATGATGCCGCTATTTTGAAGAAATTTAAACTGTAGGTTACTAGTAATGAAAGTATCATGAGAATTGGTTCTGGTCGAGTTTGGTCAATGAGTTCGGATTATAGAAGCTTTTGATCGATTTGAAAAATTTGAATTGTTAAATATATTATTCTTTGATTAGCTTTTTATCACAAAATTTAATAATTCAAATTTTTTAACTTTTGTAATTGAATCGAGATAAATATATTTTCATTTATTTCAAGTTTTTTTGTTTTTCAATATTTTTAAATAGATTAAGTAATTAGAAAATGTTTTTTAGTACTATAAAGTTAATTTGGTTAGCCATGTCTTAAGATCAAACTAATAAAATTTTTTATGGTTTTAAAATGATTTATTAACTTCCCATTAAATTTTAACCAAATAGGTGTGGGTATTTCTAAGTCAGTTGCACCGACTGACTGTTTTCACTTTACTTGTTTTTATATTTACTTTACTTGTTTTTATATTTAAATGAATTATATGAAAAGTCCTAAGATTGTCATTGTATTTGATTAATACCTATATTGCATGTTTTGCTTTTATAAGCTTTTCTAAAAGGAACATATACTAGGAATTTAACTTGTTTTCAATTTTTAAAAATTTGAATTACTAAAATTTGTGAGAAAGTTTACATTAAAAACCATTAACATATATAAACCTAAATAGATTATCACAAATTAATATTTCTTTCGAATAACTTAGAGTTTTAATGAAAATTAGAATCAAACATAACAGGAGAATTTTAATTGTAATACTTATTTATAATAGAAGTGCTCAAAATTCCTTTTTATAAATATAAAAAATGAGAATTAATCAATTCTAATCCCAATATTTCAATCTGAAGAGAAAAATTGTATGTGTAAAATTGAATAATATAAAAAGATTTCGGCTGTACCAAGCAAAAACACAGTAACTAACAATGTGATCAAATTCGAGTTAAGAGCAAAAATGGACTTACTATGTTGTTTCCTAACATTGTACATTGTCACTTTTACGATCTGAACCCTCAGTGAGTAAAAATGATGCTTCCAAAACACAGTAAGTGCATTGTTTACATCACGATTCCTAGTTCAAAACACAGTAACAAACAAATCCCAAATTAAAACACAGTAATTACAATGAGTTACTGTGTTCTAATTTGGTGTTTGTACTTACTGTACTTACTGTGTTTTAAAAGTGAAAAAAAGTTCGGTTTTGTGTAATCACAAAGCGGCTGTCCCAAACAAGAACACAGTAACTAACAAAATTAAATTGTTTTTTTATACCCTACACCTATAGAATAGGTAAAGGGGTATATTAACTTTGGTATGGTATTTGTAACCACCTAAAGGAAGCGAGCTAGATATGGAAAAGTATATATATTTGTGATCAGCATGACCGCCTTAGTCGATATAGCCATGTCCGTCCGTCCGTCCGTCCGTCCGTAGGCACGATAACTCAAAAAATAATGGAGCTATCTTGATGAAATTTTAACTGTAGGTTACTAGGACTGAAAGTACGGCGGGGATTGCATATGGGCGAAATCGGCCCATGGGTTCGGATTCTGGACCTTTTAATCGGTTTTAGGGCTAACGAACAAATATAAAAAATCACGATAACTCAACAACTAATGACGCTATCTTCATCAAATTTGTGCTGTAGGTTACTGGTAATGAAACTACTTCGGGGATTGCGTAAGGTCGGGATTGGACCATGGGTTCGGAACCTAGAACTTTTTGATCGAATTTAGGCCAAACGAGCATAATTCCGAAACCAATGAAGATAGAACCTCCAAATTTAGTATCAGGGTGTCCCTTCCTATTTCCTAAGTGCCTTGTGAATTTGGGTCCCATTGGAGTAGTGGGTCGGGGACCAGCCACACATTTCCGAAGACCTTAAAGCATATCTTTAAAATTAATAAAGATAACAACTTGAAAAAATGTAGAAGCTTCCAATTTGCCACAAGGGTGTTCTTTACTATCTCTTGCGTGTTCCCCTAATTTGGGATCAATTGGAGTGGTGGTTCTGTACCCCTCTCAGACCTCCCAAGTTTTAAAGGCTTATAATCGAAATTACTAAAAATAGTTACTTAAAATTAGGATAGACCGTTCAAATTGTGTACAAGGGTTAATTAGTACTATAAGTATAGCGCGGACTATATAAGGGCGAAATCAGCCCAACGGTTCGGATTCCGGACCTTTTAATCGATGTCAGGGCTAAAGAACATATATAAAAAATCACGATAACTCAACAACTAATGAGGCTATCTTCATGAAATTTGTGCTGTAGGTTATTGGCAGCGAAACTACGGCGGTGATTAAGTACGGTGAGTATTGGACAATGGGTTCGGAACTTAGAACTTTTTGATCGAATTTAGGCCAAACGAGCATAATTCCGAAACCAATGAAGATAGAACCTCCAAATTTGGTATCAGGGTGTCCCTTCCTATTTCGTAAGTGTCTTTGAAATTTGGGCCCCATTGGAGTAGTGGATCGGGGACCAGCCACTCAGTTCTTAGGACCTTAAAGCATATTTTCGAAATTAATAAAGATAGTAACTTGAAACAAATGTAGAAGTTTCAAATTTGGCCCAGGGTGTTCTTTACTATTTCTTGCGTGCCCCCCTAATTTGGGATCAATTGGAGTGGTGGTTCAGAACCTCTCTTAGACCCCCCAATGTGTAAAAGCTTATCATCGAAATTAATAAAACTAGTAACTTAAAATTAAGATAGAGCGTTCCAATTGTGTACAAGGGTTAACTAGTATTGAAAGTATGACGGGACTGCATATGGGCGAAATCGTACCATAATTTCGGGTTCAGGAACCCTTGAAAAGTTCAAGGACTAACAAACATATATCTTAAAAACACCATAACTCAAAAAATAATGCCGGTATTTTGATGAAATTTAACAGTAGGTTACTAGTAATGAAAGTACCATGGGAATTGGTTGTGGTCGAGTTTAATTTCGAAGCCAAAGAATATATTTCCTATGTCCTATGTGTCTCCGAAATCTAGACTTAATTGTAGTGGTTCAGCTATGTTCAAAGGTACTTGCTGCATTTATGTAAAATTTATTTTTATATTTAAATGAATTATATGAAAAGGTCTAAATTTGTAATTGTATTTTAGAAATACTATTTATTGCATATTTTGCGTTTATAAGCTTTTCTATTAGGTATATAAACTAACCATTTAAAATAATAGCAATTTTTAAAAATTTGGATTATTAAATATATTATGCTTTGATTATCTTTTTATCACAAAATTTAATAATTAGAATTTTTTCATTTTGTAATTGAATTGGAATAATTGTTTTTTAATATTTTTAAATAGATTAATTAGTAAGAATTTGTAGTATTTTTTAATAGATAGTGTAATTAGAAAATGTTTTTAGTATTATACAGTTAATTTGGTTTGCTATGACTTACGATCAAATTAATAACAGCTTCTATGGTGTTAAAATGACTTATGGATATGTCCTTAAATTTGAACCAAATAGGTGTAGGGTATTTCTAAGTCGGTTGCACCGACTGACTGTTTCTTTACTTGTTTTAATTCTCTTTTTTCAATGTTTACTTGTTTTTTGTACTCTATTTTTAAAGTAATAAATTGTACAGCGCAAAACAAAAACTGGGTGATTTTCTCTGCGCTGGTTAATATTGTAAACCAACCAAACGGTCCAGATGAAGTTCGCTTTAAATTCCTTACTAAAGGTCATACCCATATGAGTGCTGATGGGGTACATTGGAACATTGAAAAAAAAAATAGGCAGGAAGCGAAATATTTATGATTTCCAAGAGCTATGCGAGGTAATAGAAAGTTCACGTAAAAATTTACGAATTTTAAAATTGGAACAGTTTCATCAATGGAAGTCAGGTAAACGGTCTTTAATAAAAAAGAAAAATATTGAAGATTCCTTGACAAATTTTAAATTGTGCAATTTGGTGGAAGTAAAATTTACAAAAGGATGCCGAACAATTGAATATAAAAATGATTTAAATGAAAATTTCAAGTTACTGGACTTTCTAAAGAAAAAAGAAAATATAAACAACGTTCCATGCTTAATCGAACACCGTGGTGTGCAGAAAAGGAAACAATAATCAAAGAGCTTGTTCAATTAATGCCAGTTAATAGGCGCTCATTTTGGAATAATCTAAATGAGTCTGAAACATCAAAAGACTTAGTTACTTTTGACCCCAATAACGTGGAAGAATAACAAATTACATAATATTTTGTACGAATTAATCTAAATTACATTTTTTATAATTAATTATTTTTTATAATTTCTTAGACTGAATTATTTTTGTTAAGTTTTTATTTTCAGATGAATTATTTTTGTCCAGTTTTAATTTGTATTTTCAAATGAAATTTTTATACCCTACACCTATAGAATAGGTAAAGGGGTATATTAACTTTGGTATGGTGTTTGTAACCACCTAAAGGAAGCGAGCTAGATATGGAAAAGTATATATATTTGTGATCAGCGTGACCGCCTTAGTCGATATAGCCATGTCCGTCCGTCCGTCCGTAGGCACGATAACTCAAAAAATAATGGAGCTATCTTGATGAAATTTTAACTGTAGGTTACTAGGACTGAAAGTACGGCGGGGATTGCATATGGGCGAAATCGGCCCATGGGTTCGGATTCTGAACCTTTTAATCGATCGAAGGGCTAACGAACAAATATAAAAAATCACGATAACTCAACAACTAATGACGCTATCTTCATCAAATTTGTGATGTAGGTTACTAGTAATGAAACTACTTCGGAAATTGCGTAAGGTCGGGATTGGACCATGGGTTCGGAACCTAGAACTTTTTGATCGAATTTAGGCCAAACGAGCATAATTCCGAAACCAATGAAGATAGAACCTCCAAATTTAGTATCAGGGTGTCCCTTCCTATTTCCTAAGTGTCTTGTGAATTTGGGTCCCATTGGAGTAGTGGGTCGGGGACCAGCCACACATTTTCGAAGACCTTAAAGCATATCTTTAAAATTAATAAAGATAACAACTTGAAAAAATGTAGAAGCTTCCAATTTGTCACAAGGGTGTTCTTTACTATCTCTTGCGTGTTCCCCTAATTTGGGATCAATTGGAGTGGTGGTTCTGTACCCCTCAGACCTCCCAAGTTTTAAAGGCTTATAATCGAAATTACTAAAAATAGTTACTTAAAATTAGGATAGACCGTTCAAATTGTGTACAAGGGTTAACTAGTACTATAAGTACAGCCCGGACTATATAAGGGCGAAATCAGCCCAACGGTTCGGATTCCGGACCTTTTACTCGATGTGAGGGCTAAGGACATATATAAAAAATCACGATAACTCAACAACTAATTAGGCTATCTTCATGAAATTTGTGCTGTAGGTTATTGGCAGCGAAACTACGGCGGTGATTACGTACGGTGAGGATTGGACAATGGGTTCGGAACTTAGAACTTTTTGATCGAATTTAGGCCAAACGAGCATAATTCCGAAACCAATGAAGATAGAACCTCCAAATTTGGTATCAGGGTGTCCTTCCTATTTCGTAAGTGTCTTTGAAATTTGGGCCCCATTGGAGTAGTGGATCGGGGACCAGCCACTCAGTTCTTAGGCCCTTAAAGCATATTTTCGAAATTAATAAAGATAGTAACTTGAAACAAATGTAGAAGCTTCCAATTTGCCACAAGGGTGTTCTTTACTATTTCTTGCGTGCCCCCCTAATTTGGGATCAATTGCAGTGGTGGTTCAGAACCTCTCTTAGACCCCCCAATGTGTAAAAGCTTATCATCGAAATTAATAAAACTAGTAACTTAAAATTAAGATAGAGCGTTCCAATTGTGTACAAGGGTTAACTAGTATTGAAAGTATGACGGGACTGCATATGAGCGAAATCGTACCATAATTTTGGGTCCTGGAACCCTTGAAAAGTTCAAGGACTAACAAACATATATCTTACAAACACCATAACACAAAAAATAATGCCGGTATTTTGATGAAATTTAACAGTAGGTTACTAGTAATGAAAGTACCATGGGAATTGGTTGTGGTCGAGTTTAATTTCGAAGCCAAAGAATATATTTCCTATGTCCTATGTGTCTCCGAAATCTAGACTTAATTGTAGTGGTTCAGCTATGTTCAAAGGTACTTGCTGCATTTATGTAAAATTTATTTTTATATTTAAATGAATTATATGAAAAGGTGTAAATTTTTAATTGTATTTTAGAAATACATTAATTGCATATTTTGCGTTTATAAGCTTTTCTATTAGGTATATAAACTAACCATTTAAAATAATTGCAATTTTTAAAAATTTGGATTATTAAATATATTATGCTTTGATTATCTTTTTATCACAAAATTTAATAATTAGAATTTTTTCATTTTGTAATTGAATTGGAATAAATATATTTTCATTTATTTCAAGTTTGTTTGTTTTTTAATATTTTTAAATAGATAAATTAGTAAGAATTTATAGTATTTTTTAATAGATAGGGTAATTAGAAAATGTTTTTAGTTATTATACAGTTAATTTGGTTAGCTATGTCTTACGATCAAATTAATAACAGCTTCTATGGTGTTAAAATGACTTATGGATATGTCCTTAAATTTGAACCAAATAGGTGTAGGGTATTTCTAAGTCGGTTGCACCGACTGACTGTTTCTTTACTTGTTCTCTTTAGTTTTAATTTTTATTTTCAATGAATTATTTTTTTTTGTTAAGTTTTTATTTTAATGAATTTTTTATATATTAATAAAGTGTTTTATTGTTATAGTGATTTAAAAATTTTAATAATTTTTCTTTTATGATAATGTAAAGGCAATACCTACTGTGTTTTTGTTTTGAGTTTTAATTATTAAATTAATACTTGCTTTACTTTAAAAACACAGTAAATTCAAATACTGTGTTTTTACCTGGTTTTCTTCGATTAAATTTTCAATAATACCCATTTAAAACAAAAAAGCTTTTCGGAATTACCCAAAATTAAGAGTAATCGAATCGAAATGGTATTAAAAAGAAGCATAATCATTCAATTTATAAGAAAAAATTACATAGACCACACATTTTTAAAAGATGTTGTGAGGCTTCTAAATTTAGTGTTTTGTTTAATTTCTCGAAAGTATACTTGAATCAATTACTGTGTTTTTGCTTGGGACAGCCGATTTAAGTCTGGGATTTTGTTATTTTTTAAATAAAATTTATTTCATACTCTTTTGTTTTTTAATATTTTTACATAGATAAATTAGTTAGAATTTTTAATATTTTTGAATATAAATATTAATTAGAAAATGTTTTTAGTATTATAAAATTAATTTCATTATCTATGTCTTACGATCAAACTAATAAAAACTTTTTTGGTTTTAAAAATTATCTATGTACTTTAATTTAAATTTGAACCAATTTTTAAGTCGTTTGCACCGACTTACTGTTTCTTTACATTTTTTGTTTTTAAATTTTGTTTTTTAAAGTATATATACAAATAATAAACGAGTAATGAGAATGTAGTGTTTTTGTAAATAAAAATTAAAAGTGATTTTCTAAATTTTTTTCCTAAATAATTAAATATCAGTGTATTTTTGAAAATCAATTTATATGTTTAAAATAAATATAATTTGGAAAATTATCATTAATGAAATAAAAAATTTGTTGATTGAAATTAAAATTTATTTTTTTACAAAAATAATATTTTTCTTTTTTCTTCTTTTTTCCACTTCAAAGCAAGTGAAAAATTAAAGTAAAATATTTAAAAAGTCTGTAATCTTTAGTTAAATCACAACCTAGAGCAAGCAAAAACCTTTTTTAATATCGATAAAATTAAAAACATTCCTATTATTAGATACAGACAGAGAGAGAATATTTTTTGATAAGAATTATATTTTTGGTCGTCGTTTATATTAATTAGAGTCGATAATTTTCAATTTTATTTTTATTTTTATTTACTAAAATTATTAAATGTTTTTATAAATAACTAGCTAATACCCGGTGCGCGTTGCTGCGCCTCTAGATTGAGGTTTAATTGAAGTTGATGTTACTACAAAAAGTTAACACAAAAATTACACACGGTTTACACATGTAAATTTTAAAATGTATGTAAACAATCTTTTTAAAACGATTTTGCTAGGATTATTCTAGTAATTTTTGAAACTTTCTGTAATTCAAAGCAGTACAAACTACTTTCCAAAAAATTTTCAATAAATTCTTTTAATCGTTTAAGCAAATAAAATTTGTAGAAAACTTCATGGCGTCGTCGTGGAAAACGGGTTAATCAAATTAAAATAAAACTTTTTGCAGCGTCTCTTTTAGACTGCAAAATCTACCTGTAAAACTGGACACAAATCGGAAACAAAAATATTTTTAAAAGCCCGCCAGGCCGCAATGGGTTAATTCATTTCATTTAAATTACAACTATTTACAACTAAATTATACAACTAATTCCGGTTGCTAAGAGGAACATTTGTGCAAAATTCAAGTCAATCGGTCAAACCGTTTTGACTCAACATCAAAAATATTGAAAAAGCTTCATTGCACCCTCGTGCCCAAACGGATTAACCGAACTTAACAAAAATATGTGTCAGCCTCTCTTTTCGATTGGAAAATCACCCTTTAAAATTGGACACAAATCAGAAACACAAATTTTTTTGGAAGCCCGCCAGGCCGAAATGAGTTGATTTATTCTAACCAAATTTATACAGATAATTCCGATTGCTAAGGGGAACATTTGTGCAAAATTCCAAGTCAATCAGTCAAACCGTTTTGACTCGACATCAAAAACATTGAAAAAGATTCATTGTATCCTCGTGCCCAAACGGATTAACCGAACTCAACAAAAATCTGTGTTAAGTAGTATAGATATGGGGTTTCTGGATAAAAAGCTCTAAAACTCTAAATATAAAGCTAATAAAGCCCGTTACGTTTGAAATATAAGCTGAAAAAGTTAAAATTAAATGAATATTTATTAAGCTAATAAAGCTCGTCGGTTATGTTTGAAATATAAGCTGAAAAGCTTAAACTTAATTTAATATTTTTTTGAAAATTTAAAGCTTGGTTTTGATTCAAACCTAATAAAGCTCAATCGTTACGTTTAAAAGTTAAGCTGAAAATCTTAAGCTTAATTTATTATTTATTTGAAAAATTTAAAATTTGGTTTTGAATTCAAAACTAATAAAGCTCGTCCGTTACATTTGCTATATAAGTTGAAAAGATTAAACTTAATTCGTTATTTTTTTGAAAGGTTATAAAAAGTTTCTACAGTTTGGGTTTACTTGGGGAATGCCCATAATCCCTAAAGGAGTGGAAAAGGAATAAAAAAATATTATGTAAATACAAATATTTGAAAAATACTGAAAAAAAAAAAAAATAGAAATTGAAATTAAAAAAGTTACGGTTTGGGTTCGGTTCGAGCTCACACCCCCTCGGTTGATAAGCGTGAAACATATCCACTACACCACACAGCCCTTAAATAATAAACTACATAAAAGTATACTGTATATAAAAGAGTTTCGTGAATTATATAATATAAAAGTATTTAAATTTTGAACTCACAGATTAAATTTGTAAAAATTCAATTTAAAAGAATTCATTTTTGAATTAAAATCAAGTCAAACAATAAATTAAAGAAGAAAATATTAAAAATAAAGTGAAATAATAAATATTTTAAAATAAAATAATAAATATTTTATGAGATAAATTACATTCATTTAATAAAACTTTTTCTAAAAAATTATTCCTGCTGAAAAAAATTTTGTTAACAAACTTTTATTTCTTATATTTCAGCTTTCAAAAACAACCAAATGCAAGAACCTGGCATGCAAATTATAGATTTTGTGATAATTTAAAAAATATTTAATTTAAATATTTCTTTTCTTATTAAATGGAGTATTTTTTGTTTTTATTATACATATATTTATTTAGTTTTTAATAAAATAAAGTTTATATATCTAAATTTGTAGAATTTTTACTGATTTAATCTGAAAAAAAAAATGTTTTAAAACATTTATGTTATAGCAGTTCAAATACGCATTTGAATGTATGGGGTGTTTTCCACCCCTGGAAAGTAACTACGTAACGTAAATAGAGGGCAGTAAACGAAGGTTAGTCTCAAAAACTGAGACATTATTAAAATTAAGTTCTGCTATTAGAGCTCTACCTCCTAAATGTCTTCCTTTGCTTTCCCATGAATAAGCTATTTTAATTATTTTTCTATTATCAACGTTTTCAAAGGTATTTTTAGCTTTCTTTCTATATTCAGTTTTTAAATTAATATATTTCATTAACCAATCACTCTGTTTAAATTTTAAAATTCTGTGTATTTTTTTTAAATCTAACCCGTTTTCAAGATATTGCTTGAGATTTCTATAATGTATTATATATTGTCTCATATTATTTAAATTGGTTAACATTTTTTTTTGCTTTTCCTGTTGGTGGAATACTATTTTCAGGGCAAAAAGGAAAATCATTGTGGAGGTCGTGAAGATTCTCTGGATAATCTAATTCAACTTCTAATATATATCCAACATCCGAATTATCAGCAATTTCTAAAACATTTATTGAGTTATTAACCCACATAGCCCAACCGTACAAATTATTTACGTCTTGATAAATTACATATTTGGATGAATGATTTGTATTGAATTTTTCTTTCATATATTTATTATTGGCTACAGAATGACGCAAAGAACATTGGTGGAACACTGATACCTCCACGTATTCCTGATTTTATAAAAATGTACATGTTTATATCTGTAAAAAATTCTAGCTCTATTTCTGTGAATTTAAGCATTGCTTGCCAAGAGAGACCTGGAGCAGTTTAAAAATATTCCTACATATTTTTCTAAAATTTTCAAAAACGTCGACTAATATTAAAACATCTGTTTTTAAATACAATTTTGAATACTCTAATAAATTTTGACAATTAAAAGAATTCCATACGGTAATTTCATGATTATAATCGTCTATCGAACTCTGAGTGTTCGTAATTTTATTATAGAACTGTGTTTGCGGTGGTAAATTTTCTTCTTCTAGTTTTTCCCAGCTGTTCAAATAATCATATGGAAAAACTCCTTTTCTAAGCATAAGATCAGAATTATTTCCAAAAGAATTTAAAATGTTTTGCATACTATTTTTATCTATATCTTTAGCAAGACTATCTAAATTAGCGGCCATAAAATGAAAACTATCTAAAAATCTAATATCAAAAGTATAGTTTTCTGCGGGTACTATAATTTTTTTAGTTAACGATATGTATTTTAATGACTTAAGTAAGAGATGGCAATCATATGATGAGAAATTATGAAAAAATACAGGGAAATATGAAAGTTTTCTATATACAACTTTCATATATTTTCTTGGCAAGCAAAATGACAATGGTCCCTTACTCGATTAGTAAAGTCTAAAAACTTACTGCAAATGTGACATGTAGGTTCCGTTAACTGCCTAAGTTCTTCATCTAAATTCATTTTGGTCATCGGTTTTGGATTTTTCAAATATATTTTTAAAAAAAATTTTACAGTCTTTTGTTAATCTGTAAGAAATGCAAAATTAGAAATAAAGATAAAAACATTAAATTTAAGAACTAACCTTTTAACAAAGTCGTCGGCACAAGTTGATCTAATGAACTCTACATACTTATTTAGAGAAGCATCAAATGAACATTTTATAAAATATGGCAAGGTTGCAGGGACGTGTTCTTGAATATTTGTTGTAAATGACTTTTCTGTACTTGGCTGACATGTTGAAATTGGTTTTAATATTCTCTCACTATCTGCATATATCGCAGAAGGCTCTTCCATTTGCTGGTAATGGTTTTCAAATTTTAAACTTTTTTCAGTCTTCGTTGGTAAAATTGTTATTACATTATTACATTGCTTTTTATGGGTTTGAAGCTGTGTTGGATGATGGAAATGTTGTAAACAGCTGTTGTAAATATAAATTTTTGATTTATGTTTAGTTAAATTAGTGTGAAGTAACTTTGGTAAACTTTTAAATGCGCTTTTTCATTTTGTTCGAGAAGTATTAGATTGGCATGATGTTCTTTTTCATCTTTTGATAAGTAATACGGCCCTATTAATATATTCTTTTCAACTCCAAAAACGTTAATGCTCATTTTTGAAGTTTTGTCCTCAAAAATTTTTATTTGTGTAACTTTAACTGGAAACTCAATTCCCTCAAAGTTTAAAACTGAAACTATTTTTATGCACCGCTATTTAATTTTATTTTAGTTGAATTAATGTTTTTTATTTTATACAATCGAGGTACTGAGATATTATTTTTTGATGACTGAAATGCTGATATTAAGGCCCATTTAAAGCAGTTAATATCTGAAATTTTAATATTTATGCAAGCTTTTTTATTTTCTATTTCTCGAGGAAGCTTAATATAACCTGATCCTTTTTTATTTCTAACCCGAATATTTTTAATAGTGCCCATTCACTATCTTTCTCTTGAAAATCTTCTGCTCGTTCCTGTATTTTTAAAATGATATTCTCTAATGCATTTTGTAAATCTTCAATACTCAACACAGAAACCATCGGTATATGAAACGATTTAATAGATATTTGCAGAGATTTACAGAGTAAAATGCTGTAAGTCATTTTTAAAATTTTTGGGACGAGATAAAGATTGCCTAAATATGCCTATTTTTGAGCTAATTCCAAAAAAAAAAAAATAAAAAAACTGCAAATTAAAATTATTAATATTGTTTTTTTATTACATTTTCCATAGACTTGTTAAAGTCCTGGTGTTATTTTTAAGTTTTATCCTCATCTTCCTTCTCTGGCATTGTTTCATAACAACGCAGGTCTACCGTTAAGAGTTTCTTAGCAGCCACGGTTTGCTCTAATCGAAGCCTTTCAGATCTATCGGTTGATGGAGAATAAATTCAAATTCAGCCAGAACTCTGGCACCTGGCGAATTTGCCGGAACTCTGGCGCATGGCGGATTCGGGCAGACTCTTGCGAATTCGGGCAGTTTCTTGCGAATTCAGGCAGATTCTTGCGAATTCGGGCGGACTCTTACGAATTCGGGCGGTATCTTGGACTCTTGCAAATTCGGCCGAAGTCTTGCGGCCCGCTGAACTTGTATTCTTTTATATTTTTTATATCTATATTTATAATATTTAATTTTCTTTTATTAAAAAAAAAACAAAAAAACCCACTCTATACATGGTTGGTGGAACCTGCAGACATAAATAAAGGTTGTGGCTCAATTTCTTTTGTAGTAAAGAACAAAATGAATAGCAGAAAGGCAGTAGTTGATCTACAATTTGTTGTTGGAAACAATAAACAATATTTCTTGAAAGAATTTGCTTTGGTAGCTGAAGGGTCACTGGTAAGCAACAAAATGAATTCAATAAAACGCTGGGATGATGGATTTATTGAATATGTAGTAATTAAAAATATCTTGACGAAACATTTAAATTCATTCGATGTCGTTTACGTAAAGGGCCACCAGAAAAAGATATTTTTAGATAAGTTTGTTTCGAATGCCGTAGAAGTTATCAATTTAGATAATAAAACTCAACCTCTACAAAAACTAAGGAATTTAATTACCATTTGCTTATACTCACCATCGCAATACGGAAAATTTAGAAAGGTGTGCAGTAAAATATTGTATAAATTTATATATGCATTTAATAAAAGAAATTAATTGGTTTTAAAAAATGTTTTTATACCCTACACCTATAGAATAGGTAAAGGGGTATATTAACTTTGGTATGGTGTTTGTAACCACCTAAAGGAAGCGAGCTAGATATGGAAAAGTATATATATTTGTGATCAGCGTGACCGCCTGAGTCGATATAGCCATGTCCGTCCGTCCGTCCGTCCGTCCGTCCGTCCGTAGGCACGATAACTCAAAAAATAATGGAGCTATCTTGATGAAATTTTAACTGTAGGTTACTAGGACTGAAAGTACGGCGGGGATTGCATATGGGCGAAATCGGCCCATGGGTTCGGAATCTGGACCTTTTAATCGGTTTCAGGGCTAACGAACAAATATAAAAAATCACGATAACTCAACAAGTAATGACGCTATCTTCATCAAATTTGTGCTGTAGGTTACTAGTAATGAAACTACTTCGGGAATTGCGTAAGGTCGGGATTGGACCATGGGTTCGGAACCTAGAACTTTTTGATCGAATTTTGGCCAAACGAGCATAATTCCGAAACCAATAAAGATAGAACCTCCAAATTTAGTATCAGAGTGTCCCTTCCTATTTCCTAAGTGTCTTGTGAATTTGGGTCCCATTGGAGTAGCGGGTCGGGAACCAGCCACACATTTCCGAAGACCTTAAAGCATATCTTTAAAATTAATAAAGATAACAACTTGAAAAAATGTAGAAGCTTCCAATTTGCCACAAGGGTGTTTTTTACTATCTTTTGTGTGTTCCCTTAATTTGGGATCAATTGGAGTGGTGGTTCTGTACCCCTCTCAGACCTCCCAAGTTTTAAAGGCTTATAATCGAAATTATTAAAAATAATTACTTAAAATTAGGATAGACCGTACAAATTGTGTACAAGGGTTAACTAGTACTATAAGTACAGCGCGGACTATATAAGGGCGAAATCAGCCCAACGGTTCGAATTCCGGACCTTTTAATCGATGTCAGCGCTGACGAACATATATAAAAAATCACGATAACTCAACAACTAATGAGGCTATCTTCATGAAATTTGTGCTGTAGGTTATTGGTAATGAAACTATGGCGGGGATTACGTACGGTGAGGATTGGACAATGGGTTCGGAACTTAGAACTTTTTGATCGAATTTAGGCCAAACGAGCATAATTCCGAAACCAATGAAGATAGAACCTCCAAATTTGGTATCAGGGTGTCCCTCCTATTGCGTAAGTGTCTTTGAAATTTGGGCCCCATTGGAGTAGTGGGTCTGGGACTAGCTACTCAGTTCTTACGACCTTAAAGCATATTTTCGAAATTAATAAAGATAGTAACTTGAAACAAATGTAGAAGTTTCAAATTTGGCCCAGGGTGTTCTTTACTATTTCTTGCGGTCCCCCTAATTTGGGATCAATTGGAGTGGTGGTTCAGAACCTCTCTTGGACCCCCCAATGTGTAAAAACTTATCATCGAAATTAATAAAACTAGTATCTTAAAATTAAGATAGAACGTTCCAATTGTGTATATGGGCGAAATCGTACCATAATTTCGGGTCCTGGAACCCTTGAAAAGTTCAAGGACTAACAAACATATATCTTAAAAACACCATAACTCAAAAAATAATGCCGGTATTTTGATGAAATTTAACACTAGGTTACTAGTAATGAAAGTACCATGGGAATTAGTTGTGGTCGAGTTTAATTTCGAAGCTAAAGAATATATTGCCTATGTCCTATGTGTCTCCGAAATCTAGACTTAATTGTAGTGGTTCAGCTATGTTCAAAGGAACTTGCTGCATTTATGTAAAATGTATTTTTATATTTAAATGAATTATATGAAAAGGTCTAAATTTGTAATTGTATTTTAGAAATACATTTATTGCATATTTTGCGTTTATAAGCTTTTCTATTAGGTATATAAACTAACCATTTAAAATAATTGCAATTTTTAAAAATTTGGATTATTAAATATATTATGCTTTAATTATCTTTTTATCACAAAATTTAATAATTAGAATTTTTTCATTTTGTAATTGAATTGGAATAAATATATTTTCATTTATTTCAAGTTTGTTTGTTTTTTAATATTTTTAAATAGATAAATTAGTAAGAATTTGTAGTATTTTTTAATAGATAGTGTAATTAGAAAATGTTTTTAGTATTATAAAGTTAATTTGGTTAGCTTTGTCTTACGATCAAATTAATAACAGCTTTTATGGTGTGAAAATGACTTATGGATATGTCCTTAAATTTGAACCAAATAGGTGTAGGGTATTTCTAAGTCGGTTGCACCGACTGACTGTTGCTTTACTTGTTTTTATTTATTGTTGATAAACATATTTTTTCTGACCAAAACATAAAAAGCCTGGAATAGTTACACTGAGCTATATGTAAATGCATAGGTATGTAAAAATCTTCTTGTTCCAGTTTGAGTTTGTTCCTTTTAATACATCTCCAAAATATTTGAATACATATTCTCGTACATTCAGTTCAGCTCCATTGTTGTATGACATTACTGCTTGTGATGTCATACTAACATAAGAAAAAGGAGGTGTGATAGTCTAACATAAGAAAAAGGAGGGTGTACTCATCTAGTTGCAATGTATTTTTTTTATTTTTCCCAGTATGATTAAATGTTAATGAAAATCCTTTTGAATTTAATTTGGGTTGATTGATTGTAAGATCTTAATAAAATTCATACAACGTCAATAATTCATCTCACAAATGACTTTATTATAACGTTGAAAAATTATTGATGTAGTAAAGTTTTCAACGTTAAATCCAATTTGTATTTTTGTTGTTTGTTTTTTATCCAAATAATAGATATAACTTAGTAAAAGATTTTTTGGAGGTTCACTTGTTTGTTTTTCAACGACTTCTGAATTTTATACTTGCTCCATTTTTTTTTTTAACTGAAGACTTTTTTATGAAACATTTTATATTTAGTGTTTGGTCTAATGTTTTTTCTAAAAAAATTGTCCGAAACATTCTTTGTATTTTTTTATCATTTTTGAGTGGGAATGATAATGTATTAAATAAATTAATAAAATTTTTCATACTTTTGCCGTTAAATCGCATCCATAAATATATGCAACAATATTGAAAATAAAACATTTTGATTGATTTTGAAGAATTTTTATGATTTCAATGTGGAATGGTGGATTTCCAAATGAATCAAAATACTCTGCGCACCCTTGAACTGGCACAAAAATTGCTTACCAAGTTTATTCCTTTTCAGCAGAAGTGTCGGTGTTTATTACTAAAATAGCAGGTTTGGAAAAATTTTTTGGTGTTTGATCGAGAGCAAAAACACATTTAAGTAGTTTACGTGTTATAGTATTACATTTCAGAGCTTTCGTTATCTGAATTGTATTCATTATTTGTTATCTGTAAACGAGAAATATCAATTAGAAGAGTATTTTTTGTTATAATTGTTGTCAGAAATTCAGCTTTAAGTTTTCCATTTGTTAAGACTATATCGAATTTTATCAAACTGTTTGTTGTTTTTTCGGTATCGATATGAATTGTAATTCTGAATATCTGTTCTTTTTAAATATCTGGTCGGAAATTTATACTTTAATTCCTTTACAATAGTTTTACATTTTTCTTTCATTCCAGCTACAGCAAAATTTTTCACAAATGTAGTATTATTTTCGTCCGTACAAAACGATAAAGCTACTAAAGCACAGGCCATTTTCAAACGAACAGAGATGGTACATTAAATTTTCTTTTATATGTTTACGTAGGTGTTACGATTTTTATCAATTTCAATACTGGCATCAAATTCCGCAAACACAATGCATGTACTAATAGAGAACCTAGTCTTGCTTCAATCTTTACAACTCCCTGGTTTAATAAACTTTAACATATATCAGTTACAGAACCATCTGGTGATAAATCAAAAGCTAGTATTATATAACCTTTTGAAAATAGTTCTTTTGAAATTTGATTCCCTTTATCAGAATGATGTATACCTGTTCCGCTAAATAATGTTAAATATGAACGAGAGTTACAATGGCTATTCGATGTAAAACTTCTTTCAATTGCATAGTTTGGTGTAGGTACTCCATTCACATATAATTGAAATTCTGTGAGATTTTGATGATCGAAATGGTATGGATTTTTTGATCTTTTACAATTAAAATTTTCATTATTATTATTATTCCATACAAAATGCAAGAGATTTTGGTATTTGCCCTATGAATATATTATCCAATGATATGTTGGATGTGTTAGCTGGAATTGTAAATGTTTTGATTTCACTTCTCGTATAAAAATATTTTGCGTTAGCCTTTTCCAAAACAGTATTATGTGCTATTAATATGCTAGGATTAATTGTTAAATTTTTCATGTATAATGTAGGTTCAAGAATTTTAAAATAGCTTTCTTCTGAATCATTGAAAAATATCTTGTTTTTCTAATGCCAAAGCAATTCGAATGTCAACGTTATTTAATAGTAATTTGGAAGTGTTCAAGGAATCTACATGTAATTTTCCCATTAATTCTACTATTGCAGTATAATTTTTGCCTTGATTTAGAACCAGAATTATTAAAATCATTTACATTTGGTTTATCCAATTCCCAACCAGATGCTTTCAAATGTGTTTGACTCGGATCTGTCCCATATTTTAGTAAAGTAGTTAAGAATGCTTTTTAATGGCATAGGAAGTCTGACGGAGTGATATTTTTTCCATTAAAAGTTACATTACATTGTTTAATTAAAGAATGTAATAAACTATTTACAACACTGGGCTGCGAGGCTGCTTTTGCATCAGCCCCAGTTCCTACCTTATCATTTGCACTCCAAACTGATCCATCTTTTTTTAATATTTCAATTTTAAACTTCATGTAGGTTGACGATAAATCTCGATTTCTATCTCCGTTTCCAAGTGAAGCCAATACAATAGTTGACGGTGACGTCTCTAAAGAAGCTAAAGGATTGTATCCTACCACTTCTGAACGTAATATACTTGTTTGTACTAGTAATGATGCAAGAAGATCAAGTTCGGATTTCATACACTCCATATATTTATTTGAATATATCAGAAGTTTTACTCCGCTTTTTCGACTTTAAATGTGTCTTTTTCGAAACTGTCCGTCTTTTTATACCATTTCGTCTTTTTATGACTTTTCGTTTTCCACCATACATCGAATGCAGTTGATTAACTACTGATTTTCGTAGATTTTTCATGCCACCTTTACTTTGACCAATTACAGCTTCTTTTATGTTTGAACCAGATGCTATATCATTCAAAATATTTTTACTTGTGTTCACAGCCTCTGTTTTAATTAAGTCCCAACCTGATGTAAAAACTGGCTTTAAGTATCGAATTAAACTTCCAAATATATTTCCAAAACCATGACCCCTTTGAATAGCTGGATTAAATTGTAATAAAGGTCCAATATCTTTGATTCCTCCACCTATTTGAGAGGAATAATATCTCACGTAAGCTCTTTCCATGTTTGATATAATATCATATTTGAGTAGTAGTATTTATATTGTTTTTGGTCAATCAATGCTTTTTAAAGTGTAATACAATTTTTGTTGGATAGCAACTGGAAAAAAAATTTATTCAATCACCGTATTGGTTACATTGATTACAAAACAATTCTTTTCTATAGGTATGTATTTAACATTTTTAAATTCAATATTTGTAGATATTCTGCAATTCTCTATGTTGATAGCTTTTAATGCACGTACTTTGATACTTCCACAAAGAGATGATTGAACTATACCTAAATAAATAATCACCATTCCATTCAATTCATCCTTATTATTAGCCACAGCTAATTTGAATAGTTCTGGTAATTTTGCTTTAAAATATTTTATACCTATAGAATAGGTAAAGGGCTATATTAACTTTGGTTTGGTGTTTGTAACCACCTAAAGGAAGCGAGCTAGATATGGAAAAGTATATATATTTGTGATCAGCGTGACCGCCTGAGTCGATATAGCCATGTCCGTCCGTCTGTCCGTAGGCACGATAACTCAAAAAATAATGGAGCTATCTTGATAAAATTTTAACTGCAAGTTATTAGGACTGAAAGTACGGCGAGAATTGCAAATGGGCAAAATCGGACCATGGGTTCGGATTCTGGACCTTTTAATCGGTCCAAGGACTAACGAACATATATAAAAAATCACGATAACTCAACAACTAATGACGCTATCTTCATAAAATTTGTGTTGTAAATTACTCGTAATGAAACTACGGCGGCGATTGCGTACGGAGGGGAATGGACAATGTGTTTGAAACTTATAACTTTTTGATCAAATTTGGGCCAAACAAACATAATTCCAAAACCAATGAAGATAGAACCTCCAAACTTGGTATCATGGTGTCTCTTTCTATTTCCTTAGTGTCCTTGAAATTTGGGACCAATTGCAGTAAAGGGTGGGGACCAGCCACTCAGTTCCGAGGACCTTAAAGTTTATTTTGGAAATTAATAAAGATAGTAACTTGAAACTAATGTAGAAGCTTCAAATTTGGCACAAGAGTGTTCTTTACTATTTCTTGTGTCTGTCCTTAATTTGGGATCTATTGGAGTGGTGGTCCAGTACCCCTCTTAGACCTCCCAAGGTTTAAAAGCTTATAATCGAAATTACTAAAAATAGTAACTTAAAATTAAGATATAAAGTTCCAATTGTGTACAAGGGTTAACTAGTATTGAAAGTATGACGGGGACTGCATATGGGCGAAATCGTACAATGGTTTCGGGTTCTGAAACCTTTGAAAAGTTCAAGGGATAACGAACATATATCTTAAAAGCAGGTTAACTCAAAAACTATTGCCGCTATTTTGATGAAAGTAAAACTAGAATTTTCTAGGTTACTACTAGTAATTAAAGTACCATGGGAATTGGTTCTGGTCGAGTTCGGACAATGAGTTCAGATTCTAGAAGTTTTTGATCGATCTGAGCTAAACGAGTATAATTTCGAAGACAGAGAATATTTTTCCTAATGCCTATGTGTCCCCGAAATTTAGACTTAATTGTAGTGGTGGTTCAGGCACCTAAGAAATCCCAAAATTCAAATGCTTATCTTCGAAATCCATGATGATAGAAACTTTAAATTTGATACACGAGGGTTTTTCCTATTTCAGTTTTTACTTAACACTTTTATATTTTTAAAAGGCTAAGAATTTTATTATAAAACATATTTTGTATAATATTTTATAATTATTGCCATAGGTGATATATAATTAAGACATTATGTACAATACTTAAGCTATATTTAAAGGTACTTGCTGAATTTATATAAAATTTATTGTTATATTTAAATGAATTATATGAAAAGTTTTAAATTTGTAATTATATTTTAGAAATACATTTATTTCATATTTTGCGTTTATACGCTTTTCTAATACGTACAGAAACTAACAATGTAAGTAATTGCAATTTTAAAAATTTTTAAAATATAATATGCTATGATTAGCTTTTTATCACAAAATTTAATAATTAAAATTTTTTCATTTTTGTAATTGAATTGAAATAAATATATTTTCATTTGATTCAAGTTTTTTTGTTTTTTAATATTTAGTAAGAATTTGTAATATTTTTGAGTAGATAAAGAAATTAGAAAATGTTTTTAGTATTATAAAGATAATTTGGTTAGCTATTTCTTACGATGAGACTAATAACAGCTTTTATGTTTTTAAAATGACTTATGGACTTCCCATTAAATTTGAACCAAATAGGTGTAGGGTATTTCTAAGTCGATTGCACCGACTGACTGTTTCTTTACTTGTTTTCTGTTGAAATAGTTCAGTTAATAATGCTTTTACATTATAGCTATGATTTACTTTTATATAAAAGCTATCTTCATCAAAAGTTTGCGATATACGAATTAAATCCTTTCGATTAGATTCTGACATATTTTTAAATGAAACATAATCATAAAATTTTTTGTATTGGAGATATATGTCAAAACTTCATTAAAAAATTCAGTGAAAACCTGGTTTCGAGTAAATCCTGGATTTGGAGTTATATTTTTAATAAGCGTTGGGAAAAAAATTAAACTTCCAGACATCCAAATGTAATTCCGAATCGTCATATGAATAATATTTGTACCCTATAGATTTTATTACTTTGATTTTTTTAAGAGGTTTTTCAATGTTTCTTACATAAACATTATACTCCCCGATATTAATAAGAGCACAATTCTCTTTGTTAAATATTTCTGGTTGTAGGAAATCATTCAGATAAATTTCTGAAAGAGCTACTTTCCAGTTTCCGTTTCATAAATCAAAAAGAATAGACAATTTATTTTCGAATGAAGCTAAAGAGTTGTTTGGAAACAATTTTAAATTATCATTACTAAACAATTTTACATAAAAGTCATCTTGACCATCCATGTTTATTAACTTTTTCTAAAACATAAAATGTTGCATTATTTAGTGAAAGTATAGTTGAAGAAATTGAACTACCGGCTGATCGAAGGATTTTCGTTTCTTCGGGAGATGGTACAGCAACGGTAATTAAATCACCACTTGGTGTTTCAAACATTCAATATTTAGAGCTTATAGATGGTCTTTGTATTAATTTTTCATCTTTCAACATTTCAGTTTGAGCTAATTTTTCATCATCTAAATCGTAATGTGTTAAATCGATATCCATATCTGAATGCTCTTTTTTAGGATCATATTCAAACACTTCATCAGTAATTAATGGTACAAAATTAGTCTGTTTTGATGTTGATTTATATTTAGGTTATTCAGTTTCTGTATATGCATTTCGTTTAGAAAAGAATTTTGTTTGAGTGCCTGTATCAAATGTAAGATTATTAGCGTTTTCTGGTAATTTTTTTGTGTGTCTTTTGTTAATTCCATATTTGAAGAGATTTTGACGATATAAGTACCATTTTTGCAATGGTTTTAATTTTCTATCATATAAAACTTTTTTCATTTTTTGATCTAATATGTCCAAGTTTTTATCATCTTGAAATAATTTACTTAATTTTGAAAATATTTCTGGTGACATAACAATCATTCGCTGCATTATGTCTTACTGAGCAATTTCCCTATTGCACCAGATAATATAGTTCCGATTAAAGTTGGTAAAAAACCACCATGTTGAACTAGTACTTTTTTTTTCGCTTTTATACTTTTCTTAGTACAGGCTAGAAATCTTAATTGCTTTTTATGTTTTTGAATTATGGAAGTAGAGGAGTTCTTAAATATTTACTCCTCCGTCTTATTGGATGAAAAATATTTTTAAGCGTGCTGGTAAAAAACCAAAAAATTTACAATCTGATCTAGGTACGGAATTTTTCAACAAAAAATTTTAAAATCTAATGAGGAAAAATAAAATTAACCATTATCATACATATTCAGAACTAAAAGCATCAATTGTAGAACGTTTCAGTTGGACCCTAAAAAATATGATGTGGAAATAATTCAGTTTACAAGGCACATATAAATGGTTAACTATACTCGCATATATAACTCAACTCTACCGGGACAGTGGTTTGGAGGCTCACAGGACCAACTATATAGTGGTTCGGAACAGATGTAAGAGAGTTATCAACAATCAAAAATTCTTGTTCAACCAAAAAATGAAACGAAAACTTATATACATGCCCAAGAATAGCAAGTCCTTTTGGACTTTTGCAAAAAATTTAATAGAGGACAATAGCGGGTCTTCTTTTCCTCCATTTGTTGATATAAACAACCACATCGTATCGGATTCAAAAGAAAAAGCTAATTTGTTTGGCAAACAGTTCGCTTCTAAGTCATCACTGCCTCAGTCAACTCAAAGACCTCCATTTATTCTAGAAGTTGGCTGCTCCTTTGGTAGAATATACTTTAGGACGTGATGAAAATCTTGAAGAATCCTGATACAAGAAAATCAGACGGTCCGGACGGTATTACAACTACCGTCCTCAAAAATACATATACTTCCATTTCAAAACCTCTGCGCAACCTTTTCCATCTTTCCTTCACTTCGGGTATTCATCCTACCCAATGGAAGGTTGCACATGTTTTTCCAATTCCTAAAAAAGGCGATAAAAGCGATCTCTCTAACTACCGACCTATTGCTATTACTTCGGTCCTCTCCAAAGTAATGGAAAAAGTTATAAATTATAAGCTTTTGAAATATCTAGATCGTAAAGGTTTGCTTCATGATCGACAATACGGGTTCAGAGCCCGTCGTTCAACTGGTGATCTCATGACCTACCTGTGCGAAAAGCTTAATATCAGTTTTCACCATTCTGGTGAGTCTGATGTTGTGGCTTTGGATATTTCTAAAGCTTTCGATCGAGTTTGGCATGATGCTTTATTGTCAAAATGCAAGGCTTTAGGTCTAGGCGGGGTTTTTGTTAAATGGATTGGAGATTTCCTTTCGAATCGCACGATTCGTGTTCTTATCGATGGATATTCATCCAAAGATTTTAAAATAAATGCTGGTGTCCCTCAGGGATCTGTTTTATCCCCCAGCCTTTTTCTAATATTTATAAATGACCTACTATCAATAACCTCCAATCCAATCCATAGCTTTGCAGACGACAGTACCCTTGTTGCTTCCTATGAATTTCATAGCCGCTGTAACATTAATCATCAGATTAACTCAACAGCAAAAAATTTCACTATAAGTGAATTAAACAAAGATTTAATTAAAATCCAAAAATGGGGTGAAATCAACAGAGTTGATTTCAACACCAAAAAAACCCAATGCTGTCTAGTCTCGAGAAAAATAGCAACAACTATTCCGAACCTTTCTTTTCAAGGAGAGGCTTTGCAGCATACGGAAGACTTAAACATTTTGGGGATTGAGCTAAACCAAAAATTAACTTGGTCAAATCATATTTTTGGAGTAGCTAAGGACGCTGCAAAATGTTTGGGTTTCTTGTATCGCTGCAAAACTTACTTCTTATCCTCTGATCTCCTCAATATCTATAAAACTTATATTAGGCCGAAAATGGAGTATAATGCACATATTTGGGCTGGTGCTCCCATTACGGCGCTGGGATATCTCGATAAAGTGCAAAACAGAGCTATTCGTCTTATAAATGATCCCAGTGTTACCTCAACGCTCACTTCACTCAGCCATCGTCGCACTGTTGGGTCACTGACCTTGTTTTATAGATATCTTGTAGGGACTAACACCTGTTCTAAAGAAATCAAACAATTTATGCCTCCATTCAAGATTTTCCAAAGGGAAACAAGGAGGGCAACAGATGCTCATCCCTACACAGATGAACTAGCTAGATGGCTTAACACGGCTTATGGAAATTCGTTTGTCATGCGCTCATCTCGTTTATGGAACCATATTCCATCAAATGTGTTCCCCAAAGTTGATAATGTATATATGTACGATTCAATTTAAGACGAACATTAACATCTTTCTTCTAAATATCCCATCCAATTTTCCCCATCCCCCATAATCCAAATATTCCAAATAACTTCCACCATAATCCTAAATCCTTCCATATCCTCATCCTTGTAACCAAACTGTACTTTTGTATTACAGGTTCCCTCCTAAAGTTTGGTTCAAAAAGGGTATGGTTTTGGTGTGTTAAAATAATACACTATCCAAAGAAACACCGCATAGTTTCAATGGGTGGCTTTCGAGCTTTCCATTCCCTCGTAAAAAAAAAAAAAAAAAAAAACGTATCATCATACAATCAAACTTTCACCCAAAAAGGTTACAAAGAAAAATGAGAAATTTTTATTATAAACTGTCTACAATAAATTAAAGGTATTCCGAAAAGCCAAATACAAAGTAAGAGATTTTGTTCGTATAAGTAAATTTAAAGGTATATTTGCAAAACGTTATTAACCTAATTGGTCAACAGAAATTTATACACTAGGGAAAATAAAAAGAACTGATCCAATAATATACAATTTACTTGATTAGACACAAAAACAAATAAAAGGTAGTTTTTATGAACCTGAACTTACATCTGTTAAATTTCCGAATGTTGAAAGATGGTTAGGTGGTTTGGCTTTGATAAAAGTCTTGATTCATGGATAAATAAAAAAGATATTACTTAATGAATAATAATTTATAAATTTTTAGTAAAAAATGCAATGCTGTTATTTAATATTAAAAAACTACTTTTTAAACCGAAGTTCTTTATTTTTTTTTTTTTTTAACTTGAACTTGATCATGTTGTTAATTTGTATTTCTTGATCACAGCTTTTGTTATTAATATAATTTTAAACGTTTTTTTTTTCCTTTTTACAAAAATTTTTTAGTTAAGTTAATGGCCAAACAAAAAAAATTCATCGTTTTTTAAGCTTTTCAACTTTAAAATTTCAGTTGACAGCTTAATTTTCAAATTTAAAGGACGAGCTTAATTAGCTTTGAATTTAAACTCACACTTTAAAAAATTTGATTGCTTTTCAAAATAATATCAAATTAAGTTGTAGCTTTTCAACTTATATGTCAAATGAAACAGACGAGCTTCATTAGTTTTGAATTCAAAACCAAACTTTAAATTTTTCAAATAAATATCATATTATGTTTACAACTTTCAGCGTAATTTTCAAACGTAACAAACAAGCTTTATTAGCTTTGAATTTAAATCCAAACTTTAAAAAGTTTTTATAATTTTTCAAAAAAATATTAAATTAAGTTTTAAACTTTCAGCGTTATTTTCAAACGTAACTGACGAGCTTTATTAGCTTTGAATTCAAAACCAAACTTTAAACATTTTTTATAACTTTTCAAAAAAATATCGAATTAAGTTTAAGCTTTTCAGCTTAACTTTCAAATGCAAAGAACGACCTTTATTAAACTCAAATCAAACTTTATCAAACTTTAAATTTTTCAAATAAATAATAAATTAAGTTTAAAACGTAACGGACGAGCTTTATTAGCTTTGAATTCAAAACCAAGCTTTAAATTTTTCAAATAAATATTAAATTAAGTTTAAGCTTTTCAGCTTATATTTCAAACGTAACGGATGAGCTTTATTAGTTTAATAAATATTAATTTAAGTTTATACTTTTCAGTTTATATTTCAAACGTAACGGACGAGTTTTACATATAAAAACATATAAAAAAATATAAAAAACTATTACACATCAAAATTATTATAAATATACTTCACACAATAAACAATGATGGCAATGCTCATACTTTTAAATTTATTTTTATGCATTCCATACGTTGGATTTTTTTATCTTTATTAATTTCGAATATATTATGCTTTAAGGTCTTTGGAGTAGTAGGGGTGGTACGCAAACCGCTATTCCAATTCATCCAAAATTTCACGTACAGTAAATAAATAAGAAGAAACACATGTGCCACAAATATAATGTTCTATCTTCTTTGATTTCGAAATTATACTAGTTTGACCTCAATTCGAACAAAAGCTTCTAGAATCCCAACTCGACCAGAACCAATTCCCATGGTATTTTCATTACTAGTAACCTAGAATATAAATTTTTTTAAAAAGTGTAAATTTTAAAATGTATGAAAGAAATTTTTTTAAAACGATTTTTCTAGCATTATTCTAGTAATTTTTGAAGCTTTCTGTAATTCAAAGAAGTACAAACAACTTTTCAACATAGACACAATTTTCTTCCAACAATTTTTTTTGACCAATGGGAGGACCGACCAATGGGAGGAAGCCTGTTAACATATAATATTTGGAGTCAACCCGTCAAATCGTTTCTAATTTAGAGTTAAGCAACGAAAAAATCTATAAAATCTATAAAAATCTATCATGGGTTAACAAATTCCAAATCTGTTAATAGTATCAACTCAGTTCTCATAGGGGAACACGTATACAAAATTTGAAGCAAATCGGTCGAACCGTTTCTAATTTAGAGTAAAGTATTGAAAAAACCTATAAAAAGCTGTTGGGCCGCAATGGGTTTATGGAACTCAAAAAAATTTTTTTTCCGGCTTTCATTTTAGCCAAAGCAGTATTTCGTAAAATTGGACAAAATTTGGGCCTGAAATTTTTTTTGATCACCCGTTAGGCCGACCTGGGTTAACAAATTCCAAATCTGCTAATAGTGTCAACTCATTTCTCAAGGAGCATCAAGTGTACAAAATTTGAAGTCAATTGGTCAAACCATTTCTAATTTAGAGTAAATTATTGAAAAAACCTATAAAAAGCTGTTGGGCCGCAATGGGTTAATGGAACTCAACAACATTTTTTTAAGGCTTTCTTTTTAGCCAGTGTCGTAAAATTGGACGAAATTTGGACCCAACATTTTTTTTGACTAACCGTCGGCCCGACATGGGTTAACAAATTCCAAAACTGTTAATAGTGTCAATTCAATTCTCAAGGAGCATCACGTATACAAAATTTGAAGTCAATTCGTCAGACCGTTTTCATTTTAGAAGAAAAGAGTTTGAATATTTCCACCACAGCCCCAACTTGGCGGTCTTTAGAGCAAAATATTTAAGCCACAATTTATTTCCGTACCCAAAAACCTCTATAAACAAATTTTCATGAAAATTGGCTGAGAAGTTTAGGAGTCTATTCGCTCCATGCAAACAAACAAACAAACTTTCGATAATATATAGATAGAAAATAGGTTAGCACATTGCAAAAAAAATAATCGTTTGACGTGAAATAAGAATAAGAAAAAAATATTTTCAAGCGTTTTTGTTTTGTTTGTAATATGAAACCGTAATAAAATTTTAAATAAAAAAGATGAAACATTATTAGAATTTAGTTTAAACGTAAGAAAGAGTTATATTATATTCTTCGTTTTAGGTTTTTAAGGGTTAGTAACGTTATCATTTATAACACCACATCCGTTAGTCTACGACTTCGAAGAAGAATTTAGGAATATCATAGCTATTGCAAGCATGATCATTATAAAATTTATTGATGAGTTTATTAAAATGTTTTCACTTTTTTTATTCAAAATATTATTAATTTTATTTCTGTTAACTGTAATGTTTCTTAAATATATACTTTCAAAATTTGAATACTCTATGGTATTGTTTTCCCACTATATTTGTGGTGAAGTAAGTTAGAATTACATTTTCATTTATTTTAATGAATTAACCTTCAAATAACGCGCCACTTAAGCTAATTTTCTAATTTTCGTATGAATGTGAGAATCGTTGACATTTTGTGCACTGTTAGGTATGGGATTTTATTAGTTTTTACCCATCTTACTATTTGATAATCTAAGACATAAATCTTCAAAGTTTCGTTGGTCAAGCTTTCAGCTGAAGCTTAAAATTTTTTAATTTGATCGACTCTTTCTATTAAATCATCTCCAGTTTTTAAAGTTGAAACTGACTCCTTGCTGTTGATAACCATAAATTTAGTTTTATTGACATTCAATTTTAATTTGTTTGCATTTATCCACTTTCATTCTGCATTCGTTAATATCACTATCCTCAAGATAAATCAAAGCATCATCTGCATATAACCTAATTTTGCAAAATTTCATCATCTTACCAATGTCATTTATATTAATTAAGAATGAGAGTACTCCAAGTACTGAACCTTGTGGTACTCCTAAAGTAATCAGAATAACAGTTTTTGATCTTTGTTCGCTGACTTCTGCCACTCAAATATGATTCGGAGAATTTTAGTTTATTACCTTTTATACCATACTTATATAACTTTAGAAGTAATATTTTCCTGCCAATGATCTTGTATGCCCTCTTAAAATCAAGAAATACAGCATACCCAGCGTTCTTATTTTCGATTATATTTTTCCAATCAATAATTGCCCAACCCAATGCCATTTCACACGAGTGTTTCTTTCTTAATCCATATTGTTCTTTAATTAATAAATGGTTAATTTCAAAATAATTATCTAATTGAATTTGAACAACTTTTTCTAAAATTTTACTAAAAATACTTAACATATTTCGTAAGTCCTCACTTTCCTTGAATTATTAATTTTTTGTATCGGTACGACTAAAGTGTTTTACCAGCATTTTGGGAATTCACCTATTTTTAAAACTTGATTCATAATATTTACCAATATGGGGCCAATAATGTACTAATTTTTTAAAATGATTTTTTTATTAGCGCCATTGAAATCCTGTTTTTATTGATCTTTTTAACAATATTCTTTAATTCTGTTATATTGATCAACTTAAATTTTAATTCTGATGTTACCTCTTTTATGTTATTATTATAATGTTCAAATTTTATAGAATTATGTATATCTTCCACACTTTTTATTTAATTATTCGTTCAACCTAACAAAAATTTCATTCAAATCGTTTGTAGTATCATTTTCAAATTTAACTTTATCTATTTCTTTTCTATCTTTTTTTAGAACAAGCTCTTTTATTTTTTTCCATTTGTCTTTTTGATTAGTAGCGTTTTCAACTTTATTTTTAATAAAATCGCCTTTATATTTTTCGATTTCAGTTTTATAATAATTTTTTGTGTACTTATATTCATTCCAATTATTTTCATTTTTAGTAATTGTCGCCCTTCTGTAAGCTATTATTTTCATTCTATGGTTATCTAAACATTTCGCACATACTACATCATGCTTACAATTCTCAGTCTTATGATTAAATCCTAACATTTAAAGAATCTTCTAACAAAAGTTCCATCATATACCGGGCAAATATTCCAACCTATTATAATTTTACCCCTCTCCATTGCTTTATGGTATCCTTTCCGTTTTAATTCTAATATTATATTATAGTTACATGATTTATTCAACATTTGTTTTTTATTATAATTTTTACAACTTTCATATTAATTTCTCTTAAATATTAATTTTGCTTTTTTATTTTTTCAATTATTTCCTTATCATCTCTTTCTAATTTCATTCCACGAATAAATAATTTTGTTTCTCTTAAATTCATTACATCAATATTGTAGTTTTCTCCTAATTGCTCTTCTACTACACTTTTTATTTTTTCCCTTTCTGTATTATTATCACTCTCTATTACCACTATTCCATTATTCTTATGTTTATATATGACTAGCTAATACCCGGTGCGCGTTGCTGCGCCTCTCAATGGAGGTTTAATTGAAGTTGATGTTACTGCAAAAAGTTAGCACAAAAATTACACTCGGTTTACACATGTAAATTTTGAAATGTATGAAAGCAATCTTTTTAAAACCATTTTTCTAGGATTGTTCTAGTAATTTTTGAAACTTTCTGTAATTCAAAGCAGTACAAACTACTTTCCAAATTTTGACGTAATTTACTTCCAAAAATATTTTTTTGAAAAATCGTAGGACCGACTGTTAACAGACTCAACTCTATTTTCAAGTTGCTTCACACATATAAAATTTGAGGTAAACCGGTCAAATCGTTTCTAATTTAGGGTTAAGTAACGCAAAAATCTATTAAAAGCCACTGTGCCCCACTGGGTTAACGGAACTACACTTTCTCTTTGGGCAAAGCAGTATTGCGCAAAATTGAACGTAATTTGCTTCCAAATCACTCAACAAAATTTTTTGAGGCTTCTTTTTAGCCAAAGCAATACTTCGCAAATTTTGACAATATTATCTTCCAAAATTATTTTGACCAACCGTCTGGCCGACATGTGTTAACAAATTCCAAATCTGTTAATAGTGTCAACTCAATTCTCACAGGGGAGCACGTATACAAAATTTGAAGAAAATCGGTCAAACCGTTTTTAATTTAGAGTTAAGTATTGAAAAAACCTATAAAAAGCTGTTGGGCCCCAATGGGATAATGCAGGTTAATAAAATTTTTTTGTGGGTTTTCTTTTTAGCCAAAGCAGGATTTCATAAAATCGGACAAAATTTGAACCCAAATTTTTTTTTGACCACCCGTTGGCCCGACATGGGTTAATAAATTCCAAAACTGTTAATAATGTCAACTCAAATCTCAAGGAGAATCACGTATACAAAATTTGAAATCAATTGGTCAAACCGTTTCGAATTTAAAGTAAAGTATTGAAAAAACCTATAAAAAACTGTTGGGCCGCAATGGGTTAATGGAGCTCAACAAAATTTTTTTTGGGGCTTTCTTTAAAGCCAAAGCAGAATTTCGTAAAATCGGACAAAATTTGGATCCAAAATTTTTTTTGAGCACCCGTCGGCCCGACATGGGTTAACAAATTCCAAAACTGTTAATAGTGTGTACTCAATTCTCAAAGAGCATCACGTATACAAAATTTGAAGTCAATTGGTCAAACCGTTTCGAATTTAGAGTAAAGTATTGAAAAAACCTATAAAAAGCTGTTGGGCCGCAATGGGTTAATGAAACTCAACAAAATTTGTTTTGGGGCTTTATTTTAACCCAAAGCAGAATTTCGTAAAATCGGACAAAATTAGGACACAAATTTTTTTTTTACCACCCGTCGGCCCGACATGGGTTAACAAATTCCAAAAGTGTCAATAGTGTCTACTCAATTCTCAAAGAGCATCACGTATGCAAAATTTGAAGTCAATCGGTCAAACCGTTTCGAATTTAGTGTAAAGTATTGAAAAATCCTATAAAAAGCTGTTGGGCCGCAATGGGTTAATGGAACTCAACAAAATTTTTTCTGGGGCTTTCTTTTAAGCTAAAGCAGAATTTCGTAAAATCGGACAAAATTTGGACCCAAAATTTGTTTTGACCACCCGTCGGCCCGACATGGGTTAACAAATTCCAAAACTGTTCATAGTGTCTACTCAATTCTCAAAGAGCATCACGTATACAAAATTTGAAGTCAATCGGTCAAACCGTTTTCATTTTAGAACAAAGAGTTTAAATACTTGCACCACAGCCCCAACTTGGCGATCCGTTAGAGCAAAATTTTTGGGCCACGATTTCTTTCCGTACCCAAAAACCCCTATATACAAATATTCATGAAAATCGACTGGGCAGTTTAGGAGTCTATTCGCTACAAACAAACGAACAAACAAACAAACATACAAACAAACAAACAAACAAACAAATAAACAAACTTTCGCTTTTATATATATAGATAGATAAACTATTCACACCTCTTAGAATTAAGGTCTTCTTTTTTTCTGTTTTAGGTGTGAATGTGAAGTGGTCTATTTTACCCTCTTCCAGTAAAGCACGAGCTTTTTTAAAATCTTCAATGCTATTTATATACAGCGATGAATGTTTTTCATTATGCTTTTTTTTTGTCTTGGGGTAAGGATGGTGGAAATCGTCGAAAGATACTGAGCGCAACCACAGTTATGTGTGACTTTAACACACTAAAAACACCCGCCCTGTTTTAAAATATTAAAACTAGTCTTAGAGACTAACCATTAATTTTGCGCTAACTTTTTATGATCTACTGGAATTATAGACCTCCGTTAAGGTGATCTGAATTTATCGCTAGTTGGAGGGGCCTAGTTCTTTTAAGCCTATTGACATTTGAAAATAGTAGAAGTTTTGACGCTTCTATGTTTATGTGACCTTCTAAGTGGGTCTTATGTTTTATGGCATATTTTTTTATTTCATCGCTAACAATAGGAATTCCTAGATCCCTATGTAAATCGGAATTTCGTACGTACCATGGAGCACTCACCATGTTACGTAGCACTTTGCTTTGAAATGTTTGAATTCTCTGAATATGTGTTCGTTTGGCACACCCCCAAAGTTGTACGCCGTACAACCAGATAGGCTTAATTATTTGGTTATATAACAAAATTTTGTACTCTATGGGCAATTTAGATTTTCGACCTAGGAGCCAATACATTTCTCTATATTTTTGTTCTAATTCTATTCTTTTCTTTTTGACATGTTCTTTCCATTTTAGCTTGACATCTAATGTCATTCCTAGGTATTTTGCCTTGTTTTCATGAGGAATATCTACCCCATTTAATTGTACGGCTGGGGGATTTTGAATAGGTTTATTTGTAAAATTTACTTGCACTGATTTCAATTCATTTAGTTTGATTTTCCATCTTTTGGTCCAAAGATATAATTTATCACTTGCTTTTTGTAGTTTATTTGTAGCCTCGCCGACATTTGATCCTACTGCCATTATTGCAGTATCGTCAGCAAAAGTCGCTACAGTTATTTCTTGAAATTGGGGCAAGTCACTAGTATACAGCAAGTATAATATTGGACCCAAGATACTTCCTTGAGGCACACCCGATTTAATTTCTCTCAGTGTAGAGTACTCTTCATCCTGTTTAATTCTAAACAGTCTATCAGTTAAGTATAATGAGAGTATATCTACATATTTTTTAGGTAATAGTTTCCGCAACTTATAAATTAAGCCTTCGTGCCAAACTTTATCAAATGCTTGTGCTACGTCTAGAAATATTGTAGAGCATATTTGTTTTTCTTCTAGAGCTTTCTCAATTATATCAGTGATTCTATGTACTTGGTCAACAGTAGAGTGTTTTTCTCTAAAACCAAATTGATAGTTTGGAATTAGTTTTCTATTTTTTATTATAGGTTTCAACCTTTTTAATAACAGTTTCTCAAAGAGTTTTGACATAATTGGTAACAGAGAGATAGGTCTATAAGACTTTGTTTCGTTTGGAGGCTTTCCTGGCTTAAGTATCATAATTATTTCTGCCACCTTCCAAACGTTAGGTACATAATTTAACCTTAACATAGCATTCATTATATATGTTAACATTGTTATCCCTTTTTTCGGGAGTTGTTTTAGAATGTCTGCAGTAATTAGATCGAAACCAGGTGCTTTTTTTGACTTCAGAGCTTTAATTTCTGCAACCATTTCTATATGAGTAATTAGTTCAATGGCATTTTCTTCTCTTCTGAAATCATTTTCAATGTAGAGGTCTGACTCTATTTCATTGGGCCGAAAAATTTCTTCCAGGTGATCTGCGAATGTTTCGGCTTTTTCTTTATTATTTTTTGCCCATTTACCATCCATTTTCCGAATTGGTGGGACTGGCACTACAGGTTTTTTTCCTTTGTGGCTTTCCACAAAGAGTAATTTCTTTCTTTTTTAGCTGATAAATTCTCAACATATTTTTCATATGATTTGTTTTTTATTTCAAGAATTCTTCTTTTAAGATTCTGCGTTATTCTATTCAACACAGTTTTATCAGCTGGGTCACGTGTTTCATGCCATCTTCGTCTAGCTCTTCTCTTTAGTTTAATCGCATTTAATATATCTCTAGGATAATTAGGTCCTGCTGTCATGTATTTACATTCTTTTGTATTATTCCATGCAGCATTTTGGACAATTTTATTAAGATTTTCAATTGCTAAATCTATTTCATCTTTAGTTGTTATTTTAACCCTTAAATTTATATTATTTTCTATCTCTTGTTTAAAGTTGAACCAATTTGTTGATTTATTAACAAGTGTAGGCTTATTTTGTTTCTTAACAATTTTTTCATGCAGGTTTAGTACGACAGCCGAATGGTCTGAGTCTAAATCCTCATTATTTTCTAGGCTAATAAAATTTGGAGATATTTTTTTTGTTATGAAAAAATCCAGTAGATCAGGAGTTTTATTTGTATCAGTAGGCCAATAAGTTGGTTCGCCTGTAGAATGAAAATAGCAACCCAACTCTCTAATAGCTTTCCTTAGCTCTCTTCTTCTTGTTGAGGTAAGTCTTGAACCCCAATCGATATGTTTGGCATTGTAGTCACCTCCTAGGATGAACCTATCCCCAAGTCGGTTCAAGAGGTCTTTAAGGATCATATTCTTTAAATTATATTTAGGAGGGCAATATAAAGCCCCAATGTTTAAATCCTGTTTAAGGGACTTAACACGTATTACTGAAAGTTGAAATTCATCAGTTTCTATTTTAAACTCTTCGTGATGCAGTAAAGAGTTTTTCACCAAAATTGCACTACCTCCTCGCGGCTTATTACTAGGGTGTGTCGCATTATAACATGTGAAACCTATTATTTTTAGTTTTGACTGTCTTGTCATATGAGTTTCTGATAGGAGACACACATCAATGTTTTTAGTTTTGAGAAATAGCTTTATTGCTAGTTTTTTTTTAGTACGCCGTTTGCGTTCCATGTAACAATACTAATTTTATTTTGAGCCATTATTTAGAAATGTTCTCGGAGTACCACTATAGCTTTTGCTAGAATTGTTTTCTAAATTGGTTATTCTTTTAGAGATATCGTTCATTGAATTTAACAAATTTTGCATCATCTGTATTAAAATGTTATTATCAGCTTTAGTGTTAGGTTTATGAATGCTATTTGTGCTATGAGTTATATTCCTATCGTTAGTGCGTTTTATTATTTTTTCAGCTGATTTTTCTAATGCTACATTGTTCTGTTTTGTTGCACTAATAGGTTCTTTTGCTCTATTTTGTGATACTTGGGCATACGATAAACCGTCGATGACCCTGCTAGGATTTAAGCTTCTAGATTTAGGGTTAGGTGAATTCGACGCACCTTCTTTGGTATGTTTTGGATTACTTTTTTTTTTTCTCTTTTGTAATTCTTTTGCAACTACGCACCTCCTATAGTTTGCAGGGTGTGCCTCAAGGCAGTTAGCACCCTTCGGCGTAACCTTTTTGCCTTTGTCACAATTCGTTGATAGATGTGACCCTGCACATTTTACACATTTAGCTAGACGCTGGCAAAATTTTTGTGTGTGACCATATCTTTGACATTTTTTAAACTGAGGAATCAGATTTGTTTTTTTCAGAGCTTCAATTTTCACTCTCATGTGCTGAATAAACTCTATTTTATAAATCTTATCAATGTCCTCAGTATTTTCAAATGTTAACATAAAAAGAGGTAGTTTAACTATAGTTTCTTCCTCATTCTTTTTAATTTTTTTTCTTTTGTTAACAACTTCAATGATTTTGAAACCCTTACATTTAAGCTCTTGCTTTATATCTTCAGGATCGCATGAAGGATGCAAGTTCCTAGCCATAACTTTAATTGGCCTGGTCAACTTGTTTTCATAAGTATGCCATTCTAAATTAGCTTCATTTATGATTTTTGTTAGTTCTCTGTATTCCCCTTCTTTTTCAACATTAATCTTCAGTTGATGGTTATTCATCATATTTATTTTATAGTTAATTTGTACATCTTTCAGTATTTTATTAACTTTGGGGTATTCTACAACATTACTTAAGATAACCGGACGAGGTTTGTTTTTTCTTGTAATTATGGGTTTATCAATTGAAATTTTTGGTTTAATCACCTTTAATTTTTCTACACTATTTTCTTTGTGTATTTCTGGTGAGTGCTCCGCTTTTCTTTTTTTCCCTGTACGTTTTACAATCCACTCGGTTTCCCGAGTTAGTTCTTCTTCATCTGTACAGTATTCTACTGCACTTTTAGTTAATTGCTTTTTCTTTAGCATTTTATTTTCTTCGGTTAGAGTGTGAATCTGACTCATTAAGTCGCTACACATCTTCTCTAGTTCACTTATTCTTAACTGAAACTGTTTCTCTACTGTAATACCCACGTCTAGGGGTTTATTCTGACCGTCATCGTTAGACATAATTTTTATTAAATTCGAACCAGTAATATTTCTAGTGACATTAGCCTGGATTGCCGCTTTGTCACTGGTTTTTTTTTTCAACTACAGGTGGTGATCTTCCCACTAAACCGCCCTTTTTAAAAGGGTCGGCTGCGTTGAACGTAGATACATTTTTAAAACAAAATTTTTATACCGGTATGACTATATAGTCAAAGGGTATAATAAATTTGCCATTACGTTTGTGACGCAGAGAAGGAGGGAGGTAGATATAGACTCAAGTGTATGGATCGGATCAGAATCGAAAAATAAATCGATTTAGCTATGTATGTACGTCCGTCCGCACGATAACTCAAAAACTAAAGGAGCTAGGATCTTGATATTTTCGCAAATTCGTTTTTTTGCAATAGCCGTCATTGCTATTTAAATCCAGCCATTTTGGTTCATGGGTTCGGGCAGCTGCCATAAAACTTCTTTTTTTATATGAGCATTACTCTGTACCTATTACAGCTGCGTGTCTGAAATTTTGCCAAAGAAGTTTAGTTTTATGGCCAAAGTTTCTGCAAAACTTGGTTGGTCTAGTGGAGTGGGTTCGAGTAGCTGCCATACAACTTCTTATTTTATATGGGCATTACTCTCCACCTAATGAAGTTGGGTGTCTGAAATTTTGCCAAAAATTGTTTAGTATAATGGCCAAAGTTTCTGCAAAATTTGGTTGGTCTGCGGCAGAAGGTTCGAGTAGTTGCCATACAACCCCTTCTTTTGTATGAATATTCCACTATACTTAATAAAACTGTATGTTTGAAATTTTGCCAAAAGTAATTAACCGGATGATATAATGTATATGTTACGGCCATACGGGTATCCCTGAGTTGACACAGTCTACTCTACTACACTCTTTCTCGTTAATATCTCATTTGTTTTTTATGAGACCTTTTAAGATATCAACTCTGGTATCATAAATATTTATTGGTGGCATTTTTTTACCTTTTCCGTGTGGGAAATTAAGGGTTAATTGTCGTTTTTCTTTTTCATATGTTTTTGTTGATGTTTCTTTGTGGTAAGAATGTATCCTCATCGTCAATGTCAACAATTTGGTAGCTCTGCTTTGTTATCTTCTTCTGTTTCGCTGTTTTTATCGGTAGAACTATAATAGATCGACTCGTCTCTTGGTGAACTAGAAGATGTTGAAGGAAGAAACTTTTCTAAGGCTTTTCGTAGTTTGTTATTTTCTTTTATTAAATGTTCAACTAAATTTACTATTCGGCTTAATTTGCTTTTAAATTTTTGTTGGTCTTTATTTGCACCTTTGTCTAGGATTTCTTTAAATCTAATATTTATTGTCTCTTTTAATAAGTTTTTTTTTTATAATTATATTTTTTCATATATTTGGCCTTACAATGGCTGTTTTCAACAAAATCACGAAATTCAAAACTCGTGAGATGACATCTTAAAGTATCAGAGTTTCATTATGAGATAAAAATATAAAAAGGGAATTCAAAACGGAAATGCTTTCACGCGTTATAATTTATTAGGGTTTGGCACCTTTTTAAAAAATTTCGTCGTTTATTAAAAAAATATTTAGCTTTTAATATATAAAATATAATACATAATATGTTTAATAACTCTTGCCTTTTAAAAATATAAAAGTGTTAAATAAGAATGGAAATAGTGAATCAAATTTGAAGTTTCTATCTTTATTAATTTCGAATACATTATGCTTTATGGTCTTGGGAGTGGTGGGGGTTGTCAAACCGCTACTTCAATTCATCCAAAATTTTACGTACACAAAACAAAAAAGAAGAAACACATGTAATATAATGTTCTATCTTCTTTGGTTTCGAAATTATACTAGTTTAACTTCAATTCGATCAAGAGCTGCTAGAATCTGAACCCCACAAGAACCAATTCCATGGTACTTTCCTTACTAGTAACCTAGAATATAAATTTCATCAAAATAACGTAATTGGTTTCTGACTTTTGGTGTTTTTAATTACGTTTGTTAGCTTTTGAACTTTTCAAATGTTCCAGAACCCGAAACCATCGTACGATTTCGCCAATATGCTGTCTCATAATTTCAATACTAGTTAACCTTTGTATACAATTGGAACATTCTATATTAATTTAAAGTTACTATTTTTATTAATTTCTTTAATAATTATTAATTTTTTTAATAATTTATATATTAAATTTCACAATTCTATAGATGTTTCGGAAAAAGATGTAATGATCTTAAATCTTATCGAAGTCACTGTGAGAGTAATTATTATAATAATTTAAACTCAGCGCGTGCAAGTTATAATAAGTTTTTTCTCCCCAGTGCCTCGAAATAATCTTCTCAAGGTATCTGTCAACCGTAACTAAAATAAATATAATATTTCCTTTTATTATCAAAATGTTAGAGGTTTAAGAACAAAGACTAGGGATGTTTTTTTTTAATTCATCTATTTTAAATTTTGACGTATTTGCATTAACTGAAACGTGGCTAAATCCAACCATATTTGACTTAGAGCTTTTTGATAACTGTTACACAGTTTTTAGGAAGGATAGATATTCTAATCCATCCGATTACCCTAATGGTATAATTCCTAAAGGGGGTGGAGTTTTAATTGCGGTAAAAAATAATTTTAATGTAAATCAAGTCAATGTCCCTGGATTAGAAGACCTTGAAGTAATTATTGTGAAAATTGAACTTCCTTCTAAAAATTTATATCTTGTTAACTGTTATATTCCTCCTTCGCCTGATTCTGATATTTATACTGTAGGTAAAACGATAGATTTTATTTGCAATGACTTTAGTTCTAAAGATGAATTGATTTTATGTGGTGATTTTAATCTACCAAATCTTAAATGGGTAAAGCATGACGAGGAACATTTTATGATTCCGAAACATATTAGGACTGAATGTGAATATGTATTTATTGATAAATTAAATACTAATTATTTGCAACAAGTCTCAGAAATTTGTAACTTTCAGGGTAAACAACTTGATTTAGTATAATTTTCTGCGAAAATACCTTCCCTTTAATAAGTATTGATAAGTTGTACTCTTTGTTTAAATTCACCAATCAATTCTGATTATTCTAATTCTTATATTTTTAATTTTAACAAAGCTAACTTTGCTATTTTAAATGAATTCATTAGTTCCTTTGATTATATCTGTAGTACTATATAGTCAAAGGGTATAATAAATTTGCCATTACGTTTGTGACGCAGAGAAGGAGGGGGGGTAGATGTAGACTCAAGTGTAATGATCGGATCTGAATCGAAAAATAAATCGATTTAGCTATGTATGTCCGTCCGCCACCAAGATAACTCAAAACCTAAAAGATATGGATCTTGAAATTTTCGCAAATTCGTTTTTTGCAATAACCGTCATCGCTATTTAAATCCAGCCATTTTGGTCCATGGGTTCGAGTAGCTGCTATACAACTTCTTTCTTTGTATGAGCATTACTCTGTTCCTATTACAGCTACGTGTCTGAAATTTTGCCAAAAGTAGTTTAGTTTTATGGTCAAAGTTTCTGCAAAATTTGGTTGGTCTACTACAGTGGGTTCGAGTAGCTGCCACACAACTTCTTATTTTATATGAGCATTAATTACTCTACACCTATTGAAGTTGAGTGTCTAAAATTTTGCCAAAAATAGTTTAGTGTAATGGCCAAAGTTAATGCAAAATTTGGTTGGTCTACTGCAGAGGGTTCGAGTGGCTGCCATACAACTCCTCCTTTTATATGAGCATAGTAGGTATTGGGACACTTTGTCCTGGGAATTCTGTGCCTGAAAGAGATAGCAATAGTTTGACATATTGACCTACATTTTTGATTAACGGCCAGGTCCTCCGGAAGTAGGGCACCCGAAAGTAGGTTAACTCTTAATAAACAAGTTTGTTTACTTGGTTTAAAGTAATAGGTGCACATGAAAAAGTAGTAAGAAATATGTTTTTATAAAATTGTAAGAGTAAAATAAAAAAAAATTTAAAGGTGAACAATCTTTAATCTTTTGGAATAAAGAAAAAAACTAAGTGTTAACCAGTTTTCTACTTTGTAATTTTCTGATTACATAAAAGAAATAGATTAAAAAATATTTAACCTTCGAAAAAATTTTTTTTTGGTTTTTGTTTGAAATAACGTTAAAATATTAATAAAAGGAATTATAAGAAATAAAAATATGGAAGAGTGCTTAAAGATTTATAATTTATTAAGATTCGTTTGGATTTAAAAAAAGTGCAAATTCTCTAAAAGTAAACCAGTTTTCGTGTTTAAAAAAAAGCTACGTCACTCCGAGCACAAAAATCCCATGTATTTTAAAGGGGGAAAAATTCAGATATTTTCCAGTGTGGCCGTTGTAGCTAAACTTTGCGGTACATGCTAATGAACTAAACTGCAAAACTTTTTCATTTCAAGATTGCCTGATACTGAACATATATAATTACTGCTATGTCTGATCTACATATATAACCTTGCTGTAAAGAATGAAAAATAAAAACAGGTTAATTGCTTTTGGTACCTATAGTAAAAAATAAAACAGATGAGTTAATATGTTTAAATAATTTTTATTTAACTCAAAAAGCTTTAACAATTTTGCGATGATCAGATGTTAAAATTCTAGAAACCAACATTTTCAATGCGTCTTTGAAATCTACTTCTATCACATGGGTATTGTTGCCAATGACCTTTGCGAGCAGCTCTGTAGGCATAGTCCCATTCATGCATGACTTGAATTTCTATATTTGTGTTGAAGTGTACATTTATTATTTAATTTCATATTGCATGTGAAGGTCTTAGTTTAGAAGTTTTAGTTTTTTCTTTTAAGAGATACATATATACGTTAAAACAATTTTTAACTGCACATCTAAAATTGTGGTTTAATAAATGTATAGGACATGATGTTTTAAAGTTATCAATCTTTTCTAATGCCGGCAAAACTCAGATTAAATCTTCTATTTTGGCACTGTCAATGTACTTTTGAAGGAATAGTTGTTTTTGTTCTCCTTTAACATAAATTTTTTCAGCTGGTTCTAAATAATGTTTTATTATACATTTTACATCTAAATATTCAACTAAACCACTACCCCATTTAAGTCCATTTATTTTATTTTCGCAATGCTGATTGGTATATCTGACTTCTTGACTAAGTTTTTCTGCAGGGTGTGGTGGTTTAAAATGATATACAGTCGGAATTAAACTTCCTTTTTCAAGTATGGCTAGTTCTTTTATGAAATTTTGTTTATCATTTCCTAATAAAAATTTAAGATAAAAATTGAAAAAAAAAAAACTTGTTTAACCATGTTGAAGGATATTGGTGGAATAAACTTTTCATTATTCAAAGTTCTATTAATATTTATTTTTAAAAATAGTTTTTATATAAATATAGGTTAGTAATATTAGTCTTCACTAATACAACTTTGTTGTTTCACCCATTTACTATGATGGTGGCAGAACCATCCTGTTGTGGTAAAACAACTTTTATTCATAATTTAATTAAATATAAAAAAGAAAATATACAACCAGAAATTATTGGAATTGTTTGGTGTAATCCAGACAAAAATGCTGTTCCACAATATATGAAAGATGTTGAATATTGTGCAACTATACCAGATTTTAATGATAATCAAGAACTTTTGTTAATTGTAATCGATGATATGATGTTAAATTCTCATGATAAGTATGTGTGTGATTTATTTACTAGAGGTTCACATCATAGGAATTTGTCTGTAATATTTGTAACTCAAAATATATTTCATCAAGGTAAATTTTCAAGAGATATTTTACTTAACTGTAAATATCTAGTTCTTTTTAAAAATCCAAGAGATAAATCACAGATATTACCTTTAGCTCGTCAGATTTATCGAAATCAAAGCATTTGAAAAAGTATACAATGAAGTGACGTCAGACCCATACGGGTATATATTAATAGATCTTACTTAAGACATTAATGATATATTTCGATTAAGAAGTGATATATATTTGGAAAAAATTTCTGCTTTTGTACGAGAGATCAATTTGAACAATTTGGGGGAGAATATGAAACGTTTGAAAACCAATCGACACATATTGCATCTATTAAAAAGTTCTAAACCAAAATTTCAAAAAGTAATAATAAAACATTGTGATACCGAAGTAATAAAAACTTTTTGTAAAATTGCTTTAAATATTTTAAAAGGCAATTTCAGAAAAATGTTTTTAGAGGAATGCAATGTAGAACCCTTTTTGGAAGCCACTACAGAAATTTAGAAATTTAGATAGAAATTTTTTGAAAGCTAACACCATAGGTCTTATTCCAAAAAATGGATATAGATTAATAGATAACCATTCAAAAATATCTCTCCAGTGGTTGATTTGGGAAAAAAACTTGCGACAAATTGATATTCAGTGTGCACTTAATTGTAAAGAACAAATTATTGGAGGTGTAAAGGTAGATGGATTTTGTGAGCAAACCAACGAAATATTTTATTTCCAAAATGTTTAACAATTAACCGAGATAAATTAAAAAAATTGATTAAACCAAAGGTATGAGAGAACATTAGCAAAATCTCAACATTTAAAATCACTCCGTTACAATTTAATTGAAATGTGGGAATGTGAATTTCAAGAACAAATGAAAATTAATAAAAACATGGATTATTTGCGAAATCATTCATCAATCAATAAAGTACCTTTGAATCCGAGAGATGCATTTTATGGTAGAACAGGAAATATATATTCACACTATAAATGTAGACCTGGAGAAAAAATTAAATGTATAGATGTGTGTTCTTTATATCCGTATGTGTGAAAATGGGGAAAATTTCCTATTGGTCACCCTAAAATTTATGTCGGAGAAGTGGATTGTTCTAAATTAAAAATAGGTAACATAGATGGACTAATTAAATGCAAAAATTTACCCCCGCCAATTAATGAATATAACATCGTAGTTAGCTGGCAACATAAAGAGGAAGCAGCTGAACCATTGCCAACTCTCAATGTATGTATAGCAGCTTATACAACAGCGCAAGCACGCCTTAAACTTTACGGTTATTTGGAAAAACTTGGTGAAAGCGTTCTTTATTATGACATCGACTCTGTTTTGTGTGTAAGCCGAGAAGGAGAATATGATCCTCCAACAGGAGAATTTATTGGAGACATGACAGATATACTAGAATGCTATGGTTTGGGAAGTTATATAACTGAATTTGCGAGTGGGGGTCCTAAGAACTACGCTTACAAAATATATAGCACGAAATATAATACTGAAGAAAATGTATGTAAGGTTAAAGGAATTTGTTTAAATCATACAACCTTACAAAAAAATTAATTTTGATACTATCAAAGAAGCAGTATTAAATTCAAATACTGCAATGAAATTCATGTCATTTCACAAAAAATTAGAAGGAACAAAGAACATGAAGTGTTCAAGAAACAAAAAAATATCAACCAAAATCAGAAAAACGAAAATTCTATGAAGATGGCAGTTCAGTTCCCTATGGGTATAAGAGACAAAGGATACAATAAAATATGTGTTTGTATTTGTTTGTACATATATATTTATTTAAAACAATAAAGAATATAAAATATTCAATAGTTAAATAATATCTTTTTAATTATCCATGTATTATGATTGTTATCAAGTCCAAGCCATTTTACGTATACTTTAATTCCTTGTTTTTTAATAATCTTCTCAAAAAGGTAGGTATCTGGGTATTTTACAGGTGTAAGCTCAGCTTGATAAAATCCTCCAGAAATTGGAGTGTCAGTGTAGTCTGATAATTGATATGTAACAGGATAAGTATTCCTCCTGAAAAAATCACAAAGAAGAACGAAAAAAATATACTAAGGAATGTGTATACTGAACCAAAAATTATCCAAAAAAATAAATATAAGGTTGGAAATTTTGTAAGAATAAGTAAATATAAAGGTCATTTCGAAAAAGGTTATCAGCCGAATCGGTCATCCGAAATATTCAAAATTGAAAAGATCGATCAAAAGGTAATTTTAGGTTCAGTATACACATTCCTTAGTATATTTTTTTCGTTCTTCGTTGTGATTTTTTCAGGAGGAAGTTTTGTTGTACTATGTTTTGTAGAATTATATTCTTTTAATAGTGTTTGTATAATAGGTAACCAATTATAATTCCCGTTTAAACTAAATTTTTTTCACATCGAATTTTTTAATGTGCGGTTGAATCGTTCAACAATTGATGCTTTTAATTCACTAAATGTATGATAATGATTGATTGATTTTTCTTTCATATAATTTTGAAATTGTGAATTAAATAATTCCTTACCCTGATCAGAGTGAATGTTTTTTGGTATAACTTTAGCTCTACTAATAATCGATTTTAAGGCATTTAAAACATTTTCAGCATTTTTTGTTTTCACAGGTTCAGCATATGCATATTTGGAAAAAGTGTCAATGACTGTCAACATATATTTATAACCACCATCAAACTTTGCATATGGTAACATTTCTACTAAATCAATTTGCCATGTGTCATTTTAACCCTTTTGTTTGAATTTTCTTCTAAGAAATTTACGTCTTGCCTGTCTATGAATTTCAGCCACTATTTGAGCTCTTGACATTTTGTTTTAAAAACGTTAAAGGTAATGATATAATAATTATTATACATAAAATGATAGACCAAAGCATGGTTTAAACTAATCATCTGATTGAGTTTAATTTGCTTTTATACTTTTCTACATGAGTATATAACTGGGCTTTTATTTTCAATTTTATTTCATTTCCATTTTGACTATTAGTAGCAACTCAATAAAATGCAGCCTGATTCTACAACATATCCGTTTCATGAAACTGACTATGTAAATACAGAATGCCAGATATGTACAAGAGAATGAAATTACGTCCACCATAGACGATGAAGAATTAACAGAAACGGAGGAATTTATACCTCCCTTTCACATAGTTGAATCGGAAGATGAAGAAGTGGAAGATGAAATTGCTGAAGATGAGGAAGGAGTTCCATTTAATGAAATTTGGGATATAAATAATCAGCAGGGAGATCCTGACTACTTTGCAGATATTTTTAGAAATAATTTTTAGTCTTTTTAAATAAGTATATAAATAAAAATAAAAATTAGTTATATTATTCATTCTGATTTATTTTATTTATTTAGGGAGATTATTACAAATTTTTTGTTTTAAAATTACAGGGATTTCAAAAAATAGTCTTGAATAATTACATTGTACATTAAAACGCTGCATTGGTATATAAATTTCTTTCTGTAACCTTAATACTTTTTGTTCATCACATAATTTCAGATATTCTGCAACATATTCTTTTACATTTAACTCAGCAGATTTATACTGTGTCATCACTGCTTGAATAAAATCGGTTAAATTGTAAAATAGTTCTGCTTCTTCTCTGTTGATACTTATGCTTTGCCCATTCACAGATCTTAACCCATGATGTAAGTTCTCTTTTATGTCTTTTATCATCTGCATATCGAGTTTTGTGTTAAATTGATAAAAAAATTTAGCCCATTCGTGATATTTTAAGACAATCTCCTTTTTACCAATACGATGAAATATGCATGAAGCTTCAAACGTCTTACAGTCAAATCCAACAGAAATTTTTAATGTGTGACTTTTATTGAGGATATATGTATAGCTTAGCAATAAATTATAACTCTGACCTAATGCCTCCATTTCTTTAATTTTACTAACATTTATTTATAGTGTTTTAATACTTATACGTTTTAGGAACACAAGCTTGTAACGACTTGTATTTTCCAAAAAGCTTTTGAAAGGTATTTATAATTAATTTGTCGTTTTCTACATGATTACCTATATTAAATTTTTTTAAAAAGGTATTCATACTATAACCGCCACATCTATACCATGAATAAATACAACAATACTGTCCACAGACATCTGAATAATTGCTTTGTAATTGTTTTTCATTAAAAACTACACATTGATTTTTTAAGTAACTTAAAATTTCTAATTTATCAGGTTTTCTGCCAAAAGAATCAAAATATTCGATACAACCATGTTTAGGAATATAAATAACCAACCAATGTGTTCCTGGATCTTTTGCTTTGTCTGTGTTTACAATTAAAAAAGTTTGTGTTTTAATTGTTTTGGGGAGTTGATCTACAGCAAAAACTCCTTTAAAAATTTTACTCGTTTGTTTGTTACATCTCAACAAGTTATTTATCTCCAGTGTGTTCATTAATCAAATTGACTCAAGTCATATACCTTGGTCGCTTCTTTTATGTAGTTTGATAAAAACTCTTTTTAATTTTTTTATTTGTTATAATAACATCAAATTTTTCTAGTATTTGAGAGAGCTCTTTATTTATTTTATCGTTATGCACAGTTCCAAAAGAATAATTTTCAAAATTATCATTTATAAATTCTCTCGTTGGAAATTTATACTTGAGCTCTTTCACAAACTTTTTACAAGGTTCTTTGATACCAACTATACAAATATCTTTTACAAATAAAGTATTATTATCATCACAACAAAACTTTACATCCAGTAGTGCACAAGACAGCGACATTTTGTCAAATATTTAAATTCATTTTTATGTGTAGTATTTATAGATTTGTAAATATATTTCGATTTTTATCAGTTTGTAAGCTTGCATCAAATTCTCCATGAACAATACCAGTTAGGGTAGATGTAAGTGGTTTTGATAGCCTTGCCTCAATTCTAACTGTACCCTGATTTAATAAACCTTGACACACTTCATTTCCTGATGCATCTGGAGTTTAATCAAAAGCTAACATGAAAAATCCATTACCAAACATAGACTTTGTTATCTGATGACCTTTATCATTGTGGTAAATTCCAGTACCTGAAAAAAGTGTACTGTATGCTTTTGTGTTGCAGTTATTTTCATCCAAAAAACTAGTTTCAATTGCTGCATTAGCTATTTGAACTCCATTTACGTTTAACACAAATTGTGAAATTTCAAAATGTTTAAAATTGTACGGGTTTTTTTTATCTTTTTCCAGAATAACCTACATTTTCTTACATACAAAATATTATTGTGTTTGGTAGCTGACCAATAAAAACATTATCAAGTAATACTGATGAACTATTCTGTGGAATGGTAAAACTTTTTACCTCTACACGTTTATAATTGTATTTGGCATTAGTTTTTTCCAATACAGTATTATGTGCTAATAGTACACTAGGATTAATAGTTACATGTCTCATAAATAAAGTCGCTTCTAAAAATTTTAGTTGTGATTCGTCAGAATCATCTGCAAAAAAGTAAAAGTCTGTTTTTTCAAGTGTTAAAAGAATTCGAATATCAACAATGTTTATGAGGAGTGTTGGTTGATTAAACATGTCTAAATGTAGTTTTCCCATAAGTTCTACTACATTGCTATTTTGGTACAATTTTTGACGTTCTTTTGAACCATTATTACCAAATCTGGCTATATTTGGCTTGTCTAACATCCATCCAGCACATTCTAAATGTGTTTGAGCGGCATCTGTACCATAACTTAATAATGATTCAATATAAGCTCTATAATGATAATTTCCATCGGATGGAGATATATTTTTTCTATTTAGTTGAACGTTACATTGTTTTATTAATTAATGTAAAAGATTATTGACTACACTTGGTTGTTGAACTAATTTTCCCTCAGTGTTTTTATCATTATCTCATTTAGTTCCATCTTTTTTTAAAACTTGTACTTTTAATTTTAGATATGCAGAAGAAATATCCCTATATGTATCCCCATGACCTAATGAAAGAAATTCTATGACTGATGGATCATCCAAAGAAGCAATAGGGTTGTAGGAAACTTCTTCAGATCGTAATATTCTGGACTGAATAGGCTGTGTTCTAAAAATATCCAGCTCAGACTTCATACATTCAATCATAATTAACCAAAAATATCTTTTTGTTTCTTTTTGTTACTCACTTTGCGTCGCTTTAACATAAAATAATTTAAATAATTTATAGGTTTTCTTCTTTTAATTTTCCCTTGTCCATACATTTCATTTAGTTTTTGAACTGCACCTCGTCTTACATTTTTAATTATCTCTTTACCTCGATCTTGTACCACTTCTTTTAAATTTGCACCTGTTGCAATTTCAGACAATGCATTAATATCAGAGTTAATAACCTCATTTTTTAGTATATTAGCTCCAGGCGTAAATATTGGTTTTAAATATCTGAAAAGTCCACCGAAAAAGCTTCCTAACCCTCGCCCCCTTCGGTAAGGTACAACTGAATGCAACAAAGGGCCAATATCGTCAAGACCTTTTCCTGATTGAACTAAATAATATTTATAGTATGCTCTCTCCATGATGTTTAAATAAATAATGTATAATGTTTTAAATTCCTTTTATTTATACTTTTTTGAAATGCAATACAACTTTTGTGGGAATACTACTTCCGGAAAATTTTATTTTATAACCATATTTATCACATAATAATATCGAAATACTATCAAATGATTTTTCCACATTGCAATATTGAATATTGTTATATTCCTTCACTATGTCTGTAAAAGTGTTCTCTATGTTGATAGTTCTTAAACATCTTACATCTTTTCCACCTACATTCTGTGGTTTAATAATATCAGTATATATAAAAAGCATATCAGATTTTCCTATAGGAAATAAACCTAAACTATTAATTAAAAGTTTGTAAGCTTCACGTACTCGAGGTTTATGTTGTTTAAGCTCCGCCTTTGTATTGAGTAATACTTGCTGAAAACATGTATTTAAAAGTGACTATAAAGTATATGCGAATTCTGTTCTGATCTTAATATCTACCTTTGGTTTACTGAAACAGATAGTAGAATAGGTCAAATTTGTAGGAAATTCATCCTTTTTATTTGATGCAGTGTAGTTTTTATCATCATTCAAAAAGTTAAAAATTCCCCAAATCAAATGCCGCACAACTTCTTTCCTAGAATAAGGAAATGGTCGTACATTTTGAATTAATGTTGGTATTAAAAATATCTTCCAGTCGCATAACATTTGTGTTAAATTCTATGGTATGTATGTAGATCCTACACCAAGCATATCGTTTTTCATACCTGAGATATAAATTTGTGTACCTTTATCCCACTCTTCACCGTAAACATTTGGTATAAAATTATTAACATATATTTCAGAAATACCGACTTTCCAATTTGAATCAATCATGTATTTATCCATTTTATTGGTAAAAGAGGACAATGTATTTTCAGGGTAATAATTCATATATGAATCGCATAGTAAAGTGACGAAAAATTCATCATATACTTGTTTATTTTCCATGAAGATGTTGATTTATTTTTTCGTATTGGAAAATTAAGTTCGGTTTGAGTATTACCTGCTGCTGACCGTAAAACACGCCTTGCTGAACTATTTAACTCTTTGCAATTTATAGTTTTTTCTTTCTTCGTTGGTGGGCTTGGGCTGTCTAAAGGAACTGATATTATGTCTCCTGTATCAGTTTCAAAAATTTGTACATTTTTATTTCTAATAGATTTTCTTTTTCTTAGACGTTCTCTAGCTGAAGCAGCAGACAATACTTTTTTAAAAACTTCTTCTTCCATTTCGTCATCGAATACTTCCTCAACTTGAGGAAAAGCTTGTGTTGCAGCATCCTTATATACAGGAGCATTTGATTGAGTCTTTGATATCTACATACATAGGTTTTGCACGAGTTTGAGTATCCTTTGTTTCTGTAATTTTTACTTGCTCCTCTTTATTTGGAGGAAGAACTCTATTTTTGTTTCTGACTTTAAATAGATTTTGACGATATAAATACCATATTTGTGTATCTGTCAGGTGTTTATTTAACAAAATTTTTTTCATAGCTTTATCCAATTCATTCACTTCTACGTCTGCATTTTGTTTCATTTTCTCATAAACTTCTGGTTTTAGTATAATCATTTTGTTAAACGTTGTATTTTTCATTTTATAAAATTTCCTATTACTCCTGAAAGTAGTGCACCAAGAAGTGTAGGTAAAAATCCACCTCGTTGAATAATGATTCTTCTTTTGCTATTTATAGATTTTTTACGGCAAATGAGTGATCTCAATTCCTTTTTATACTTTCGTAATTGAGTTGTTGCTTTTTTACTATTTAAAATATTTAAAGCAATTTCACAAAAAGTTTTTATTACTTCGGCATCACAATGTTTTATTATTACTTTTTGAAATTTTGGTTTAGAACTTTTTAATAGATGCAATATTGGTTTTCAAACGTTTCATATTCTCCCCCAAATTGTTCAAATTGATCTCTTGTACAAAAGCAGAAATTTTTTCCAAATATATCACTTCTTAATCGAAATATATCATTAATGTCTTGAGTAAGATCTATTAATATATACCCGTATGGGTCTGACGTCACTTCATTATATACCTTTTCAAATGCTTTGATTTGGATAAATCTGACGAGCTAAAGGTAATATCTGTGATTTATCTCTTGGATTTTTAAAAAGAACTAGATATTTACAATTAAGTGAAATATCTCTTGAAAATTTACCTTGATGAAATATATTTTGAGTTACAAATATTACAGACAAATTCCTATGATGTGAACCTCTAGTAAATAAATCACACACATACTTATCATGAGAATTTAACATCATATCATCGATTACAATTAACAAAGGTTCTTGATTATCATTAAAATCTGGTATAGTTGCACTATATTCAACATCTTTCATATATTGTGGAACAGGATTTTTGTCTGGATTACACCAAACAATTCTATTTTCTTTTTTATATTTAATTAAATTATGAATAAAAGTTGTTTTACCACAACAGGATGGTTCTGCCACCATCATAGTAAATGCGTGAAACAACATAGTTGTATTATAGAAGACTAATATTACTAACCTATATTTATATAAAAACTATTTTTAAAAATTAATATTAATAAAACTTTGAATAATGAAATGGTTATTCCAACAATAACCTTCAACATGGTTAAACAAGTTTTAGTAGTTGATCTTCAATTTTTATTAGGAAATGATAAACAAAATTTCATAAAAGAACTAGCCATACTTGAAAAAGGAAGTTTAATTCTGACTGTATATCATTTTAAACCACCATACCCTGCAGAAGAACTTAGTCAAGAAGTCAGATATACCAATCAGCATTGCGAAAATAAAATAAATGGACTTAAAAGGGGTAGTGGTTTAGTTGAATATTTAGATGTAAAATGTATAATAAAACATTATTTAGAACCAGCTGAAAAAATTTATGTTAAAGGAGAACAAAAAAAACTTTTCCTTCAAAAGTACATTGACAGTGTCAAAATAGAAGATTTAAGCTGAGTTTTGCCGCCATTAGAAAAGATTTATAACTTTAAAACATCATGTCCTATACATTTATCAAACCACAATTTTAGATGTGCAGTTAAAAATGGTTTTAACGTATATATGTATCTCTTAAAAGAAAAAATTCTAAACTAAGACCTTCACATGCAATATGAAATTAAATAATAAATGTACACTTCAACACAAATATAGAAATTCAAGTCATGCATGAATGGGACTATGCCTACAGAGCTGCTCGCAAAGGTCATTGGCAACAATACCCATGTGATAGAAGTAGATTTCAAAGACGCATTGAAAATGTTGGTTTCTAGAATTTTAACATCTGATCATCGCAAAATTGTTAAAGCTTTTTGAGTTAAATAAAAATTATTTAAACATATTAACTCATCTGTTTTATTTTTTACTATAGGTACCAAAAGCAATTAACCTGTTTTTATTTTTCATTCTTTACAGCAAGGTTATATATGTAGATCAGACATAGCAGTAATTATATATGTTCAGTATCAGGCAATCTTAAAATGAAAAAGTTTTGCAGTTTAGTTCATTAGCATGTACCGCAAAGTTTAGCTACAACGGCCACACTGGAAAATATCTGAATTTTGCCCCCTTTAAAATACATGGGATTTTTGTGCTCGGAGTGACATAGCTTTTTTTAAACACGAAAACTGGTTTACTTTTAGAGAATTTGCACTTCTTTTAAATCCAAACGAATCTTAATAAATTATAAATCTTTAAGCACTCTTCCATATTTTTGTTTTCTTATAATTCCTTTTATTAATATTTTAACGTTATTTCAAACAAAAACAAAAAAAAATTTTTTTCGAAGGTTATATATTTTTTTATCTTTTTCTTTTATGTAATCAGAAAATTAAAAAGTAAAAAACTGGTTAACACTTATTTTTTTTCTTTATTCCAAAAGATTAAAGATTGTTGACCTTTAAATTTTTTTTTATTTTACTCTTCCAATTTTATAAAAACATATTTCTTACTACTTTTTCATGTGCACCTAGTACTTTAAACCAAGTAAACAAACTTGTTTATTAAGAGTTAACCTACTTTCGGGTGCTCTACTTCCGGAGGACCTGGTCACAAATCAAAAATGTAGGTCAATATGTCAAACTATTGCTATCTCTTTCAGGAACAGAATTCCCAGGACAAATTATCCCATTACCTACTGAGCATTACTACATCTAATAAAGCTGGTATGTTTGAAATTTTGCCAAAAGAAATTATTGTTTATAATAATAATGATATAATGTTTATACAACGGTCATACGGGTATCCCAGAGTTGACGCAGTCAACTATACCGCACTCTTCCTCGTTATACCCTACACATATAGAATAGGTAAAAGGCTATATTAACTTTGGTATGGTGTTTGGAACCACCTAAAGGAAGCGAGCTAGATATGGAAAAGTATATATATTTGTGATCAAAGGGACCACCTGAGTCGATATAGCCATGTCCGTCCGTCCATCCGTCCGTAGCCACGATAACTCAAAAAATAATGGAGCTATCTTGGTGAAATTTTAACTGTAGGTTACTAGGACTGCAATTACGGGGTTTCAAGGCTAACGAACATATGTAAAAAATCACGATAACTCAACAACTAATGACGCTATTTCATGAAATTTGTGCTGTAGGTTATTGGTAATGAAACTACGGCGGCGATTGCGTACGGTGAGGATTGGACAATGGGTTCGGAACTTAGAACATTTGATCGAATTTAGGCCAAACTAGCATAATTCCGTAATCAAAGAAGATAGAACCTCCAAATTTGATATCAGAGTGTCGCTTTCGATCTCCTTAGTCTCCTTGAAATTTGAGCCCAATTGGAGTAGTGGGTGGGGACCAGCCACTCAGTTCCGGGGACCTTAAAGCATATTTTCGAAAATAATAAATATAGTAACTTGAAACAAAAGTAGAAGCTTCAAATTTGGCACATGGGTGTTCTTTACTATTTCCTGGGTGTCCCTCTAATTTTGGATCAATTGGAGTGGTGGTTCAGTACCACTCTTAGACCCCCCAATGTGTAAAAGTTTATCATCGAAATTAATAAAACTAGTAACTTAAAATTAAGATAACACGTTCCAATTGTGTACAAGAGTTAACTAGTATTGAAAGTATGACGGGGACTGCATATGGGCGAAATCGTTCCATGGTTTTGGGTTCTGAAACCCTTGAGAAACTCAAGGCTAACAAACATATATCTTAAAACATCATAACTCAAAAAATAATGCCGCTATTTTGATGAAATTTAAACTCTAGGTTACTAGTAATGAAAGTACCATGGGAATTGGTTCTGGTCGAGTTTAATTTCGAAGCCAAAGAATATATTTCCTTTTTCCAATGTATCCTCGAAATTTTGACTTAATTGTAGTGGTTCAGCTATGTTCAAAGGTACTTGCTACATTTATGTAAAATTTATTTATATATTTAAATGAATTATATGAAAAGGTCTAAATTTGTAATTGTATTTTAGAAATACATTTATTGCATATTTTGCGTTTATAAGCTTTTCTAATATGTACATAAATTAACTATTTAAAATAATTGCAATTTTGAAAAATTATTATTTATATTATATTAATAATTCAAATTTTTTCATTTTGTAATTGAATTGGAATAAATATATTTTCATTTATTTCAAGTTTTTCTGTTTTTTAATATTTTTAAATAGATAAATTAGTAAGAATTTGTAATATTTTTTAATAGATAGTGTAATTAGAAAATGTTTTTAGTATTATAAAGTTAATTTGGTTAGCTATGTGTTACGATCAAATTAATAACAGCTTTAATGGTGTTAAAACGACTTATGGATATGTCCTTAAATTTGAACAAAATAGGTGTAGGGTATTTCTAAGTCGGTTGCACCGACTGACTTTTCCTTTTCTTGTTTTTATTCTGTATTTAATAATACAGATGTTAATATAATGACAAAAGGTGTTATGAAGTTATTTTTGAAGGCTTTCGGCAATTTGTACCAAAATCTAAGAATCGAAACCTTTTATTAAGTCCACTATGGTTCAATTCGGATTTGAGTAAACTCAGAAATAAAAAGATTAAGCTTGGCGTTGTTATCTTAAATCGGAGAATTCGCATGACTATAATAGATTTAAAATTCTTTTTGATTCTTATTGTCTGAATTATTCTATAATGAATTTATATCTAGTACATCTTCAAAATTTATATCAAATCCAAAATGCTTCTGGAAATTTGTTAATTCCAAGAGGAAGAATGACGAGTTTCCTTCTCATATGAAGTATAATGGTGTTTCAAGTAATGATTCTAAAATAATTCTAATTTCTTTCGTGAATATTTCTGTTCTTCTTATGGTAATTTTTTTTTACACCAAATTATAATGATTTCTCTCATTTGGATACTTTTCCGAAACTACTTGGTCTAATATAAATATTAAAGAAGGTGTAATTAAAATGTATTTAGACAAACTTGGAAATAATAATATTTTCGCACCTGATGGTATTCCGGATGTTATACTCAAAAAGAGTTCAAGTGCTTTGGCTATTCCCCTTTCAGTACTGTGTAACTCTTCTTTAAATTTAGGAGTTTTCTCTTCTATCTGGAAACACTCATATTTTAGACCTATTCATAAGAAAAATGCCAAAAATGAAATTATTAATTATCGACCAATTGCGAAACTTTCTTTACTTCCAAAACTGTTCGAATTAATAATGTATGATTCTATTCATAGTCACTGTAAATCTTTTTTGGTTCATAATCAACATGGATTTATGGATAAAAAATCAACAGTTACTAATCTGGTTGAGTCAGTTTCAGGGTTTACAAAAAATATGGAAGAAGGTTTTCAAACAGATGTTATCTTTACAGATTATAGGAAAGCATTTGATGTTTTACCACATTTTATAATACTGATAAAGCTGAGAAAACTAATTTCGGTAAATGATGTTTCTTCAGTCATTTCTTCTCCTCAAATCCTCAATAACATTAAAATTAATTCAAATAATCGTTTACGTAATACTAATTTATTTAATTTATGTTTTCTTAGAACAAATTATGGCAATTATGAGCCGATTCATAGGATGTTGATAATGGGTAATAAACACAAGAATAACATCGATTTTACACTTTCAAAATAAACACAAAAACTTAAATTGTATAAATATAAATATAAAATCTTTTTTGTTATGTATATTTAGTTGTTTTAATTGTTTACTTAAATTTTAATTTAAGAAATATGAAATTGTAACTTAATTTATAAGCTATTTTTTTTTTATGTAATATAAAACTAATTGTTAAAATTTTGTAAAGTTTGAGTTAATTTAATTGAAATTACTTTATTTATTAGTTTTGAAGATATGCTTTAGGGTCTTCGAAACTATGTGGATGGTCCCCGACCCACTACTTCAATTGGTTCCAATTTTCGAGACACTAAGGGAATAGGAAGGGACACACTTATACCAAATTTGGAAGTTCTAACTTCTTTGGTATTTTCAACACTAACGCGGTTCCTTCAACACTAGTGAAACCTTGTATACAATTGGAACATTTTATCCATAAAAAGTTACCTCCCAATATTTAAAGGCTTATCATCGCAATTAATAAAAATTTTAAAAATCGAAATTAATAAAGAAAGCATGACGGGGACTGCATATGGGCAAAATCCGACCATGGGTTAGGATACTGGAACTTCTTCATCGAATTCAGGCCAACCGAGCATGATTCCGAATCCAAAGAAGTTAGAACCTCCAATGGTTTCGGCAAAAGTTTAAGGGCTAACAAACATGTATCTTAAAAACACCATAACTCAAACACTAATTACTCTATTTTGATGTAATTTATATTCTAGGTTTTTAGTAATGAAAGTATCATGGGAATTGGTTCTGGCCGAGTTCGAACAATTAGTTCGGATTCTAGAATCTTTTGATCGAATTCGAATGATCGAAACTAAAGAAGATTGAACCTTATATTTGGAGCCAAGGTGTTTCTTCTTATTAGTTTTGTGTAAGCGAAATTTTGGATGCATTGGAATAGTGGTTTGCGTACCAGCCCCACTACTCCCAAGATTGTAAAGCACAATATACTCGAAATTAATTTTGATAAAAAGATCAAATTTAATACACTATTTCCCATTTCCGTTCTTATTTAACACTTTCATATTTTTAAAAGGCTAAGAATTTTACTGTAAAACATATTATGTATTATATTTTTATACCCTACACCTATAGAATAGGTAAAGGGGTATATTAACTTTGGTATGGTGTTTGTAACCACCTAAAGGAAGCGAGGTAGATATGGAAAAGTATATATATTTGTGATCAGCGTGACCTCCTGAGTCGATATAGCCATGTCCGTCCGACCGTAGGCACGATAACTCAAAAAATAATGGAGCTATCTTGATGAAATTTTAACTGTAGGTTACTAGGACTGAAAGGCAGGGATTGCATTTGGGCGAAATCGGCCCATGGGTTCGCATTCTGGACCTTTTAATCGATCGAAGGGCTAACGAACATATATAAAAAATCACGATAACTCAAAAACTGATGATGCTATCTTCATAAAATTTGTGCTATAGGTTACTCGTAATAAAACTACTTCGGGGTTTGCGTAAGTTCGGGATTGGACCATGGGTTCGGAACCTAGAACTTTATGATCGAATTTAGGCCAAACGAGCATAATTCCGAAACCAATGAAGATAGAACCTCCAAATTTGGTATCAGGGTGTTCCTTCCTATTTCCTAAGTGTCTTGGAAATTTGGGCCCCATTGGAGTAGTGGGTTGAGGACCAGCCACACAGTTCCGGAGACCTTAAAGCAAATCTTTAAAATTAATAAAGATACAAATTGAAAAAATGTAGAAGCTTCAAATTTGGCACAAGGGTGTTGTTTACTATCTCTTGCGTGTCCTCCTAATTTGGGATCAATTGCAGTGGTGGTTCAGTAGCCCTCTTGGACCTCCCAAGTTTTAAAAGCTTATAATCGAAATTACTAAAAAGAGTAGCTTAAAATTAAGATAGAACGTTCAAATTGTGTACAAGGGTTAACTAGTACTATAAAGACCGCCCGGACTGTATAAGGGCGAAATCAGCCCAAGGGTTCCGATTCTGGAGCTTTTAATCGGTTTTAGGGCTAACGAACATATATAAAAAATCACGATAACTCAACAACTAATGACGCTATCGTCATGAAATTTGTGTGTAGGTTATTGGTAATGAAACTACGGCGGCAATTGCGTACGGTGAGGATTGGACAATGGGTTCGGAACTTAGAACTTTTTGATCGAATTTAGGCCAAGCTAGCATAATTCCGTAACCAATGAAGATAGAACCTTGAAGATAGAATTTGGTATCAGAGTGTCGCTTTTGATCTTCTTATTCTCCTTGAAATTTGAGCCCAATTGGAGTAGTGCGTGTGGACCAGCCACTCAGTTCCGAGGACCTTAAAGCATATTTTCGAAATTAATAAAGATAGTAACTTGAAACAAATGTACAAGCTTCAAACTTGGCACGTGGGTGTTCTTTACTATTTCCTGCGTGTCCCTCTAATTTTGTACCTTTCTTAGACCCCCCAATGTGTAAAAGTTTATCATCGAAATTAATAAAACTAGTAACTTAAAATTAAGATAACACGTTCCAATTGTGTACAAGAGTTAACTATTATTGAAAGTATGACAGAGACTGCATATGAGCGAAATCGTACAATGGTTTCGGATTCTTGAACCCTTGAAAAGTTCAAGGGCTAACAAACATATAAAAACACCATAACTCAAAAAATGATGCTGCTATTTTGATGAAATTTAAACTCGAAGTTACTAGTAATTTTTTTTTTTTTTTTATTCAATTTTTTATTTAATTTCAGATAATTTTACAATAATATATAAAATTATGTATAAGACATTAAGTAATTCTTAAACTATAGCTTATAACTAACATTTAATAACTAAAAATTTTTAACAAGTTTTCTAATTTCAAGATTTTTTTTTTTATTTTTTTTTTTTAAATTTTCAAATTTTAAAGATTAATTTCTAAGATTTTTTACAAATTTTCTAAGTTTACTTTTAAATATTTTTAATTTTTGACTGTTTTTAATTTCTACCGGTAGCGAGTTGAAAAATTTTATTGCGCTGCATTTTAGACTTTTTAGCTTCAACGTTTTGGCTTTAGGAATTTCGATATTTTTCCTGTTTCTGGTTAGATAATTATGAATATTCTCCCTATTTTGAAGTTTTACTTTTGACTTAATATTATTGTTCAGAATATTATACATGTATTTACATTTTTCAAAGTAAATTAGTTGGCTAATATCAAGTGTATCAATTATTTTATATAATATATTGGTTCTGGTTCTTATATTCAAATTAAATAAAGTTTTGAGGGCTCTATTCATTACTGCACTCATTTGATTTTAATGAAAATATGGACAATGACTCCAACTGCATATATTATACCTAATTCTTGATAATATATGGCCATTATATATAAGTTTAGCAGCATAATTCGGAATACTCCCCATTCTTCTGACTGCCATTGTATGGGAATAATTTTTTTTTAATGCTTTTTATATGTTTATCCCATCTTAAGTTTTCATCAATTATCATTCCCAAGTACTTAACATTATCAACTTGTTCTATTATAGTATCCTTTACCTTAAGCGTAATATTATCATTTGTTTTCTTTTGCATTTTGAATATCATGTAATTAGTTTTTTTCGCATTTATACATAATTCATTTTGGTCCAACCAACTGCAATATATCTTTAAGTCATCATTTAGTATATTTTGAAGCTCTTCTAATGTTTTCGCTTTTTCTATAAGGTTAGTGTCATCTGCATAAATGTTGTACTTTGACTTAATATTGTTTTTAGGTAAGTCCATTATATACAGCAGGTATAATAATGGCCCCAGTAATGAACCTTGTGGTACGCCTGTTTTTATTACTAGTTCATCACTTAGTACTTCATTAACTTTAGCACATTGAGTTCTATTTGTCAAATAACTTTTTAGTAAAAGATTACTGTTACCTCGAATTCTTAAGTTGTCTAGCAATCTGATAAGTCTGGAATGACTTACCATATCAAATGCTTTTGTTAAGTCAATAAAAACTGCGCCAACATAGTATCCGTCATCCAACGCATCGTAAATATGTTCCAAGGCTGCTGCGATAGCTGATTCTGTACCACTTTTTTCTAAGAAACCATACTGATTAGCATTAAAGCCTATTGTTTTAGTAATGAAACTTCTTATTCTTGAATTAATAACTATTTCATATATTTTCGAAATTGAGTTTAGAATTGAAATTGGTCTATAGTTACCACAGTCTTCTTTTGACCCACTTTTGTGAATAGGAACTAAATATTCTCTTTTTAACGAATCAGGAAATATACCATTAGTGAAACTTTCATTTATCAGTTTCACTAAAGATGGAGTTATAATATTGACCAACTCTTGTAGATCTCTCACTATAATTTTATCCAATCCTGGAGTTGCATTTTTATTTAAATTCATAATAATTTGATGGATTTCTGGTTCTATAACTGGAATAAGAAACAACGAGTTGCTATTAAATAGATTTTGTGAGCAGCTAGTAAAATCGTTGGTATTTAGAATGTTTTTTTTTAATACGTTGTCCTATTTCAGTAAAAAAATTATTGGGAGTATTTGCAGTTTCATCATCATTTTTAGTTTTTTCACCATTGCTTTTAATAACATGACTGACATTTTTAAGTTTATCTTCATTAGTATTTTTTATAGAATTATTCAATATTTTCCATAATTTCCTAGAATCGCTCCCGGCTTTTTCAATATTTCTATTAATATAATTTTTTTTTTTCTTCTTTTTTTAATTGTTCTACCTTTTTCTTCATTTTTATATATTTGCTATTGGTCGGATCATTTTTATGTCGATTATATAATGCTTTTCTTATCTTCAGCTTGTCATGAATAAAAGGTGTTATCCAGCTATTATTTCTCGTTCTCATCGGTATTGTCTTAGTACATAATCTTTTTGCTTCTTGTATAATTTTTACTAAGGTTTCGATTTCTGGTGTATTATTATTTTCAATTTTTACTATGGAACGCATTTGATTATAATCGATTTTGTTTATGTTGTACTTTTTTATTGGTAACTTCTCAATGTTAATTGCTTTAATAGATGAAAGTACAATGGGAATTGGTTGTGGTCGAGTTTAATTTCGAAGCCAAAGAATATTTTTCCTATTTCCTATGTGTCCCCGAAATTTAGACTTAATTGTAGTGGTTTAGCTATGTTCAAAGGTACTTGCTGCAGTTATGTAAAATTTATTTTTATATTTAAATGAATTATATGAAAAGGTCTAAATTTGTAATTGTATTTTAGAAATACATTTTTTGCACATTTTGCGTTTATAAGCTTTTCTATTAGGTATATAAACTAAACATTTGAAATAATTGCAATTTTGAAAAATTTGGATTATTAAATATATTTTGCTTTGATTATCTTTTTATCACAAAATTTTATAATTAGAATTTTTTCATTTTGTAATTGAATTGGAATAAATATATTTTCATTTATTTCAAGTTTTTTTGTTTTTTAATATTTTTAAATAGATAAATTAGTAAGAATTTATAATATTTTTTAATAGATAGTGTAATTAGAAAATGTTTTTAGTATTATAAAGTTAATTTGGTTAGCTATGTCTTACGATCAAATTAATAACTGCTTTTATGGTGTTAAAATGACTTATGGATATGTCCTTAAATTTGAACCTAATAGGTGTAGGGTATTTCTAAGTCGGTTGCACCGACTGACTGTTTCTTTACTTGTTTTAAATTAAAAACAAAATATTTTTTTAATAAACGGCGAAATTTTTTTTTTTTTTTAATTTTTTTTATATAATATATATTATATTTTATTGAATTATTACCATATGTAATATATAATTAAGAAATTGTGTAGGATACTTATGTTGTAAAATTTATTTTTATTTTTAAATGAATTATTTGAAAAGTTTTAAATTTGCCATTGTATTTTAAAAATAGATTTATAGCATATTTTGTTTATTAAATTTTGTGTTAAAAAGTTATGAAAAATTATATAATCAAATTATACAAGCTTTTATATTTATATTATTACAAATTAATATGTCTTTAAAATAACTTTGAGTTTAGTTATATAAAACATTAAAAAATAAGTATATTAAGAGAATAAATTTAAAAATTAATTAAAATTGAAATAATTAATTCTTCAACTAAATCATTCAACAGCAAATGCACTACAGCTTAAAATCCTGAAAAGAAGTAATTGCTGCATGTGTGTAAAATTTTATTGAATTGGATAAAACGTTTTTAATATGTAATTTTGTAATTGCATTTTCCGAATCTATTTATTTCAAGTTTATTTGTTGCTTAAAATTTTTAAATAGATAAGGTAGTAAGAAGTTTTGATATTTTTGAATTGATGAAATAATTGAAAACATTTTTTTAATATTATTAAGTTAATTTCGTTAGCTATGTCTTACGATTAAACTAATAAAACCTGTTATGGTTTTAAAATGACTTATGAACTTCCCATTAAATTTGAACCAAATAGGTGTAGGGTATTTCAAAGTCGGTTGCACCAACTGACTGTTCTTTACTTGTTATTAAAATATATACAACCTTATACTTATAAACATCTTATTGCTATGAGAGAACTAACTTTAATCTTATACACTAATGAGAGAAGTAGACCTATTTACATAAAAGTACAAAATAATAATTATATACGTACATTATACTTCTTCCAACTTTGAGAAAATTATACTTTTGCATTTATTTTAAAGTATATAAATCAACATTATGAAATAATACATATAATAAACAATGCTTACATCAAATTAGTACTGTCCCTATTACAATAAGTAAGACTAAACAAGTTAAATTAATACATTTATTCAAACAGATTCAGGATTGAAAATCTCAACAATGTTTCTCCTTTTAGCTGTTTCTGCATTTCGTTTCGTTCTAGTTCATTTTTGATAACTCTTCATTTGCTTCAGAATTTGCTTGAATTGTTTCTTTATTTTTTTAACACTTATTTCTAATATATTTGGAACAATAATATTTTCATGAACTTTCAAAGTTCTGTAATTATCTTTATTAAATATTTTTCTTAATTGTCTAATATGTGCTTTACGGCAATTACCATTTACTGTAATTTCATACATAACATTACGTAATCTTCTAACAATTTAGCAGGCACCCAATTTAACATTGATTTAAATGCAGTTTAGTAAAACATTTTCATTTACTTTAAATTCTACAAATTTCTTATTTACTTGAAAAGTATTTAAATGGACTTCTTGAATATTATTTATTTCTTTCTCGATTAACAATATCTATATTTGTTTTCAGAGTATGTTTAAATATTAAACTAAAAGGTGTTTTATTATTATATTAATTTTAACAGAAAACAAGTAAAGAAACAGTCAGTCGGTGCAACCGACTTAGAAATACCCTATTTGGTTCAAATTTAATGAGATATCCATATCCACAATATCTTAATTATATATCACCTATGGTAATAATTCAATAAAATATAATATGATATAATGAAAATTAAATAAAAGAAATTTAATCGTTTTTTAAAAAAATATTTTGTTTTTAATTTGAAAATTTTGTTTAAATTATGGTAAAATTTTTAGCATTTTAAAAATATAAAAGTGTTAAATAAAAACGGAAATAGGAAAGAACCCTAGTGTATCAAATTTTAAGTTTCTATCTTTCTGAATTTTGAAGATAAGCTTTTTAATTTTAGGATTTCTTAGGAGGCACCTGAACCACCACTACAATTAAGTCTAAATTTCGGGGACACATATTTCTGGTGCAGTCGGTAACGGTTCCAATTGGAGGAACCAGTGATAAAAAACGCGAACGGATTATAGTAAATAATTCAAAAAAAAAAAAAGAAAAAAAGTGAACTCATAAACTCTTAAAGAGTGCAAATCTTTAAGAAAATATAACATACAAAATCTAAAATAAAAGTGTTATTATAAGTGTTAAGTGTAACAGTAACTACAAACAATTTTAAATTAAAAAAAAATTTTTTTAAGTTAATACTTTAATTAAAACATTTTTATTTCTAATAAAATAAAATAAATAATTAAAAATAAAAGTAATAATAATAGTTAAAATTATAAAAATAAATTTAAATAAAATTAAACAAAAAAAAAACAAGTTAAAATTCTTATTAAAAACAAAGACTTGTTAGTTCGAATAATTTCCAACATAATTAATAATTTTACATAATTTAAAACATTTACACAAAAAAAAATAAATAAATAAGTTAATAATAAGTTAATAAGTGCTAAAATAATTTTAACAACAATTTTTTTTTCAAACAATAAAAAGAAAAACTGAAAAGATAAATAAAATTTTAATAAAAGCAAAAGGAAAAAACAGTGATAAAACAATGGCAGAACCAGTACCACAACCACCAGTGTTACAACCACAAAGACTTGGAATTCAACAGGAAGAGCTGAGTTTAACCATCGACCCGCTCAAATACATCGAGCGACTTCCAGAATTTAGTGGCAAAGGTAATGAATTGTATTCTTTTATAGATTCTGTAGAAAATATTATAAATTTAATTTTAAGATATGATGTTAATAGCTAGAATATTTAATTAAATAGAATTAAGAGTAAATTAACTAATAAAGCTAGGGAAGTAATAGAAATTAATAATAATTGTGTAAACTGGTCTGAAATAAAATCGGTTTTAATTAATAACTTTGGCGAAAAGAAAACAACCAATCAAATTTTTGACGAACTAAGATTTGCTTCTTTTAATTCTAATAGTGTTGACCTTTATAATCAAATTAAAAATATCTTAAGACGACTTAATAATAAAATAAAAGACGAGGACAATTCACATGCTATAATAGCAGCCAATATCGAATCAGGCTTGCAAATTTTTAAAAATAAATTACCTGAACCAATGCGTTCGATTTTATTTAGCAGAAATCCTTCTTCTCTGGAAGCTGCTCTATATATTTTGCATGAAGGGAATTGTGCATATTACAATCCTATGATGGGTCACAACAACAAAAATAAAATAAATCGTAGCTATACTAATTATAATAATACTAATCATACTAACTATAGAAACGTAAATTATAGTAGAAATTATAGCAATAATAATAATTCAAATAACAATAATACCTTTAAAGTTTATTGTCGATTCAGGTGCTACGATGAGCATCATAAATATCGGAATTTGTAATCCCATATATGCCAATAGAATAAGAGAAATTCCCATCAAAACTCTGACAAATACAATTTATTGTAATAGTAAAATAACCATAGATCCATTTTTAGAAGTTAATTTTGATAAAAAAATAGAATTTTTAGAACTGAACTTTCACGACAAATTTGACGGATTAATAGGGAATAACATTTTAATACCTTTACAAGGTATAATAAATTTTAAGGATAAAATTTTACAATTAAATACAGGAAATGAAGTTCCATTATTCTTCAATGAAAACAAAGAAAAACAATATTCTATCCCTTTTCCTCTCAAAGAACTTGAGATATTTCAAAATGAAATTTTCCTTAACGGAAAAGAATTTAGAATTAATCATTTAGATGGAGTGACAAAACAAGAACTTCTGAAAATAATAAAGAGGTTTGATAAAGCTTTCTATCATGAAGGTGATGACTTAACGTTTACGCACGCAATAAAACATAAGATTAATACAATTAACGATATTCCAATTTATACGAAGCTCTATCGGTATCCAGAAATACATCGCCTAGAAGTTGAAGAGCAAATTAATGATATGCTAGAACAGGGAATAGTAAGACCCAGTGACTCGCCATATTCGGCTCCCATATGGGTTGTTCCAAAAAAACAGGATGTGTCAGGAAAACAAAAACGGCGCATTGTAATTGATTATAGAAAATTAAACAATCTGGTCGTGCTATGTATTTTACTACTCTCGATTTGGCCAAGGGTTTCCACCAAATCGAAATCGATAAGGACGATATACAAAAAACAGCATTTAATACCAAAAATGGTCACTTTGAGTTTGTCAGGATGCCATTCGGACTAAAGAATGCTCCTGCCACCTTCCAAAGATTAATGAATTCCGTATTAAAAGAATTCATTGGAAAAACTTGCTATGTCTATTTGGATGACATTATTATTTTCAGTACAAGCAAAGAAGAACATTTCGATTTGTTATCCAAAATATTAACAAAACTAGAAGAAGCAAATTTAAAAATACAATTAGATAAAAGCGAATTTATGAAACAGGAAACTGAATTTTTAGGCCATATTATACTACTACGTATTAATATAAGTAATCCTGAATACATAGAAGCATTTAACAAATTAAAACTTTTTACTGCTATCGGAGCAGTTCTTTTTCAAGACAACCATCCTGTCTGTTATGCATCACGCACTCTCAATGAACATGAGATTAATTATTCGACTATTGAGAAAGAATTACTTGCGATAGTTTGGGCGACAAAATACTTCCGCCCTTATCTTTATGGTCGAAATTTCACAATTAGAACCGACCACAAACCTCTACAATGGCTCCACAATTTGAAAGAGCACAATTCAAAATTACAGAGGTGGAAGATAAAATTAGAAGAATTTAATTTTAATATTGAATATTTAACGTGTAAAGATAACAAAGTCGCTGATGCATTATCTCGAGCTGAAATTAACACCAATGAAATGGAAGTTGATGAAATACGCTCAACAGATGCAACTATTCATTCAGCTGATGAAGATAACTCTGAGTATATTCCAATTTCGGAATCACCAATAAATTTCTATAAAACCCAAATTACTATTAAAAAAGGTTCACCACAAAATTTCAAATTAATAAATATTCACAAAAGAAAACGGAAAATTTTTACACACCCAGATCCAAATGAAAAATTTTTCTTAGATATCTTTAAAAATCACATTCCTAATAAAGGTATAGTAGGAGTTATGATTGAAGACATCAGAATTTATAGTGCTTTCCAAAATACATATTTGAAATACTTCTCAAAAAATAAGTTATTAAAATTAAATAAATGTTCGCTCTTACTTGACGACATTTTATATTGTCTGGAATTACAAGAACTCATTCTCGACCAACATGTAAAAACAAATCACAGAGGTATCAATGTCGTTTATCTAAATTTAAAGAAGAAATATTATTTTCCTAAATTTAAAGAAGAAATTCAAAAAGTCTTAAATAACTGCCACATTTGTAATACAGCTAAATAAGACAGACATCCTATAAAATTACCATTTAAAATTACTGAAACGCCGAACAAACCTTTAGAAATAATTCATATGGACATATGGTTCAAAAATAAAGGAAATCCTTATTTAACAATCATAGACAAATTTACGAAACAAGCACAAATTATTTCATTAAAATCCAGAAACTGGAATGATTTGAAAAATGCCTTAATGCAGTACATTGCGTCATTTGGATGACCAAAGAAAATTATAACAGATAGAGAAAAAGGTTTTAACAGCCTAAATTTTAAAAATTTTTTAGAAAACGAAGGAATAGGTATCCACTTCACAACTCCTAACAACCATAGAAGCAACGCAGATATAGAACGGTTTCATAGTACATTAAACGAACACTTACGAATTTTAGGAGTTGTTGAAAAAGAACAAGGATCACTGCTAGACGAAGATCCAATCATTAAAAGTTTGAAAATCTATAATGAATCTATCCATTCTTCACCTAAACGGACAAATTTCATCTGCATTATATCCTTCGATAAAGGATAATACTCTAATTAAAAAAAAAGAGAAAACTATAGAATCTTCTAACCGTAAAAGAAATAACGCTCAAACTTCAAACTATTTAAAATTTAACAGAATTAATAAATCTCAGCCGTATCATAAAAAAGTTAAAAAAGTTGAAATCGTAGAATCAAGAGAAAACCATTATAAAATTAATAACGAAACCCTTCCTCGTTATAAAAATCAATTCAAAAGAAAGTTTAAATTCGAAAATTAGAATAAATTCTGAAAAAAAAAATTCTATTAAAATAATGCACTGTTTCAGAAAAAAATGTTGACACATTTTTATGACATAATAATTATCGTTCTAATTAAATTATTACTAACTAACGTACCTTAATATACATGCTTTTACTAACATAAATAATGACCTTAATATCAAACTGATTAAAATTGCTGAGCAAACATTTTGTTTCCACAGCGTATAGTATAATAAAGTTTAATACAAAAAAAAAAAAATAATAGTAAAAATAATAATAATACTCATATTATTTCATTCATTATGTTTGAAAAAATTTTAAACCAAAATTTTTTTTGAAGGTTAAGTATTAAATTACAAAATTTTTTAATATAAAAATATACCTGACCTATCTCACAAATAACTGACTAACCGCGATATAATTTCCAATATGAAAATTTTAAAATTGAAAAATAATAACAAAACATTCGTTATAAAAGCCTATTCAAAAAAAAAAAAAATTAAAAAAATTAAAATTTTTTAAAATTAATTAATACACTACCCCCATTTCAGCAATAATTTTCATCATTCTTCTTTTGGCATTTCCTTATTTTACTATGGCTAAATCATTAATTGAAATAACCGAAATACAGTCCGGAAACGGTTACATTTTACTCCAGGATTCCGAAATAAAAATTATTCACAATTACAATCGAATTCTGCACGTTATAAATTTAAGTCAATATGAAGAAACAATTAATAAAATAGAATTAAACATTAACAAATTGCATGCAAGTACTAATATTCCTACAAGCTTATTATTTAATCTTAAACATTTGAAAGAGGATTTTAATAGCATAATCCCACATCATGTAAGTAAAAGAGGGTTAATTAGCTTAGCAGGTAACACACTTCGTTTTATAACCGGAGTTATGGATAGCGAAGATCGAAAAGAAATTGAAACACAACTAAAAATAATAGAGCAAAATAATGACAAAATTATTGACAATGTAAATAAACAGGTAATATTAAACGAGCAAATTTCAGACCAGGTAAGAAATATCACAAATCACGTTAACTCTGTACTAGAAAATATAACTCATATAATTAATGCCTTTGGCAATTATGTAAATGAAATAGAAAGTAAATTAAATTATTTTATTATAAAGACAGAAATTAGTGAAAATGTAAAAATATTACTAAAACAAATTTCAGACAAAAAAGAAGTCGTACTAAGAAGTAGTTTAGAAATTTTGTCAAAAGACCTTCTTACACAGGAGGAAATAAAAAACTATAACGTTACTATTGAGAAATTACCTCATATTATAACTTGTGTACTTTATAAAGAAAATATTATAATATTTGTAATATCAATTCCTAATTTTATAAAAGAAACTTGCTATAAAGCAATAGTTGAAAAAATACCTAATAAAAATTACCAATTAGAAATAGATCTTAATATTAATAAAGTAATAACCTGTAAACAAAATATTTTTCTTGATGTAAATAAAAAGATCATACTTAAAACAGACTTAATTTTATATGAAGACCAATGTATTTCAAAATTATTAAATAATGAACGTATGATATGTAATTTTCATAAAAATTTGACAATAGAAATTAAATCTGTATCAAATAATATTGTAATAACAAAAAGTTAAATAAAACCTTGTTGATTAACAATTGTGGGCACCAAAGTGAAATTGAGATAAGAGGAAATAACATAATTAAATTTATAAATTGCAAAATTTCTGTTGGAACTTTTCAACAGGAAAATTTCGAAGAAGAATACAGGCATAAAGTATTTCCATATGTGGAACGGGATATAAACATAAAAAAAATCACTAATAGTTTTCATGTGGAAGATTTGTACTTCTCACATAACAATAATACAAAACATATTGAAAAAATCAAATTCGAAAACAACTGGAAATGGAATTCAAATATCGCAACGGACTGCACTATCTTTATAATCCTAACTATAAATTGCCTTTATTTATTTATGAAGTTTAAAAAAGGGCTTCCAAAGGTAAAAATACAACTGAATCTTAGGGAGGGAGGTGTTACATCCTCACAGGATTGCCCCTTGCCACAAGATCGTCCTTCCACAACAGATAACCGTTGTATACCATTTCATTAACATTTTTTTTCTCTTTCATTCTTTTTTATTAATCTTTTTGTTTTTAACCTTTTTTTTCGTTCTTTGTCTTATTCCAAAAGCACCTGAAATTTAATACCCGAATTGCTAAATCACAAGTACAAAACAATTTTTTATGAAATTAAAGAAAGTGTCAATTTAACACTATTTTAAAATTTAATGAAGTACAATTAGCCTTAGAAAATAATTTTTTTAAGAAATTAAAGAAAGTTTCAATTTAACACTATTTTAAAATTTAATAAAGTACAATTAGCCTGAGAAAACAATTTTTTTATGAAATTAAAGAAAGTGTCAATTTAACACTATTTTAAAATTTAATAAAGTACAATTAGCCTAAGTAAATAACTTTTTGTATGCAATTTAACAATTTATGTAAAGGAAATTAATAAATTATAATTAGTATAAGTAAAACAAATTTGTTACGAAATCAGTAATTTTTTTTTATTCTTTTTAAAACTGCTTATTCTAAGAAAACCGTAATAAATTTTACATTTTATTATTATGCACTTATGTAACATTAAAAAAATCCAATATTCTGGAAAAAAGGTTAAATTAAAAAACGATATGAAAATCAGTTCACTTTGAATGATCATAAAAAGAGGATGAAAAATAAAGAAAATTCTAACAATTTAATTAAAAAAATAAAAATTGTGTTTCATTTATTGAAGATTTTTGCCCGTTCAAGTTTTAACTACATTTCTATATATTTATTTTTTAAGTATTTAAGACATCATTATTTAAACTTATTATTTAAAACTTTGTTAAAGTACATTTCTTTTAATTGATTAATTTTATTTATCTTTTTAATTTATTTTAGCACATCTTAAGTCTATGCTGTTAAAAACAATAATGCGCCTTTCTTTTACCAAAGAAAAACTTTTATGAATTTTCTTTCTTACACACTAAAACAATAATTACTTCAATACAATAATACAATAACAATTTAGTTTATTCTATGACAAAGCAATATTACAAATTTGTTGCAATACAATATTCAAAAATAGACCAAATGTCAAGTATCATGCTGGCAATGCAAACCAGCATGTATTTACAAAATATTTCAGTTCAATATGAAATATGATAAATTAGTTCTACTTTCTTTGTTTAAAAATAACCTTTATTATTCCTTATCTTTGTTTTAATTCTTTATAATATTTTAAGTATATCCATATGCAAACCATATGTTACATTATACTTTAACCTACTTTATATATTTTAGTATATTTAGTATTCAGTTATAAATTTTGGAGTGGCATATTACACCCTTGTATACAATTGGAACGTTCTATCTTAATTATAAGTTATTATTTTTATTAATTTCGATGATAAGCTTTTAAACCTAGTGTGGTCTTAGGTCTTCGGAACTGAGTGGCTAGTCCCCGACCCACTATTCCAATTAGGCCCGAATAAACTAAGGAAATTGAAAGCGGCACCCTGGTACCAAATTTGGTGGATCTATCTTCATTGGTTTAGGAGTTATGCTCGTTTGGCCTAAACTCGATCAAAAAGTTCTAAGTTACGAACCCATTGTCCAATCCTCACCGTACGCAATCGCCGTCGTAGCTTCATTACCAGTAACCTACAGCACAAATCTCATGAAGATAGCGTCATTAGTTGTTGAGTTATCGTGATTTTTTATATATGCTGAGACCGATTAAAAGGTCCAGAATTCGAACATGCGCTGATTTCACCCATATGCAGTCCGCGCTGTACTTTAAATTCTAGTTAACCCATGTACACAATTGGAACGTTCTATCTTAATTTTAAGTTACTATTTTTAGTAATTTCGAATATAAGCTTTTAAAGCTTGTGCAGTCTAAGAAGGGTACTGAACCACCACTCCAATTGATCCCAAATTAGGGGGACATGCAAAAAATAGTAAAGAACACACTTGTGCCAAATTTGAAACTTCTACATTTTTCAAGTTGCTATCTTTATTAATTTGGAAAATATGCTTTAAGGTCATCGGAACTGAGTGCCTGGTCGCTGACCCACTACTCCAATTGGGCACAAATTTAAAGGGCCCTAAGGAAACCGAAAGCGACACCCTGATACCAAATTTGGAGGTCCTATCTTCATTGGTTTCGGAATTATGCTGGTTTGGCCTAAATTCGATCAAAAAGTTCTCGGTTCCGAACCCATAGTCCAATCCCGACCGGACGCAATTCCCGCCGTACTTTCAGTCCTTGTAACTTACAGTTAAAATTGCATCAATATAGCTGCTTTATTTTTTTGAGTTATCGTGCCTACGGACGGACGGACGGTCGGACATAGCTATATCGACTCAGGAGGTCACGCTGATCACAAATATATATACTTTCCAATATCTAGCTCGCTACCTTTATGTGGTTACAAACACCATACCAAAGTTAATATACCCTTTTACCTATTCTATAGGTGTAGGGTATAAAAAACAATTTATGTTAATAGTTAAAGTAAGTTCTTTATTAAAAGTATATAATATAAATGATTTATTAATTTAATTTGTTCCAGGTTTAAATAATAAAATTTGGGTTAATTAGCTATTTTTACAATTGTAAAATTTGACATTATTAGAATAAAAATATGTACAATATTTCAGTAAACCGTTTATTAGTAGATTTTGATGGGAAGAGTGTTTTGCAACTATTTTCATTAATAAAGGTAAGTTGTTGAACTCTCGGTTGACCTGGAAGTCTTCCGGTAAATGGAATTCTTGACAAACCATCGGCATGTATATTTTTGAGGCTTTCTTATACTCAAAACTGCTACAGGAGGAGTCGTTTTCTTATCAAAAATCTCACAAAGTGGCTGATGATCACTAAAAATTTTAAATTTTCTCCAATATAAATATTTATGAAATTTTTTTAACGAATACACCATTGCCAATGCCTCTCTATGTACTTGTGGATAATTTTGTTCTGTTTTATTTAATATACACAATGCAAATATATAAATCTTTTAATTCCCACAAAGTTTTGGAGTTCTTTGTGAATAATAAAAAGCTAGACAAAGAAAAGAACGTAATTGCGTTGCATTTTCTGGCCTAGGCGCATTTTTAACCGTTTCGAGCTTTTTAGGGCTAGAAGCTATACCATTACCTGAAATTTCGAGCCCTAAATGTTCAATTTTTCTTACAAAAAAATTTGATTATATCACCATTTGTCTTAATATTATGTTCCCTTAATTTACGTAATACTTCTATCAAATTCGTTTGGCATTCCTCAAATGTTCTACCACCAACCAAAATATCGTCCAAAAAACATTTGACTAAATCCAGTGCCTACAAAATTTGATTCATTGTGGATTGAAAAACTGCTGGTGCTGATTTCAAACCAAAAACTAACCTTCCGTAGCTAAATAAACCCTTATGGGTATTTTCAGTCAAATATTCTTGACAACTTTCTTCTACTTCTAATTGATTTATTATTTTTTTCCACCTAGTTCACATAAACGATCAAATTCTTTTCAACCTCTTTTCTTAAGCCAAATGGTATTACAAAGTGCTTAAAGAAAATAGGCGTACAATTTTCTTTAATTAAAATTTGTGCTTTAAAATTTTTAATGGGATTAACCAAATTTCCATCAAAAATATCAGCACAATCAACTTTAATTTTCTGAACACAATCTACTAAATTATATTTTCCCGAAGTTGTTTTAAATGATTATGACACATGTTGATTTTCCAATTAGCAAACAAAACATCTAACCAAGATCTACCCTAAAAGTGGAATAAAATTAATTTCTGAATTTAAACAATATAGCTCTAAATTAAACTTTTTTTATTTTCTATATCCGATACTGAAACGTTAGCAACACCAACTAGATTTACTTTATTACTATTAATTACATTGAATACTTTTTGAATTTTATTTAAAGTTACGTTCGAAAAATGTTTTTGGAAAGTATATTTATTTATTACGGTTTCACACGCTCCGGAATCAATTTCAAACTCAATTATGTTTTTGTTAACTAAAATTTTTTTATATAAGAATGATATATTATTTATAACTTTTCGATTATCAATATACATTTGCATTAAAAACCCTAAATCTGACTTTGTTACAGTAATATCGCCTAAGTTATTAACATTTTTCTCAGTGTATGTATTTCTCTTATGATGACTAAAATTTTTCTTGTATTTTTTATAAACAAAATTTTTATTATTTTTTTTATTACAATACTTAGTTATATGACCAAAATTTTTTTAAAAAAACCACTGTACAGATTTCAAAGTTTAACTTCAATTTTTGTGTTTTTGTTCACCGTGCGGATTTTTTTCATAAATTGGTTGATCTGATATTTTCAGCTAACAAAATTTCCTCTTTAAGAACTTCTTGGACCATTTCATAAAAATTTTCAAATCTTCCTCTATCGATTAATTTATTTCTAATATAGTCATTTAGAATACCCATTATTAATTTATCCATTAATATGGTATCTCTAAATGCACAATCATAATCACATGTTTCCAGTAAACCTCGAATTTCCAAAACATAATCCGTAATTGATTTATGTGGAAGTTGTTTCCGAGATAAAAATTTGTACTTTTCTGCGATGACATTTCTTTTCGGCTCAAAATGCTGCTTTAATTTCTTTATTAATTCTTCATATTTTTCACCTTCTACTTCCTTAGATGCACATAATTTAACAATAATTTCGTATAAGACAGCACCACCAAAAATAATTAAAAAGGATATTTTATCTTCTTCCTCCGCGATTTTATTTAATTTTAACAAGTGTTCCAACCTTTTTAAATAATGAAGAAAATTGTCACCAAGTTTGAAATATTCAATGCTTCCCATAAATGTGGTTTTCGTCATGTTGTTTTAATTTATTTTAATTTAATTGATTATTTTAATACTTATAAGTTATTTGTTCCCCTCGTCGCCAATATTATGTATTCAAACCAAGAGTTGAACTTCAACTAAACCGTTTTTATTAAAATAAAATGTATACAACCTTATACTTATAAACATCTTATTACTATGAGAGAAAAAACAGTAATCTTATACACTAATGAGAGAAGTAAACCCATCTAAATAAAAATACAAAATAATAAATACACCTTGTTTTTTGAAGTTTGTTTTTCATTTTCAATTACTTGAAGCTAACCTAATAATAACTTAAAACTAAACTATCCTATTAATATAAATTAATATAAATTACTTATCAAGGGGTTATTTGAATTGATTAATTCTGAGTTGAACTTTTCAGTTAAATATGAAAGTTTTTCAATAATAGCATTAATCTTGGCTTTGTTATGCAGCCTTCTGGTTGGAAACCACCTAGGCAGATTGAATACTATTTTCAGGAGTTTATTTTGTGCAATTTGTAATTTTTTAGTGTGAGTTGCAGCGCAATCATTCCAGACTGGTGCTGCATACAGAATAATTGACTGAAAAATTGTTTTAATGAGAAGAAATTTTTTTTTGTTGTCAGAGTGGATGTTCTATTAATGAAAGGATACAGCATGCGAGTACACTTATTAATTTTGTCAATAGTGATCGAGGTGTGTTTCTGAAAGTTTAGTCTTTTGTCAAAATTAACTCCAAGGTATTTAATGCTGTCTGACCAATTTGTTTCAGTATAATCTAATTTTAATGACGCAGATAGAACGAGAGCCTTGTGGGACTCCAGCCTTAATTTTACACCTATCAAAAGATGTATTAAATAAATTGGGAAGTCACTGAGCTTCATGTTTATGGAGCAGACCAGTGTCCCAAACAGTATCAAAGGCAGAATTAATGTCCAGTACAACTTATGTTCTATTAAGTTAGATTTAGCAAATTTTCTAACTCTTAGGAGCACTATCGTGCCATGATTTTGTCTGAATCCAATTTTTGAAAAGCCGCAAAGCAAACTGACTGGACGGAAGCTGATTATTTCCTCAGTTGGTTTTCCCGGTTTTGGAATCAAAATAACACGAGCTCCTTTCCAGACATGAGGAGAATAGCCTAATTTCAAACATGAATTGTAAATTAGAATTAAATATTTTTTCGCATTTTCAGGAAGCTTTTTGTGCACAGATTGGAGATATGGTCTATACCTGTTGATTTTTTAGCTTTTAATTGATAGACTATTTCATTGACAGTTTTCAATTCTATTTGGTCAAAACTTTCAAATATGTCTTGTTCAATTTTACTTTTTGATTCCTCAACCAATAGACTGGTCTCATTGTCAATTAAGTTACAATTTACAATATGTTTGTCAAAATAATGTTTGGCTAATGAGTTGGATTTTTCAGCGTTTGTAAAGTGTACGTTATTATTGTTGTCTTTTAAGACAATTTTCCAAAATGGCTTTGACGTAATTATCCAATTTTACCCTAATAGGGTAATTTTTCGGTATATTGCCTAAAAATTTGCCTAGTACGGTTCGTTCAGCAATAATTTTAGAATTTAAGTTAGATATCATATTGTCTATTTGGTAACAATAGTCAATAGAATTATTATTAGTAGTAGTAAACTATTTTTTCAAAATCTTCTGATACAAGTACCAATTTGCATTATCAAAATCCAAAGAGGTACGATCAAGTTTAATGATTTCCTTATTTATATTTAGCATGATCAAGAATTTTTAATAATGTGGACCTATCAGTTAAAAGAAACTGTTGTAAAATATTACCCCAAGCATTAGCTCGACAGCATCCCCACCTTCTGTGTCTACAGTTAATATCACCACCTACAATGAAGTCACCCGTGGTTCTTGAAATTTTTAGTACGTTTTTTTTTGAATAATTTGTTAATATTGTTTTTCTTATAATTACTTATATTAAGGCTATTTATATAGTTTTGGTACCAGAATAATAAACTGAAAAGAGTAAAATTTGCTTCCTAAATTTTAATGTAATTGAAATGCTAATATTTTCTATTAAATCTAATTTTAAAGGAGCTAAAAGTTCGTGCTTAATACCTTTTCTAATAATTATTGCCACACCACCACCACTAGTTGTAAGACTATTATTCCTATAGACGTTAAAATGTTGATGTCTTAAAATAACACTGCTATTAAGCCATGTTTCGCACATTCAGCCAATATGAATACTATTACTTAATATAAAGGTAAAGAATTCCAAATTTTTGTTTTGGATTAACTTGGACTTCCAAGATAGAATATTGATTTTACCATTATTAACCCTCATTGTGAATATAGATATTTATCCGAAAGTTCAGTTATTATAGAAAATTGTTCAGCTTTATTTGCACAATTACTTAATTTACTTAATAGTTCATTTATTAATTGTACTATTTCCTCGACAGAAAAAAGATTATTATTATTGTTACTTAAACTATTATTATTGTTAGAATTATTATTATTAACATTGTTAGAATATTTACTGTTATGAAGGTTTGTACTTGCAATAGTGTTACTGTTGTTATTGTTGCTGTAATTACTTGAATTTGATCTGCACATGATATTGAAAGGCAATGTACTATTAAAGGCATTGGGATTGTTATTTTTGTTGTCGATATTTACACTGTTATGATAATTGAGAGAATTTGGAAAGTGTGTATTGTAATTGCTACTCAATACTGTGTTGTTGTTGTTGTTTGTATTGATTGCACTGTTTTTGTTTGAATTGGAGAAACTTTTATTTTGTATTGCGATTAAGAAGAGAGATGTACGTTTTTTATACCCTATAGGTATAAAATATAGAATAGGTAAAAGGGTATATTAACTTGGGTATGGTGTTTGTAACCACCTAAAGGAAGCGAGCTAGATATGGAAAAGTATATATTTGTGATCAGCGTGACCTCCTGAGCCGATACAGCCATGTCCGTCCGTCCGACCGTAGGCACGATAACTCAAAAAATAAAGGAGCTATCTTGATGAAATTTTAACTGTAGCTTACAACGACTGAAAGTACGGCGAGGATTGCATATGGGCGAAATCGGCCCATTAGTTCGGATTCTGGACCTTTTAATCGATCGAAGGGCTAACAACTAATGCCACTATCTTCATCAAATTTGTGTTGTAAGTTACTAGTAATGAAACTACTGCGGGGACTGCGTAAGTTCGGGATTGAACCATGTGTTCGGAACCTAGTATTTTTTGATCGAATTTAGGCTAAACGAGCATAATTCCGAAACCAATGAAGGTAGAACCTACAAATTTGGTATCAGGGTGTCCGTTGCTATTTCCTTAGTATACTTGAAATTTGGTCCCCATTGGAGTAGTGGGTCGGGGACCAGCCACACATTTCCAAAGACCTTAAAGCATATCCTTAAAATTAATAAAGATAGCAACTTGAAAAAATGTAGAAGCTTCAAATTTGGCACAAGGGTGCTCTTTACTATCTCTTGAGTGTGACCCTAATTTGGTATAAATTGGAGTGGTGGTTCAGTACCCCTCTTAGACCTACCAAGTTTTAAAAGCTTATAATCGAAATCACTCAAAATATTAACTTTAAATTAAGATAGAACGTTCAAATTGTGTACAAGGGTTAACTAGTACTTAAAGTACAGGGCGGACTTCATAAGGGTGAAATCAGCCCAAGAGTTCGGATTCTGGACCTCTTAATCGGTTTCATGGCTGAGCATATATAAAAAAACACGATAACTCAACAAATAATGACGCTATCTTCATGAAATTTGTGTTGTAGGTTATTGACAATGAAACTACAGCGGCGATTGCGTACGGTGAGGAGTGGACAATGGGTACGTAACTTAGAATTTTTGATCGAATTTAGGCCAACCTAGCATAATTCCGAAACCAATGAAGATTGAACTACTCAATTTGGTATCAGGGTGTCGCTTTCAATTTCCCTAGTCTCCGTGAAATTTGAGCCCAATTGGAGTAGTGGTTGGGGACCAGCCACTCAGTTCCGAGGGCCTTAAAGCATATTTTCGAAATTAATAAAGATAGTAACTTCATACAAATGTAGAAGCTTCAAATTTGCACATGGGTGTTATTTACTATTTCCTGCGTTTTCCTCTAATTTTGGATCATTTGGAGTGGTGGTTCAGTACCTCTCTTAGACATTGGTGTAAAAGTTTATCATCCAAATTAATAAAACTAGTAACTTAAAATTAAGATAGAACGTTCCAATTGTGTACAAGGGTTAACTAGTATTGAAAGTATTACGGGAAATGCATATGGGCGAAGTCGTACCATGGTTTCGGGATCTGGGACCTTTGAAAAGTTCAAGGGCTAACAAACATATATCTTAAAAACACCATAACTCCAAAAATAATGCCGCTATTTTGATGAAATTTAAACTCTAGGTTACTAGTAATGAAAGTACCATGGGAATTGGTTCTGGTCGAGTTTGGTCAATGAATTCGGATTTTAGATAAGCTTTTGATCGATTTGAGGCCGAACGAGTATAATTTCGAAGCCAAAGAATATATTTCCTATTCCTTTGTGTCCCCGAAATTTAAACTTATTTGTAGTGGTTCAGCTACGTTCAAAGGTACTTGCTGCATTTATGTAAAATTTATTTTTATATTTAAATGAATTGTATGAAAAGTTCTAAATCTGTAATTGTAGTTTAGAAATACATTTATTGCATATTTTGCGTTTGTAAGCTTTTCTAATAGGTATATAAACTAACAATTTAAAATAATTGCAAATTTGAAAAATTTGAATTATTAAATATATTGTGCTTTGATTAGCTTTTTATCACAAAATTTAATAATTAGAATTTTTTCATTTTGTAATTGAATTGGAATAAATATATTTTCATTTATAACAAGTTTTTTTGTTTTTTAATATTTTTAAATAGAAAAATTAGTAAGAATTTGTAATATTTTTCAATAGATAGTGTAATTATTAGAAAATGTTTTTAGTATTATAAAGTTAATTTGGTTAGCTATGTCTTACGATCAAATTAATAACAGCTTTTATGGTGTTAAAATGACCTATGAATATCTCTTTAAATTTGAACCAAATCTGTGTAGGGTATTTTTATTAATGGGATAATGGAACTCAACAAAATTTTTTTTGGGGATTTCTTTAACGGTAAAGCAGAATTTCGTAAGATCGGACAAAATTTGGATCCAAAATTTTTTTTGACCACCCGTCGGCCCGACATGGGTTAACAAATTTCAAAACTGTTAATAGTGTCAACTCAATTCTCAAGGAGAATCACGTATACAAAATTTGAAGTCAATCGGTCAAACCGTTTCGAATTTAGAGTATAATATTGAAAAAAGCTATAAAAAGCTGTTGGGCCGCAATGGGTTAATGGAACTCAACAAAATTTTTTTTGGGGCTTTCTTTTAAGCCAAAGCAGAATTTCGTAAAATCGGACAAAATTTGAACCAAAAATTTTTTTTAACCACCCGTCGGCTCGACATGGGTTAACAAATTCCAAAACTGTTAATAGTGTCTACTCAATTCTCAAAGAGCATCACGTATACAAAATTTGAAGTCAATTGGTCGAACCGTTTCGAATTTAGAGTAAAGTATTGGAAAAACCTATAAAAAGCTGTTGGGCCGCAATGGGTTAATGGAACTCAACAAAAATTTTTTTGGGGCTTTCTTTTAAACCAAAGCAGAATTTCGTAAAATCGGACAAAGTTTGGACCCAAAATTTTTTTGACCACCCGTCGGCCCGACATGGGTTAACAAATTCCAAAACTGTTAATAGTGTCTACTCAATTCTCAAAGAGCATCACGTATACAAAATTTGAAGTCAATCGGTCAAACCGTTTTCATTTTAGAACAAATAAGTTTAAATACTTGCACCACAGCCCCAACTTGGCGGTCCGTTAGAGCAAAATTTTTGGGCCACGATTTCTTTCCGTACCCAAAAACCCCTATATACAAATTTTCATGAAAATCGGCTGGGCAGTTTAGGAGTCTATTCGCTACATACAAACAAACAAATATAGATAATATATAGATAAGGGCTCGAAAATTGAAATTTTGCTTGTTTAAACATCTGTAGCTCGAATACCTGTTCAAATTTTCTTTTAAAAATATACAAAACTTTAAGCTTTAGCATTATATTTCAACGTATGTTAAAGGTTTTTCTTAAATTTGAAAGATTTTTTTAATTGAAGAAATTGCCTCTTATTTTTAACCATTTTTGCTTAGATAATAATTTTCTAGGCAAAACTACAAATTTTGGTGGAGTTCACAATTGAATTCCTTGAATATCAAAAAATGGGAAGGTGGGGACTGAAGGCGGGTGGGTAGATCTACCATAAGTTTGCTAAGCAAAAATTTGGGAATCTTCTCCATTGAAGGGATACCAGGTCTATAAAATTAAAAATTTTTTTATACCCTACACCTATAGAATAGGTAAAGGGGTTACTAGGACTGAAAGTACGGCGGGGATTGCAAATGGGCGAAATCGGCCCATGGGTTCAGATTCTGAACCTTTTAATCAGTCTAAGGGCTAACGAACATATATAAAAAATTACGATAACTCTACAACTAATGACGCTATCTTCATAAAATTTGTGGTGTAGGGTACTCGTAATGTATCTACGGAGGGGTTTGCGTTCGGTAGGTAATGTCAAAGGGTTTAGAACTTGAAACTTTTTGATGGAATTTAGGCAAAACGAGCATAATTCCGAAACCAATGAAGATAGAACCTCCAAACTTGGTATCAGGGTGTCACTTTCTATTTCCTTAGTGTCCTCGAAATTTGGGACCAACTGGAGTAGTGGGTTAGGGACCAGCCACACAGTTCCGAATACCTTGAAGCATATTTTCGAAATTAATAAAGATAGTAACTTCAAACAAATTTAGAAGTTTCAAATTTGGTACATGGGTGCTCTTTACTATTTCCTGCGCGTTCTCCTAATTTTGGATCAATCAGAGTGGTGGTTCAGTACCCGTCTTAGACCCCCAAGGTTTAAAAGCATCATCGAAATTAATAAAAATATTAACTTAAAATTAAGATAGAACGTTCCAATTGTGTAAAGGGTTAACTAGTATTGAACGTATGACGGGGACTGCATATTGGCGAAATCGTACCATGGTATCGGGTTCTGGAACTTTTAAAAATTCAAAGGCTAACGAACATATACTTTAAAAGCAGTATAACTCAAAAATAATTCCGCTATTTTGATGAAATTTAAACTCTAGGTTACTACATAATAATGAAAGTACCATGGGAATTGGTTCTGGTCGAGTTCGGACAATGAGTTCGGATTCTAGATGCTGTTGATCGATCTGGGGCCAAACGAGTATAATTTCGAAGCCAAAGAATATATTTCCTATTTCTTAAGTGTCCCCAAAATTTAGACATAAATCTAGTATTGGTTCAGATGCCTCCTAAGAAATCCCAAAACTAAAAATTTAAATTTGATACACGAGGGTTCTTTCCTATTTGCGTTTATATTTAACACTTTTATATTTTTGAAAGGCTAAAAATTTTACCATAAAACACATTTTGTATAATATTTTATAAATTAAAAACAAAATATTTTTTTAATAAATGATTAAATTCCTTTTTTTAATGTTAATCATATCATATATTTTTTTTAAATTATTACCAAATGTGATATATAATTAAGACATTGTGTACAATACTTAAGCTATATTCAAAGGTATGCAGCAAGTACCTAAGTAAGCTTATACGCAAAATATGCAATAAATGTATTTCTAAAATACAATTACAAATTTACACCTTTTCATATAATTCATTTAAATATAAAAATAAATTTTACATAAATGCAGCAAGTACCTTTGAACATAGCTGAACCACTACAATTAAGTCTAAATTTCAGGGACACATAGGAAATAGGAAATATATTCTTTGGCTTCGAAATTATACTCGTTCGGCCTCAAATCGATCAAAAGCTTCTGGAATCCGAACTCATTGACCAAACTCGACCAGAACCAATTCCAATGGTACTTTCATTACTAATAACCTAGAGTTTAAATTTCATAATTTCATCAAAATAGCGGCATTATTTTTGGAGTTATGGTGTTTTTAAGATATATGTTTGTTAGCCCTTGAACTTTTCAAAGGTTCCAGAACCCGAAATTATGGTACGATTTCGCCCATATGCAGTCCCCGTCATACTTTCAATACTAGTTAACCCTTGTACACAATTGGAACGTTCTATCTTAATTTTAAGTTACTAGTTTTATTAATTTCGATGATAAACTTTTACACATTGGGGGGTCTAAGAAAGGTACAAAATTAGAGGGACACGCAGGAAATAGTAAGGAACACCCATGTGCCAAATTTGAAGCTTCTACATTTGTTTCAAGTTACTATCTTTATTAATTTCGAAAATATGCTTTAAGGTCCTGGGAACTGAGTGGCTGGTCCACATGCACTATTCCAATTAGGCTCAAATTTCAAGGACACTAAGGAAATCGAAAGCGACACCCTGAAACCAAATTTGGAGGTTCTTTCTTCTTTGGTTTCGGAATTATGCTCGTTTGGCCTAAATTCGATCAAACATTTCTAGGTTCCGAACCCATGGTCCAATCCCGAACTTACGCAATCCCCAAAGTAGTTTAATTACTAGTAACCTACAGCACAAATTTGATGAAGAAAGCGTCATTAGTTGTTGAGTTACTGTGATTTTTTATATATGATCGCTAGCCCTTCGATCGATTAAAAGGTTCAGAATCCGAACCAATTGGCCGATTTCGCCCATGTGCAATCCCCGCCGTACTTTCAGTCCTAGTAATCTACAGTTAAAATTTCATCAAGATAGCTCCATTATTTTTTGAGTAATCGTGCATACGGACGGACGGACGGACGGACATGGCTATATCGACTCAGGAGGTCATGCTGATCACAAATATATATACTTTTCCATATCTAGCCCGCTTCCTTTAGGTGGTTACAAACACCATACCAAAGTTAATATACCCTTTTACCAATTCTATTGGTGTAGGGTATAAAAAATCGGTTTAGATGGAAATTTTGATAGTGATCACAAATTAAAGCTAGAATCGCTCTAAGACGGCTCTAAGTGCCTTAAAATTGAGTTTAAAGAATTCCATGACAAAAATTATAAAAACTATAACCCATGTAAAATCGCTCTAAAATGTTTCTAAGTGCCTTAAAATTGATTTTAAAGTTTACAAAGTCCATAATTTAAAAAAAAAAATTCGGTTTACATGGAAATTGTGATAGTGATCACGAATTAAAGCTAGAATCGCTCTAAGACGGCTCTAAGTGCCTTAAAATTGAGTTTAAAGAATTCCATGACAAAAATTATAAAAACTATAATAAATGTAAAATCGCTCTAAAATGCTTCTAAGGGCCTTAAAATTGAGTTTAAAGTTAACAAGGACAATAATTTAAAAAAAAAATTCGGTTTACATGGAAATTTTAGTAGTGATCACGAATTAAAACTAGAATCGCTCTAAGACAGCTCTAAGTGCCTTAAAATTGAGGTTAAAGAATTCCATGACAAAAATTATAATAACTATATCAAATGTAAAATCGCTCTAAAATGCTTCTAAGGGCCTCAAAATTCAGTTTAAAGTTTAAAAAGACCATAATTTAAAAAAAAAAATTCGGTTTACATGGAAATTTTGATAGTGATCACGAATTAAAGCTAGAATCGCTCTAAGACGGCTCTAAGTGCCTTAAAATTGAGTTTAAAGTTTACAAAATCCATAATTTAAAAAAAAAATTCGGTTTACATCGAAATTTTGATAGTGATCACGAATTATAGCTAGAAGCTCACTAAGACGGCTCCAAGTGCCTTAAAATTGAGTTAAAAGAATTCCATGACAAAAATTATAAAACTATACCAAATGGAAAATCGCTCCAAAATGCTTCTAAGTGCCTTAAAATTAAGTTTAAAGTTTACAAAGTCCATAATTTAAAAAGAAAAATTCGCTTTACATGGAAATTTTGATAGTGATCACGAATTAAAGCTGGAATCGCACTTAGACGGCTCTAAGTGCCTTAGAATTGAGTTAAAAGAATTCCATGACAAAAATTATAATAACTATAACAAATGTAAAATCGCTCTAAATGCTTCTAAGGGCCTTAAAATTGAGTTTAATGTTTATAAAGACCATAATTAAAAAAAAAAAATTCGGTTTACATGAAAATTTTGATAGTGATCACGAATTAAAGCTAGAATCCCTGTAAGACGGCTATAAGTGCCTTAAAATTGAGTTTAAAGAATTCCTGAAATGCTTCTAAGGGCCTTAAAATTGAGTTTAAAGTTTACAAAGTCCATAATTTAAAAAAAAAATTATTTTGATAGTGATCATAAATTAAAGCTCGGCTCTAAGTGCCTTAAAATTGAGTTTAAAGAATTCCATGACAAAAATTATAAAAACTATAATAAATGGAAAATCGCTCTAAAATGCTTCTAAGGGCTTTTAAAAATAGTAAAAAACAAAAAAACTTGTTAAAAATAAAAATATATTTATTCCAATTTAATTACAAAATGAAAAAATTCTAGGTATTAAATTTTGTGATAAAAAGCTTATCAAAGCATAATATATTTAATAATCCACATTTTTCAAAATTTCAATTAATTTAAATGGCCAGTTAATATACCTAATAGAAAAGCTTATACGCAAAATATGCAATAAATGTATTTCTTAAATACAATTACAAATTTACACCTTTTCATATAATTCATTTAAATATAAAAATAAATTTTATATAAATGCAGCAAGTACCTTTGAACATAGCTGAACCACTACAATTAAGTCTAAATTTCGGGGACACATAGGAAATAGGAAATATATTCTTTGGCTTCGAAATTATACTCGTTCGGCCTCAAATCGATCAAAAGCTTCTAGAATCCGAACTCATTGAACAAACTCGACCAGAACCAATTCCAATGGTACTTTCATTTCATAATTTCATCAAAATAGCGGCATTATTTTTTGAGTTATGGTATTTTTAAGATATATGTTTGTTAGCCCTTGAACTTTTCAAGGGTTCCAGAACCCGAAATTATGGTATGATTTCGCCCATATGCAGTCCCCGTCATACTTTCAATACTAGTTAACCCTTGTACACAATTGGAACGTTCTATCTTAATTTTAAGTTACTAGTTTTATTAATTTCGATGATAAACTTTTACACATTGGGGGGTCTAAGAAAGGTACAAAATTAAAGGGACACGCAGGAAATAGTAAAAAACACCCATGTGCCAAATTTGAAGCTTCTACATTTGTTCCAAGTTACAATCTTTATTAATTTCGAAAATATGCTTTAAGGTCCTTGGAACTGAGTGGCTGGTCCACACCCACTACTCCAATTGGGCTCAAATTTCAAAGACACTAAGGAAATCGAAAGCGACACTCTGAAACCAAATTTGGAGGTTCTATCTTCATTGGTTTCGGAATTATGCTAGTTTGGCCTAAATTCGATCAAAAAGTTCTAAGTTCCGAACCCATTGTCCAAGCCTCACCGTACGCAATCGCCGCCGTAGTTTCATTACCAATAACCTACAGCACAAATTCCATGAAGATAGCGTCATTAGTTGTTGAGTTATCGTGATTATTTATGTATGTTCGTTAGCCCTGAAACCGATTAAAAGGTTCAGAATCCGAACCCTTGGGCTGATTTCGCCCTTATGCAGTCCACGCTTAACTTTAGGCACTAGTTAACCCTTGTACACAATTTGAACGTTCTATCTTAATTTTAAGTTATTATTTTTAATAATTTCGATTATAAGCTTTTAAAACTTAAGAGGTCTAAGAGGGATACTGAACCACCACTCCAATTGATCTCAAATTAGGGGGACACGCAAGGGACAGTTAAGAACACCCTTGTGCCAAATTTGAAGCTTCTACATTTTGTTAAGTTGTTATTTTTATTATTTTAAAGATATGCTTTAAGGTCTTCGGAAATGTATGGCTGGCCCCGACCCACTTCTCCAATGGGGCCCAAATTTCAAAGACATTAAGGAAATAGGAAGGGACACCCTGATACAAAATTTGGAGGTTCTATCTTCTTTGGTTTCGGAATTATGCTCGTTTGGCCAAAATTCGATCAAAAAGTTCTAGGTTCCGAACCCATAGTCTAATCCTGAACTTACGCAATCCCCGAAGTAGTTTCATTACTAGTAACCTACAGCACAAATTTAATGAAGAAAGCGTCATTAGTTGTTGAGTTATTGTGATTTTTTATATATGATCGTTAGCCCTTCGATCGATTAAAAGGTCCAGAATCCGAACCAATGGGCCGATTTCGCCCATATGCAATCCCCGCCGTAATTTCAGTCCTAGTAACCTACAGTTAAAATTTCATCAAGATAGCTCCATTATTTTTTGAGTTATCGTGCCTACGGACGGACGGACGGACGGACATGGCTATATCGACTCAGGAGGTCACGCTGATCACAAATATATATACTTTTCCATATCTAGCTCGCATCCTGTGGGTGGTTACAAACACCATACCAAAGTTAATATACCCTTTTACCTTATCTATAGGTGTAGGGTATAATAAAACTACATTTTTCATATAAACAAGAAAATTCTAATTATAAAATAAAAGCAAAAGGAAACTATACATTGTCTATTCCAGTCCAACAAAGAGAAGATCTAGCTTATCTAGAGGAGCAGAAGTCCCTAGATGGCACTGTCACTCTCTGTGAGGGCATATATAATGTTAGAAATTATAAAGTAGAAGCTAATTTTAAAATTGATAACAATAACAAAAATATCATCGAAGTAAATAAAGTATCAAAACTCAAGTAGTAAACTCTGAAAACTTTAACATTATCGAAGAACTCGAACACAAAAATATATTCGAGCAAATAAGAACTGAACACCTGAATAGCCAAGAGGTTCAGGCGCTATACAAAGTCATAAAACAATTTTCAAAGATTTTTTACCAAGAAAATTCTGATTTATCCTTTACAAATATTATTAAGCATGAAATTCGTACGACAAACAATGTTCCCATTTCGTAAGATCATACCGGTACCCACAAATCCATAAAGAAGAAGTTCAAAAGCAAATTTCAGAGATGTTAGGAAAAGGTATCATAAGACACAGTAGTTCGCCTTACTCAGCCCCGGTAGTGATAGTCCTGAATAAGGAGGATGCCAGTGGAAAAGCTAAGTGGCGACTCGTCATTGATTATAGTAAACTAAACAAGGTCACAATAGACGACAGATACCCTATTCCCAATATAAATGACATCCTGGGAAAGTTGGGAAGATGCCAATACTTTACAACCCTAGACCTAGCAAAAGGGTTTCATCAAATAGAGATTGATGAAAAGGACGTTTGCAAAACAGCTTTTAGTGTCGAAGATGGGCACTACGAGTTTGTACGTATGCCGTTCGGGTTGAAAACAGCCCCGGTAACGTTTCAAAGCCTAATAAACTATATTCTCAAAGACTATATAAACTAAATCTGCCTTGTATACATGGACGATATTATAATTTTCTCTTCTTCACTATAAGAACACTTAGACTCCTTAACCAAAATTTTTTAAAAGATTGAATGAAATAAATTTAATGATACAACTAGATAAATCAGAATTTCTCAAAAGAGAAACTGAATTTTTAGGGCATGTTGTCACCTTAGAAGGGATAAAACCAAACCCTAAGAAAATACAATGCGTGAAAGACTTTCCAATTCCGAAAACTCCGAAACAAATAAAACAATTTCTTGGGTTAACAGGCTACTATATTAAGTTTATAAAAGACTACTCGAAAATAGCTAAGCCCATTACGAAATATTTTAAAAAGAATTCAAAAATAAATATAAATGACACTGAATATAAATTTAGTTTCGAATTGCTAAAGAAAATGCTAATTCACAATCCAATTCTAAAATATCCCAACTTTAACAAAACATTCACTGTCACAACAGATGCGAGTCAGTACGCTTTAGGTGCCATACTTTCTCAAGAAGGACATCCAATATATTATGCAAGTCGCACACTTAACGAACATGAACAGAATTATAGTACTACTGAGAAAGAATTATTAGGTGTTGTATGGGCCACAAAATACTTCCATATATATTTGGCCGGAAATTTATTATAGAGACGGAGCACACAAGTAGTGGCTGTTTTCAATAAAAGAGCCTATATCTGTTATATAGAAAAATACGTTAGAAAACCTATTAAACCAAAATTCAAGATTACAGAAACACCCTCACGTCCCAATCAGATAGTACATATCGATGTCTTTTATAGTTTAGATCAAACGTTATTTGTAACTTTTATCGACAAGTTCACAAAGTTTGCACAAGCAATCAAAATAAACTCACGAACTTGGGCTGAATTTAAAAGAGCGATATTACAATACGTGTCAATTGTTGGATATATAAAAAAAATTGTAGCCGACAATGAACTGGGTCTTAAGGCCCTTCCATTCAGAGAATTTTTGCGTAAACAACATACTGAAGTTCACTATACATTTAACAACAACCACACATCGAATTCGTATATTGAAAGACTTCACAATACAATTAATGAACATATAAGATTACTTAGACATGGCGAAAGAGTTGACCTTGACACAATAGAAGAGAAAATACTAAGAACAATAACTGCTTATAACAATACTATCCATTCAACGACGAACGTTAAGCCAAATGATTTTATAAATGGGAAAATAAAAGACACAGATTATGAAGAAATCTATAAAAGAATTTTGAAAGTAAAAGAGAAGACTATAAACTATTTAAATAAAAACAGACAAATAGAAATAGAGATAGAACAAGGGACTGATACAACATTTCTAAAAGATACTCGGGGATGTAAAAATCACTCTAAATTTAGAAAGATTGAAATCGAAAAAAATTACGATGACCACGTTATAGATAAAAATTCGGGCTTAAAATATTACAAAACATCCAAAAGAAAAAGAAATTTCAGAATATTAACTTACCTACAATTAAAGCAAAACTCAAAACTAAGAAAAAATCTAAAAAGAAATCTATTTCTCTTTCAGGGCAAGATGTTACTTCTAACAATAATACCGCTTCTAATTCTGCAAGTGTTCCAAGTGCAATGCCAAAAAATTGAATTGCAAAACTTAAATGACAACAATGGCTACATGACTATAAAACTAGAAGACGTCAAATAATAAAAAAGTATAAAAAAATTCTACATACAATCAATATTACAGAGTACTTAAATACAAAAGATATAATTCATAAAAATATTCTATCAATAAAAGACAAAAAAAAAACCTCTTAATTCCAATGTATAATACACTTATACACAATTATCACTCACTAGAACAGAAATTAAATAATATAAGACCGCACCAAAGACAAAAACGCTACCTTATTATGGCTTTAGGTACTGGACTAAAATACTTAACCGGCACAATGGATTACAATGACGAGATAGAAATCAAAGCCAAATTAGAAGCCCTAACAAAATGCAGTACCGACTTAATAGCAGAAAGGAACAAACAAATCTCAATAAACAATGAAATTTCCAATCAAATCAAAAATATCACTAATCACATAAATTCCCAACAAAACCTTATAGCTCAATATTTAAACACCTTTAACGAAAATAGTCATAACAAAATTCTAGAGATAGAAGACGAAATTCAGTATATGCAAAAAATCTACCAAATAAACTATGACATAGATTTGTTAAAAACCATATAGAAAAAATTGAAGATATAGTACTCACAAGTAAACTAGGTATACTAACAAGAAATATACTAACAGAAAAAGAAATGGATTTAATTCCTGATCTCGAAAGTTTATAAGATATAAAAATTGCTGTGGCCTCTAAACCGCCTCATCATAATATTACAAATACCACTTTTTAAATTTAAATTTCACCCTTATGGGGAATTACTTAATAAAATACGAAAATTGTATCATAATAATGTAAAAGATAAATTAAAAAAAAATGTTGTTGAAATTAGAGATAGTTGCATAGCTAATATAATGAAATTTGGAAATGCCTATTGCACAATGCAAAATTTTAAAAGAACAGAAATAAAGGAAATTATTGCAGGTATCATCATAACTAAAAATGTAAACAAACTAAATGGTCACATACCTGTAGTAATTTAAATTTCACCCTTATGGGGAATTACTTAATAAAATACGAAAATTGTAAAATTAACTTAAACGGCGCGTTATTTGAAAATTCATTCATTAAAATAAATGATAATGTAATTCTACCTTACTTCACCACAAATATGTGGAAAACAATACTATATAGTATTTAAATTTTGAAAGTATACATTTAAGAAACATTACAGATAATAGAAATAAAATTAATAATATTTTGAATAAAAAAACAAAAAACATTTTAATAAACTCAATCAATAAATTTTATAATGATCATATTTACAATAGCTATGTTATTCCTCTTAAAAAAATTAGTGTGTAAGAAACAAAAAATTGTAATAAATTCTTCTTCGGAGTCTCAGACTAACGGTGGGGGTGTTATAAATCATAACGTTACTAACACTCAAAAACCTAAAACGAAGAATATAATATAACTCTTTCTTACGTTTAAACTAAATTCTAATAATGTTTCTTCTTTTTTATTTTATTTTATTTTAAATTTTATTACGGTTTCATATTACAAACAAAACAAAAACGTTTAAATAAAAAGTACGTTGTACTTGAATATATATTTTTCTTATTCTTATTTCACGCCACACGATAATTTTTTATGCAATGTTCTGACCTATCTAATATATAAAGAAGAAAATTTGTTTGTTTGTTTGTTTGTCCAGGATTCACGTGAAAACCACTAGTCCGATTGTCACAAAATTTTAAAGGAATAATTCTGGGAGCCCGGGGGGTGACATAGGCTATGTCGCATTTTTATAAGTCAACAGGTTGCGGCTCCATAGCTGTTTTAAGCTTTTTCGTTTTTTTGATGTCGAGTCGAAACGGTTTGACCGATTAACTTGAAATTTTGCACGAATGTTCTTCTTATTAAACGGAATTAATGGTATAAAGTTGGTTGGAATAAATTAACTCTTTTCGCCTCGGCGGGCTTCCAAAAAATTTTGTGTTTCCGATTTGTGACCAATTTTACAGGGTGGTTTTGCAGTCAAAAAGAGAGGCTGGCACAAATTTTTGTTGGGTTCGGTTAACCCGTTTGGGCACGAGGGCGCAATGAAGCTTTTCAATGTTTTTGATGTCGAGCCGAAACAGTTTGACCGATTGACTTGAAATTTTGCACAAATCTTCCTCTTACCAAACGGAATTAGTTGTATAAATTTGGTTGGAATAATTTAACCCATTGCGACGTGGCGGGCTTCAAAAAAATTTTGTATTTCCGATTTGTGTCCAATTTTACAAGGTGGTTTCGCAGTCGACAATAGAGTCTGGCACAAATTTTTGTTGAGTTCGGTTAACCCGTTTAGGCACAAGGGCGCAAAGAAGCCTTTTCAATGTTTTTGATTTCGAGTCAAAACCGTTTGACAAATTGACTTGAAATTTTGCACAAATGTTCCTCTTAGCAATCGCAATTAGTTGTATAAATTTGGTTGGAATAATTTAACCCATTTCGGCCTGGCGGACTTTCAAAAAATTTTGTGTTTTCGATTTGTGTCCAATTTTACAGGTTGATTTTGCAGTCTAAAGAGAGGCTGCAAAAAGTTTTAGTTAATTCGATTAACCCGTTTTCCACGACGACGCCATGAAGTTTTCTATAAATTTTATTTTCTTATACGATTAAAAGTATTTTATTGAAAATTTTGTACCAACATTTTAATTAAAACCCACATGGTTAATTTGGTTTTGACCTGTTTGTGCGTTTTGAACAAAGATTCAATGAAATTTTCAGTTTTCTTCAAATGAAATCTAAAAATCAAAAAATTCAATTTCTTATATATAATGCTTAAAAACATAGTATTTTAAAACAGTTTTTCCAAAAAATAAGCCTACATTTCTCTCATCAAATCATAAAAAAACGAGGAAGAGCGTATTACAACTTTCAGGTGAGTACTAAACAAAATATAAGTTGAAAAGCAAATTTTTAAATCTTTTCTAAACCATCGACTATATTTTATTCAAACGTTGGCAATTCAAGATAACTACTATTGACATAGTATATTGACATAATGGCAAACTTAGTATCCCCATTTGACCAATAGTCATTTTAATTCAGTTAACATTATTCGCCGGGAACCTAACATCCTCAACTCTATCGTCAAGGAGCACCAAATTCTCAAGAAGCACCATGTATAGAAAAATTAGAGATAATCGTTCAAACTGTTTTTTAAAGTTTTTGTTTCGCAATCGGTTAAAAGAACTCGACAAAACATTTTTTTAAGCATTCCCCTAATTCAAAGAAGTTGTACCTACTTTCAGAAATTGGACGTAATTTACTTACAAATTTTTTTTTGAACAATCGTCGGGTCGACAGGGGTTAACAACTTCCAAGTCTGTTAGTAAATTGAACTTCATTTTTCAAATTGAACATCACTACCAAGTCTGTTAGTAAATTGAACACATATACAAAATTTGAAGTTAATCGGTTAAATCATTTCTAATATATATAACAAAGCAACGAAAAAACCTATAAAAAGCTGTTGGGCCACGATGGGTTAACGGAACTCCACAAATATTTTTTTGTGGCTTCATTTATAAGCAAAGTAGTATTTCAAAAAATTGGCTGAAACTTGCGTTTTTACAATTTGCCAGCTTCCGGGCAACGCAGGGTAAATCTGCTAGTATTATATATGAAGAAAAGAGAACAGTAATAAACATTTGGTCAGCACATTGCACTTTCTTAAAAAAAGTAAAAAAATAATTATTAGGACTAATGTCCACTTTATTAATTACTTTTTAATTGACAAATTTAAACTGTAACTTAACTAATAACTAACAGCTAATTTATATTATAAAATATACTGATTTGACATTTTACGTTATTACGAAATTAATTATTTCCCGTGAGAAATAATTAAAGTTAAAAAAAATAATTTAAGTATTGTAATTTGATATTTAAAGCAAAATTATGAAATGATTTGAAATTATTAAATAAACTTAAAATTATGAGAAATATAAATTTGCTGACTGAGCGTTTTATAATTTAAATATTATAAATTAACTATTTCTTCTTACTAACATATAACATTTAAGCGCAAATAAATAAAAATTAATAAAGTATATTAAATAAATAAAAAAAAAACTATAAAAATTGCTTTTGTTTTCTTTTGAATTAAAACTCCTAATGCCGAAACCAATAAAGATAGAACCTTCAAATTTGGTTCCAAGGTGTCCATTCCTATTTCTTTAGTGCCCTTGACTTTATGGCTTGAATTTTGGAGTAGTAGGTCGGGGACCAGCCACACATGTCCGAATACCTTAAAGCATATCTTTAAAATTAATAAAGATAGCAGCTTGAAAAAATGTAGAGCTTTAAATTTGGCACAAGGGTGTTCTTTACTATTTCTTGTGTGTCCCCCTAATTTGGGATCGATTGAAGTGGTGGTTCAATACTCCTCTTAGACCTCCCAAGGTTTAAAAGCTTATAAATGAAATTACTAAAAATAGTAACTTAAATTTAATATATAACGTTCCACTTGTACAAGGGTTGGTATTTAAAGTACAGCGTGGACTGCATATGGGATAAATCATCCCAAGGGTTCGGATTCTGGAACTTTTAATCGGACTAAGGGCTAACGAACACATATAAAAAATCACGATAACTCAACAACTAATGACGCTATCTTCATAAAATTTGTGTTGTAGGGTACTGGTAATGAAATTACGGCGGTAATGTACAATGGGTTTGGAACTTAGATCTTTTTGATCGAATTTAGGCCAAACGAGCATAATTTCGAAACCAATGAAGATAGAACCTCCAAATTTGGTATCAGGGTGAAATCAATTTGCCGTTTCTTCGTTTGCCATTTATTTCAATAAATTCCATTTTAGACAAAAGTACAAAAGATTGGCAAAAAAAAATTACTTACTTTTTATTTAATTGTACGACCTTAACTACGTAAATGTCAAACACATTATAATATGAAATATGAATAATTATTATCTTTTACTGAAATAATAATGCATTCGACAAAAACATGATAATAATTACAAGACCAAAATTTAGTTTTTATTTAAAGCATTTGAAAACCGGTTTTATCTTTTAATTTATTATGGTCTAAAGGCGAATTATGCAATGATCTAAAAAATTGTCGAACCAAACCAACCAAAATTTTTTAGCCGAAGTTATTTCATTTCTAATTTGTCGAAGTTATTTCATAACAAATAAATTTTGTAACTTAAAAATAACTTCGACAAAAAATCAAAATTTTTTAGTCGAAGTTATTTAATTTTTGTTTTCGAAGTTATTTCGCTACGCCTCTATTTTGATTGAAGTTACTAATATTATTACTATATGGTTTTAGTTATTGGGTCTATTTTAATTATTAAACCTGCTATTATTATAATTGTTATTATTTAGATTATTTGTGAAATTTCTATGATTTGGTTAGCTCTTCCTATTGTTATTGCTTTTTTTTTTTTTTTTTTTTTTTTTACGAGGGAATGGAACGCTCGAAAGCCACCCATTGAAACTTTGCGGTATTTCGTTGGGTAGTGTGCGATTTTAACACACCAAAACCACACCCTTTTTGAACCAAACTTTAGGAAGGAACCTGTGATACAAATGTACAGTTTGGTTACAGGGATGGGATATGAAAGGATTTTAGGATTGTCGGAGGATATTTGGGAATTTTGGATTATGGTGGATGGCGAAAATTTGGAGGGATATTTAGGAGAAAGATGTTAATATTCTTCTTAAATTTATTTAAGTCGTACACATACGAATTACCAACTTTAGGGAACACATTGGACGGAATGTGGTTCCATAATCTCGACATGCGCATAACAAACGAATTTCCATAAGCCGTGTTTCGCCATCTTAACAATTCGACGCAGTAGGGATGAGCATCTGTTGCACTATTTGTTTCACGTTGGAAAACTTTGAGTGGAGGCATTAATTGTTTTATTTCTTTAGAACAGGTGTTCGTCCCCACTAGGTATCTATAAAACAGGGTAAGTGACCAGACTGTGCGCCGATGGCTAAGTGGAGTGAGCGTTGAGGTAACACTGGGATAATTTATAAGACGAATAGCTCTGTTTTGCACTTTATCAAGATATCCCAGCGCTGATTGGGGTGCACCAGCCCAGATATGTGTATTATACTCCATTTTTGGTCTAATATATGTTTTATAGATATTGAGGAGATCTAATGGAGAGAAGAAAGTTTTACAGCGATACAAAAAACCCAAACACTTAGCTGCATCTTTAGCTATACCAAAAATGTGATTTGACCAAGTCAATTTCTGGTTTAACTCGATGCCCAAAATATTTAAATCTGTTGAGTGCTGCAAAGCTTCTCCCTGAAAAATCAAGTTGGGAATGGAAGTTGCTATTTTTCGCGAGGTGAGACAGCATTGGGTTTTCTTCGTGTTGAATTGAACACGATTATTTTCACCCCATTTGTGAATTTTTGCTAAATCGTTATTTAGCTCACTGACAGTGAAATTTTTTGCTGTTGTATTAACCTGATGATTAATGTTACAGCGGCTATGGAATTCATAGGAAGCTACAAGGGTGCTGTCATCTGCGAAACTGTGAATTGGATTGGAAGTTAAAGATAGAAGATCATTAATGAATATTAAGAAGAGGGTGGGAGAAAGAACAGAACCTTGAGGGACACCAGCGTTTAGTTTAAATTTGTCAGATGATAAACCATCGACCAGAACTCGAATCGTACGATTCGAAAGGAAATCTCCAATCCATTTGAGAAAGACTCTACCTAATCCTATAGCTCTGCATTTTGCTAATAAAGCAGCATGCCATACACGGTCGAAAGCTTTAGAAATATTCAGTGCTACCACATCAGATTCACCAGAGTGGTGAAGACTGATATTGAGCTTTTCTCAAAGGTAAGTCATGAGATCACCAGTTGAACGACGGGCTCTGAACCCGTATTGTCGATCATGAAGCAAACCTTTATGATCCAGATATTTCAATAGCTTTTGGTTTATAATTTTTTCCATTACTTTGGAAAGGACCGAAGTTATAGCTATAGAGCGGTAGTTAGAGGGATCGCTTTTGTTACCTTTTTTTGGAATTGGAAAAACGTGCGCAATCTTCCATTGGGCAGGATGAATACCCGAAGTAAAGGATAAATAGAAGAGGTTGCGTAGAGTGGGTCCCACTAGTGTCCTCCTTTAGATTTTTTGCAAACTTGGGCAGGATGAATACCCGAAGTAAAGGATAAATAGAAGAGGTTGCGTAGAGTGGGACCCACTAGTGTCCTCCTTTAGATTTTTTGCAAACGTCCAAAACGATTTGCTATTCTTAGGCATATGTAGGAATTTACGTTTCAACCTTCGGTTGAATAAGAATTTTTGCTTATTAATAACTCTCTTGCATCTGTTTCGAACCACGATATAGTTGGCCCTGTCAGACTCCAACCCGCTGTTCCGGTATTGCTTAAAAGCCTCCTCCTTTTTACGAATGGCTTCTTTGCAAGTGCGATTAAACCATGCTCTGGATTCTCGTTTAATTCTTTTCATGGAGTGAGGATATAATTCGCGAATGTAAATAGGAACATTTACCAAATCAACGAAATAAATATTTTCAAACAAATCATATTTTCCAAAAGCCTATACATAACAAAAATTTTAATTATAAACAATCCTATAACCAAACATATGTTAATGATAATAGAAATCGAAATAATTATAATTATTATCAACGACAAGATGTTGATAGTAATAAAACAAATTTTAATCATAGCTCGTCCCAAAATATTAAAAATAGTTATAATCATCATAAACCAGAAGATATCGAGCCAATGAGTACTCAAACTACTTATACTCAAAACTCTTCTCAAAATAGTTTTAAAAATAATAATAATAATTATAATAATAAAAATTATAATAATTATAATAAGTCAAAAAGATATTTCCAACCAATGGAAATATCAATTAACCAAAGACGAAATTTTCAGGAGGACCAGTCAAAAGACTTCCCTATATAGTAATAAATAATCCTATAAAAACTATGCGTTTCATAATCGATACTGGAGCCGAATTCAGTGGCATTAATCCTAATCTTTGCAAGCCGAAATGGAAACAACAAAAACAGAATTACGTACAAGGTCTATGTAGTTTCATAAATTCAAAAATTGTATACAAATTCCCACTTTTCGAAGTATTTAAAGAGCAAAACCTAATGGTTGAATTTGTCGAAGTAAACTTCCATGATAAATACGACGGTATAATTGGGAACAACATTTTAGAACCCTTAGATGCAAAAATTGACTTTGAAAGTCGTACTTTAAAAACAAAAAATTCAGTAATTCAATTCTTTCTCAATATCGAAGAAGAAAAATATTTTAACTGTTCCTATGATAATAACACAATAGAAATATTTCACAATGAAATTAAAGGGTCAAAATTGTTAGAATACGTTGAAACATCACACTTGAATAAAGAAGAAAATGGTTTGAAAAGTAAATTAATTCGTAATAATAAAAATGTATCGATTTCGAAGAAGAAACGAATTTGCATAATTAATGCAAATACCTAATAAGTTAATTAGAAGAAATTAAACTAAATTAAATATAAAAAAAAAAAAAACACAAAAAAAAAAAATATATATATATAAAACTAATTACATATAAGATCAGTGCAAAAATACAATTAAATTATATGATGACAATAATGTTAATGTTATAAAAACGAAATTAATAAAAACAATATTTTTAATTTGAACCTAAAATACATTTTTTTTTTTGCATTAAAACAAAAAATTTTTTCTTTAATATTATAAGTGATAAAAGAAAAAAATTTTATTACAAAAACTTACATCTGGACTACTTGAAAAAAAAAACAAGTAAAGAAACAGTCAGTCGGTGCAACCGACTTAGAAATACCCTACACCTATTTGGTTCAAATTTAAGGACATATCCATAAGTCATTTTAACACCATAGAAGCTGTTATTAATTTGATCGTAAGATATAGCTAACCAAATTAACTGTATAATACTAAAAACATTTTCTAATTACCCTATTTATTAAAAAATACTACAAATTCTTACTAATTTATCTATTTAAAAATATTAAAAAACAAACAAACTTGAAATAAATGAAAATATATTTATTCCAATTCAATTACAAAATGAAAAAATTCTAATTATTAAATTTTGTGATAAAAAGATAATCAAAGCATAATATATTTAATAATCCAAATTTTTAAAAATTGCTATTATTTTAAATGGTTAGTTTATATACCTAATAGAAAAGCTTATAAACGCAAAATATGCAATAAATGTATTTCTAAAATACAATTAAAAGTTTACACCTTTTCATATAATTCATTTAAATATAAAAATATATTTTGCATAAATGCAGCAAGTACCATTGAACATAGCTGAACCACTACAATTAAGTCTAGATTTCGGAGACACATAGGACATAGGAAATATATTCTTTGCCTTCGAAATTAAACTCGACCACAACCAATTCCCATGGTACTTTCATTACTAGTAACCTACTGTTAAATTTCATCAAAATACCGGCATTATTTTTTGATTTATGGTGTATGTAAGATATATGTTTGTTAGTCCTTGAACTTTTCAAGGGTTCCAGGACCCGAAATTATGGTACGATTTCGCCCATATGCAGTCCCGTCATACTTTCAATACTAGTTAACCCTTGTACACAATTGGAACGCTCTATCTTAATTTTAAGTTACTAGTTTTATTAATTTCGATGATAAGCTTTTACACATTGGGGGGTCTAAGAGAGGTTCTGAACCACCACTCCAATTGATCCCAAATTAGGGGGGCACGCAAGAAATAGTAAAGAACACCCTTGTGGCAAATTGGAAGCTTCTACATTTGTTTCAAGTTACTATCTTTATTAATTTCGAAAATATGCTTTAAGGGCCTAAGAACTGAGTGGCTGGTCCCCGATTCACTACTCCAATGGGGCCCAAATTTCAAAGACACTTACGAAATAGGAAGGGACACCCTGATACCAAATTTGGAGGTTCTATCTTCATTGGTTTCGGAATTATGCTCGTTTGGCCTAAATTCGATCAAAAAGTTCTTAGTTCCGAACCCATTGTCCAATCCTCACCGTACGTAATCACCGCCGTAGTTTCGCTGCCTATAACCTACAGCACAAATTTCATGAAGATAGCCTCATTAGTTGTTGAGTTATCGTGATTTTTTATATATGTTCCTTAGCCCTGACATCGATTAAAAGGTCCGGAATCCGAACCTTTGGGCTGATTTCGCCCTTATATAGTCCGCGCTGTACTTATAGTACTAGTTAACCCTTGTACACAATTTGAACGGTCTATCTTAATTTGAAGTAACTATTTTTAGTAATTTCGATTATAAGCCTTTAAAACTTGGGAGGTCTGAGAGGGGTACAGAACCACCACTCCAATTGATCCCAAATTAGGGGAACATGCAAGAGATAGTAAAGAACACCCTTGTGGCAAATTGGAAGCTTCTACATTTTTTCATGTTTTTATCTTTATTAATTTTAAAGATATGCTTTAAGGTCTTCGGAAATGTGTGGCTGGTCCCCGACCCACTACTCCAATGGGACCCAAATTCACAAGGCACTTAGGAAATAGGAAGGGACACTCTGATACTAAATTTGGAGGTTCTATCTTCATTGGTTTCGGAATTATGCTCGTTTGGCCTAAATTCGATCAAAAAGTTCTAGGTTCCGAACCCATGGTCCAATCCCGACCTTACGCAATTCCCGAAGTAGTTTCATTACTAGTAACCTACAGCACAAATTTGATGAAGATATCGTCATTAGTTGTTGAGTTATCGTGATTTTTTATATTTGTTCGTTAGCCCTAAAACCGACTAAAAGGTCCAGAATCCGAACCCATGGGCCGATTTCGCCCATATGCAATCCCCGCCGTACTTTCAGTCCTAGTAACCTACAGTTAAAATTTCATCAAGATAGCTCCATTATTTTTTGAGTTATCGTGCCTACGGACGGACGGACGGACATGGCTATATCGACTGAGGCGGTCACGCTGATCACAAATATATATACTTTTCCATATCTAGCTCGCTTCCTTTAGGTGGTTACAAACACCATACCAAAGTTAATATACCCCTTTACCTATTCTATAGGTGTAGGGTATAAAAAAAATTTTTAACAATAATATGATGACTTATTAAAAAATAAAACATTTTAATTATATGTGGAAAATATAAAATTTTGCAATTATTGTAAGCACATTTTGAATAAAAAAAAACAAAAAGCAAGGGAACAGTGAAATCATCAATTCAACAAGATCATCATTTTCATCATTCCCGCAGGTGTTAATCAAAAAACGTGCAACAGGCAGTACAACAAAAATCTGTAAAATCTGGAAGCTCAAATTAAAACATATTCATAATACTAAGTAAGTTCAATTTACTAAATAAAAAAAAAAAAAAAACACAAAAAAAAAAAAAAGAACAAGAAAAAAAAAATATAATAAAATTAAGTGTACTTTGAAGTATTAAATTTTTTTAATATGTAATAAGATAAGTAATGCAAAATTTTTTTTGTCATATTAAAATAAATTTCTAATTTTTTTTCACAAAACAAAAGAAAAAAATATAAAATAAAACAAAAGAATTTTTTTTAACTTTGAACTTGAATTTGTAGTCTCGAACACATACATATATAATACTTGAAAAAAAAAAAATTTTAAAATAGCACTATAATATACGTAATATTAAATTATAGTATTTTTTTCTTTTTTAAATCAAATAAATAAGTAAGTCAAGAAAAAATAATATTCTGTTCTACTCTGTTCTGAAAATGGAACAATTAGGAATGGCCGATAAATTTAAGATCATTTTAGATTTTATAAGTAAAGTTCCAATATTCGATGGGAAAACCCCAAACAGTCTCCCCGAATTCATAGAAAGAATAGATAATATTACTCCAACGATAAATCTGTTTGATGAATTCAATAAAAAAGTATTAAATGGGTATATAAGGGATAAAATTACCGGTAATGCCAAAACTACATTACAACTAAACGGAAATCCTACTAATTGGGAAAATATAAAAAAATTAATAGTTAAGCACCATGGAAAAAAATTATCTCCTAACAAGTTATTAGACCAAATTAGATCATGTCGTGTTACTACCGACATTCAAAACTTTTATGAAAAACTAAATGCTCTGTTATGTAGAATTAATAATTACTATTCATTAAATTCTAATGAATCAAATCCTAAAAATATCATTGAAAGTAATACGCGAATAGCTTTAGAAGTTTTCAAAGATAATCTGCCCGAACCAGCTCGTAGCATCATTCTAAATAGAAATCCAACAACATTAAGTGATGCCTATGATGTTTTTTTTTTTTTTTTTTTTGTTTTACGAGGGAATGGAACGCTCGAAAGCCACCCATTGAAACTTTGTGGTATTTCGTTGGGTAGTGTGCGATTTTAACGCACCAAAACCACACCCTTTTTGAACCAAACTTTAGGAAGGAACCTGTGATACAAATGTACAGTTTAGTTACAGGGATGGGATATGAAAGGATTTTAGGATTGTCGGAGGATATTTGGAAATTTTGGATTATGGTGGATGGGGAAAACTTGGAGGGATATTTAGGAGAAAGATGTTAATATTCTTCTTAAATTTATTTAAGTCGTACACATACGAATTGCCAACTTTAGGAAACACTTTGGACGGAATGTGATTCCATAATCTCGACATGCGCATAACAAACGAATTTCCATAGGCCGGGTTTCGCCATCTTAACAATTCGACGCAGTAGGGATGAGCATCTGTTGCACTCCTTGTTTCACGTTGGAAAACTTTGAGTGGAGGCATTAATTGTTTTATTTCTTTAGAACAGGTGTTCGTCCCTACTAGGTATCTGTAACACTTTATCAAGATACCCCAGCGCTGATTGGAGTGCACCAGCCCAGATATGTGTATTATACTCCATTTTTGGTCTAATATATGTTTTATAGATATTGAGGAGATCTAATGGAGAGAAGTAAGTTTTACAGCGATACAAAAAACCCAAACACTTAGCTGCATCTTTAGCTATACCAAAAATGTGATTTGACCAAGTCAATTTCTGGTTTAACTCAATGCCCAAAATATTTAAATCTGTTGAGTGCTGCAAAACTTCTCCCTGAAAAATCAAGTTGGGAATGGAAGTTGCTATTTTTCGCGAGATGAGACAACATTGGGTTTTCTTCGTGTTGAATTGAACACGATTATTTTCACCCCATTTGTGAATTTTTGCTAAATCGTTATTTAGCTCACTGACAGTGAAATTTTTTGCTGTTGTATTAACCTGATGATTAATGTTATAGCGGCTATGGAATTCATAGGAAGCTACAAGGGTGCTGTCATCGGCGAAACTGTGAATTGGATTGGAAGTTAAAGATAGAAGATCAGTAATGAATATTAAGAAGAGGGTGGGAGAATCGTTCGATTCGAAAGGAAATCTCCAATCCATTTGAGAAAGACTCTACCTAATCCTATAGCTCTGCATTTTGCTAATAAAGCAGCATGCCATACACGGTCGAAAGCTTTAGAAATATACAGTGCTACCACATCAGAGTCACCAGAGTGGTGAAGACTGATATTGAGCTTTTCACAAAGGTAAGTCATGAGATCACCAGTTGAACGACGGGCTCTGAACCCGTATTGTCGATCATGAAGCAAACCTTTATGATCCAGATATTTCAATAGCTTTTGGTTTATAATTTTTTCCATTACTTTGGAAAGGACCGAAGTTATAGCTATAGGGCGGTAGTTAGAGGGATCGCTTTTGTTACCTTTTTTTGGAATTGGAAAAACGTGCGCAATCTTCCATTGGGCAGGATGAATACCCGAAGTAAAGGATAAATAGAAGAGGTTGCGTAGAGGTTTTGAAATGGTAGAGTAGGTATTTTTAAGATCCATCATTGTGATTCCATCGGGACCGGCTGATTTGTTTGTATCTAGATTCTTCAAGATTTTCATCAATGCTCGCGTCCTAAAGTAAATTCTACCAAAGGAGCAGCCAACTTCTGGAATATTTGGTGGTCTTTGAGTTGACTGTGGCAGTGTTGAGTTAAAGGAAAATTGTTTGCCAAACAAGTTCGCCTTTTCTTTTGATTCTGACACAATTGAGTTGTTTTTACCAATAAGCGGAGGGAAGGAGGACCCACTAGTGTCCTCCTTTAGATTTTTTGCAAACGTCCAAAACGATTTGCTATTCTTAGGCATATGTAGGAATTTACGTTTCAACCCTCGGTTGAATAAGAATTTTTGCTTATTAATAACTCTCTTGCATCTGTTTCGAACCACGATATAGTTGGCCCTGTCAGACTCCAACCCGCTGTTCCGGTTTGCTTAAAAGCCTCCTCCTTTTTACGAATGGCTTCTTTTCAAGTGCGATTAAACCATACTCTGGATTCTTGTTTAATACTTTTCATGGAGTGAGGAATATACAACCTCATTCCAAGTAAAATTGTTTCACTAATCGCATTTGCAGCGAAGTTGACATTTTTACCGCGGAAGCACAATGACCAGTCGAATGCTTTGAAAAAATTGTTTAATCCCTCCCAGTTAGCACGACTATATTGCCATACTAATTTTTTGGGAGGAATCCTTCGGCTGGCTAATGTGCTTACCGGGAAGCTTGTGGTTACCAGGCAGTGGTCGGAGCCCCCCAGGGGACAACCAACTGAAACTACATATTTTTCAGGGTGAGTGGTTAAAAACAGATCCAAGAAGTGACCCTCTTGTTCAGCTCGGTCGGGGACCCTAGTGGGATTTTGGACAAGTTGAGAAAGATGGAACAGTCTGGAAAATAATTCAACTTGTTTCCCAATTGAGTTTTGACTCAAAGAAGAGTTACTTGAAAAATGAAGCCAGTCTTTGTTGTGTACGTTGAAATCCCCTGCCAGAACAATTTCGGTTTGTGGACATGATTCCAAAATTTCATTGATCTGGTTTGAAAGATTGTCAATTTCCACAGCAGTTTCTTGTTCATTTGAATTGGGTGATCTGTATAAAAAACAGAAATGTATTACATGCTTTTCAACGATAATTTTAACCCAAATATAATAGAAGGTTGGGCTGGAAGGTGTATATTTATCTAGGGTGTTGAAAGCAATGTCATTTTTAATGTAAATCGCGATTCCTCTTTTGGGTACGAAGTGTGAAACAAGTGAGTAGCCAATAATATTAAAATTATCATTCTGTCCACTGACTTGTGTTTCACTAAGGGCTAAAATTGCTGGTTTTGTGGAGTTAAGATGACATTCTACGGCATGAAAATTAGCTTGTAGGCCCCGAATATTACAAAAATTAACTCGAAAATTGGCAATTTTTCATAACAATTAGGAAATTGAAAAAAAAAGACAAATAATAATAAAACTTATAAAATTTAAAATTTAATTTTATTATAATTTAGGTTAAATATTGTATGTGTACGATTCATACAACCCGAACAAGTTATTACCGTTTATAAAAACAAAAGTATTGCTAACAATATTTACAAAATACCATCAACAATACCCCTATTTTATTCTGCTATGAGTGAGCAATCGGTTTATAACACCATTCAACAGTTTTTAACTAGACCTTATTGAACTTAGTTACAACCAAAAACTCACACACAGCAAAATCTACGTGCAAGTAAAAATACGCACGTATATGTAAATAATTAAAGTTAAATTAAATAATTTAAGTTAGTTGAAAAGAAATGAACTGAAATTTCAGTACTTCCCTTTTTTTTATGATAAAATAAAAAAGAAAAAAAAAATAGAGTAAAAATGAGTAAAATTGATATACCATCAAAAATTAAAACAATACAATTTAAAATTAAAAGCAATACGGTGACATACTATTGATGGTATTAATTAATGAGCGAATTTAGAATATTATCATCCGAGGGAGAGGGAATGAAATGGATATATTATAATTGATTTGTTTACAACTAGTAGATGATAGATAAAGAGTAATCTTCAATAAAAACAAAAGCAGTATTAAATGTAATGTAAACAAAACCAAATCACGTGCCGGTATGAAATTAAATGTAAAATTAAATTAAAATTGAAAATTAAAAATAAAATTTGAAAATTAGAAATAAAATCAATAAATTATATTCTTAACACAAAATAAAAAAGGTTTTAAGCAAATTAAACTAAAATTAGTGCTGTGAAATAATGAATTAAGTAGAAGAATTTTTAATTATACAAAACAAAAATAAAAAATTTTTTTATTCAATAAAGAAAAAAAAAGAAAAAAAAATATACTTAACTTGCCGCCATTGGAGATGCGGCCATATTACCAAATCACAACACTGTTTTTTTTTTTGTTTTTTTTAAGTTAGATTTATTTTAAAATAAAATAAAAAAACTTAATCTTGTTTTTCATACACAAAAAAATAAAAAAAATTATAAATTAAAAAGACGTGAAATTAGAAAAGAAATAAATATTCTGTGCTAAATTTTTTTTAAATTATTAGCTATTGTTATTATTATTATTATTTGTATTTCTAACGTTTCTAGTACAGGTATTTTTATTATATTTTTGAATATTTTGATTATTATAGTTCCTATTACTATTGATATTCCCAAAGTTTCTATATGCATACACGGCTTCGTGTAATATATCCATTGCCTCTTATAACGTTTCCAATTTGTTACAATTTAAAATGGTCCACATAATGCTGTTTAATGTTAAATTTGTTTAATGCTGAAATTTTATTGTTTCTAATTGTTTATTCTACAGCGTGGAGGTCGTCCGAAAGCGAGAGTTTTGTATTTACCTTAAGTCTTCTTAAGCCTATTTTTAATTCGTTGTAGAATTCTATACAACTTGTCCTAAAATTTGTACCACGTAATTCGTCAAATAATTCATCCAAATTAATACTATCTCCAAAGTTGTTAATGAGTATCTCTTTAATTTCTAACCAACCTATAACGTGGGTATTTCTCTCAAACACTTCTCTTGCCCTTCCATTTAATTAAGATTTTATTGAATCAGAAAAAATATTTTGGCTTAAGGGGTCGAATCTTAAAGAATGTATTTTATCTATAGGATCTGTAAAATTTTGTAGGTGTCTAAAATTTCAATTAAAGTCAGGTAATTTTCCTATGGATTTTAGAGGGTCGATATAGAGAGAAAGGAGGGTAACTTGATTGATAATTTGCCATTCTTGAAATTTGATTAGATATCTATTTTGTAATAAAATATTATTCAATAGTCTAAATAATTCGTCTACAGTACCTTCATAAATATCTTTTATTTAAATTTCTTATATTTAACGTATAAAAAAAGGCAAGTAAAGGAATATTCAACGGTGCACCTATTTGGTTCAAATTTAATGGGAAGTCCATAAGTAATTTTAAAACCATAAAAGCTTTTGTTAGTTTGATCGTAAGGCATAGCTAACGAAATTAACTTTACAGTACTAAAGACAAATAAAGAAACAATCAGCCGACTTAGAAATACCCTACACCTATTTGGTTCAAATTTATTCAGATATCCATAAGTCATTTTAAAACCATTAAAGATTTTATTAGTTTGATCTCAATACATGGCTAATCAAATTAACTTTATAGTACAAAAAAGCTTTTTCTAATTACTTTATCTATACAAAAATATTACAAATTCTTAATAATTTATAAATATTAAAAAACAAAATAACTTGATATAATTGAAAATATATTTATTTCAATTCAATTACAAAAGTTAAAAAATTTGAATTATTAAGTTATTATTGAGTTATCGTGCCTACGGACGGACGAACATGGCTATATTGACTCGGAGGTCACGCTGATCACAAATATGTATACTTTTCCATATCTAGCTAGCTTCCTTTAGGTGGATACAAACACCATACCAAAGTTAATATACCCTTTTACCAGTGGCGGCTTCTCCTTAGATTCAACTGAATTCATTGAATCTGTTGTAATTTTTGCTTTACTGAAAATCGAAAAGTTTTAAAAAAATTTAAATTATTACAATTTTTATTTTAATTCGAACAAAACAAAAGAAAACACATATTTTGGTCCAAATGCCAATATAAATTTTACATTAGATTCAGAAGAACAAATTGAATCAACAATATTACATAATTCATCTCCTATATTTTTATTTTTGTTATTTCCATACATTTAGAAATGTTTAATATTAATTCGCGTTAAGTTGTATGTATTGTATTATTATGTTAAAGTATGCAATGTAAAGTAATACCATGTGAATGCCATTCAATTTAGTTATTTGAATCTATGAAGTATGAACCAAACTAGGAAGAAAATATGAACCAACGACAAAATTTGATTTTTATTTTTCGATATTTTTTTTTCAACGAAGATTCAATTTTATGTTTTGAATCTAAGGAAAAAAGAAGGATTCGTACCTATTTTGAATATTGAGTATTGTATTTTATAAAAACAAAAATAAAAAACAAAAAAACAACTATAGCGACGAGGAGAGAATCAATAAACAAACGAAAAATTGAGATTACTTTTACTTATAATTTCATAATAGAATACATAATTATACGTATACCACATCAATAGTACAAACGACTTATGAGAGATACCTATATTGAATATAATTTTTTCGTTGTTGTATATATGCATATTATTCATATATGAATAAAAAAATTACATTTCTCCTAATAAGAAATGACAGCAATCAAGAAATGTTCAATTGTATATTTTGAATCTAGGCAAACTTCTTATATATATCAAAACAACAAAAATAAAAATAGAAAAAGCAAAACAAAATACTGAAAAATACGAATCAAACTAAAAAATTTTTCAAAATTAAAATTTTTTAACGAATTTTAAACTATTTTCTTCTATGGATTTAAAAAGTTTATAGTTGCTTGTAATTTGCAATTCCAAGTTGTTGTCATTACAACAAGTGTATGTCTATGAGTTTAATGTTTTTGTTGCCTTTGTTTTATTTTTATTTAGACTTTAGTAGAATTTAATATTTTTGAAACAATTTCATATTAACAATTTCCAATTAGTTACTTTAATTCTATAGGTGTAGGGTATAAAAAGAAAGCAGTTTATTAAAAAAAAAATAGAAAAAAATTTTATATTTATGAAAAGAAAAGCAGTTTATCCAAAAACAAAAAGGAAAAGCAGTTTATTTAAGTCAAAAAAGAAGAATTTATATTTAATTTTATATTGCTGCGCCTCTCAATGGAGGTTTAATTTAAGTTAATGTTACTGCAAAAAGTTAACATAAATATTACACATGGTGTAAATGTTAATTTTAAAATATATTAAAGCAATTCTTTTAAACGATTTTGCTAGGATTATTCTAGTAATTTTTTTATAGTTCCCGTAATTCAAAGAAGAACTAACTACTTTCCAAAATTGGACGTAATTTACTTCCAAAATTTTTTTTTTGAAAAATCGTAGGACCGACATGTGTTACCAAACACCAAGCCTGCTAACAGACTCAACTCCATTTTCAAGGTGCTTCACTCATACAAAATTTGGAGTCAACCGGTCAAACCGTTTCTAATTTAAAGTAAAGTAACGAAAAAATAAAAAATACGCTGTGCCGCAATGGGTTAACGAAACTCAACAAAACTTTTTTGAGACTTTCTCTTTGGTCATTTCTCTTTGATCAATTTTTGTTGGGCATTCGTCGGGCCGCCATTGGTTAACCAATTCCAAGACATTTAATAGAGTTAACTCCATTTGCAAGGTGCTTCACGTATACCAAATTTTAAGAAAATCGGTCAAACCGTTTCTAATTTAAAGTAAAGTATCGAAAAAACTTATAAAAAGCTGTTGGGCCTCAATGAGTTAACGGAGATAAATAAAAATTTTTCTATAAGTCTTTCTTTTTAGCCAAAGCAATATTTCGCAAAATTGGATAATATTTGCTTTCAAAATTTATTTTGACTAACCGTCGGGTCGGCATGGATTAACAAATTCCAAATCTGTTAACACTGTCAACTCAATTCTCACAGAGGAACACGTATACAAAACTTGAAAAAAATCGGTCGAACCGTTTCTAATTTAGAATAAAATAAAATTTTTTTGAGGTCTCCTTTTTCGCCAAAGGAGTATTTCGTAAAATCGGACAAAATTTTGACCAACCGTCGGCCGGCATTGGTTAACAAATTCCAAAACTGTTAATACTGCCAACTCAATTCACAAAGAGCATCACGTATATAAAATTTGAAGTCAATTGGTCAAACCATTTTCATTTTAGAACAAAAAAGTTTAAATTCTAGCATTATTTTTTGAGTTATGGTGTTATTGAGATATATGTTTGTTAGCCCTTGAACTTTTCAAAAGTTCCAGAACCCGAAACCATGGTAATATTTTGCCCCTATGCAGTCCCCGTCATACTTTCAATACTAGTTAACCCTTGTACACAATTGGAACGTTCTATCTTAAATTTAAATTATTAGTTTTATTAATTTCGATGATAAGCTTTTAAACCTTGGGGGTCTAAGATGGGTACTGAACCACCACTCCAATTGATCCCAAATTAGGGGAACAAACAAGAAATAGTACAGAAAACCTATGTGCCAAATTTGTAGCTTCTACATTTGTTTGAAGTTACTATCTTTATTAATTCCGAAAATATGCTTTAAGGTCTTCGAAACTATGTGGCTGGTCCCCGACCCACTACTCCTTGGTTCCTAATTTCAAGGACACTAAGGAAATAGAAAGAGACACCCTGATACCAAATTTGGAGGTTCTATCTTCATTGGTTTCGGAATTATGCTCGGTTGGCCTAAATTCGATCAAAAAGTTCAAGGTTCCCAACGTACGCAATCCCCGTCGTAGTTTCATTACTAGTAACTTATAGCACAAATTTGATGAAGATAGAAATTTTAGATTCGATTTTAATCTATTGCAAAAAAAAAAACACAAATAATGTTTTTAGTTAACACTTTTTATTAACTTATTTTAATTTTATTTTACTTTTGTTATATTTAAATTATATTTGACTTTATAAGAATTTTATATTTGTTTTACTTTTATTTTTATTTTAATTTATAGGAAATTTATATTTATTTTAATTTTTTTATATTTAAATTTAATTTAATTTATACGGAGCTTTATCGTTGTTGTCCAGAACAGAACTTAATTTTAATTCGTTTATTCCATACTATATGTATTATAATAATTGGTTATTAAGATTTAGGTTTCATGTTGCAATTATTCATAATTGCAATTGAAAAAAAACTTTAAAATGGAATTTTATCTATGTAAAGTAAAAAGATTTTATATGTGTAACTGTACTTCATAATTTGAAAATGCTGCATTTACAGGAACGTTTAGATTTACTAAAAGTAAATCTATGAAAAATGATTTATTAAAATAACAAATAATTTTTCGGAAGATTTAGATTTATCAAAAGTAAGTAGATTTATTATAGGAATAATGTTGGAAATGCTGAATTTGCAATAAAGTTTTTAGATTTATTCAAAATAAATCTATGAATATTAATTATATTTAAAATAATGAAGTTGGATGGTTAGTGATGCCATTATCATTTATAGCACCCCCACCGTAAGTGTGAGGCCCCGACGAAGTATTTATTATGATTTTCTTATGCTTTTTGTACAATCTTTTTTTATTAAAATTTCAATAATATCAATATAAAAACATAAGAAATATAATGATTGATATATTCATTAATTTAATTTAATTAAGTTTTCTATTATTTTCTATATTTATAACATGAATTTCTTTAAATTTTATATAATCCAAAATTTTATTTTCAATTATATTAGTATTATAAAAAGGAAAAATTATTTTATCATTAATTGTAGTATAAAAATTTTCATAAATTTTTTCATATATTTCAATTTTACAATTTTCATATCTTATTAAATTATTACCTATAATAGTAATGCTAAAGTTATATAATTTTGTTTTATATTTATTTTTTCAATATTTTCTGTTATAATTATTCCTTGTATTATTTCTTTAACTTCTCTATTTAAGAATTGTTGCATGTTACAATGTGCTTTTTCAAACTTAAATATATTGATACATTCATTTTCTATTATATTTAAATTTTTCTTTAAATTATTTTTAACATTTGAATTGTAACAATTATTCTTATCATCTATAAGAATATTGTAATTTTCTAATAAAATAGTTTTATTACTTAAATTTGGTATTGGTTCAATGTCAACTTCAGAAAACGGTTTTGCACAATATTTTGGAATTAGTAGTACAATAACAATTCGTTCTAAATGAAATTTTACTAAAATTTTAATATCTTGAATGCTTTCAAAGTCAGGAAGAAGATTAAGTTCTTCCTCTGTCAAAATGTGTTTTGATAGTATGCCTAATTTACTTGTCAGTACTACTTGTTCTATATCGTCAATGTGAGTTTTGAGTAGGTCTATGTCATAAATAATTAGATACATATTTTGTATATATTTGATTTCGTCTTCTATTGCCAAGATTTCGTTATTGGTTTGCATATTAAAAGAATTTAAGTATTGTGAAATTATTTTTTGTTGATTTTTAATTTGTTTTGTGATATTCCTGATTTGTTCACAAATTTGATTATTAATTAGTATTTGTTTATTATTCTCATTAATGAGAGATATGGAGTTTTTAGATAATGCTTATAGTTCAACCAGTTCATCCACATTTTCAATCGTAATTACGTAAATAATTTTCCATTAGATGTGAGTATTTTGCATAATTTGTAATATTTATTTGTTTATTCTCAATAGCTTCAAGTTTTCTAAGAACTGTTTTAATTTCTACACAAATAGTGTTATGATCTAAATTTGGGATATCATGCATTGTAATATCAAACCCAAATCGATTCATTTTAAGATCCAAAAGTACATGATCAATAAGTGTCGCTGAATTTGCCGTTACTCTAGTAGCATTATCAAAATCAATATTATTTTTTATATGAACTGAATTGACATCTAGCATATCTTGATACCGTCTGCTTACATCCGTTTCAGAGAGTAGATCAATGTTTGTATCACCAATTAATATTATATTTTTATACTTATCAAACAATTGGTCTAAGTACTCTATAAATGCAGCATTGTTCTCATTCGGGCTTTTGTAGCATCTCGCAATGTTAATAACAGGCTTAGTATCTTCTAAGGAAATTACTATAGTATTGAATGAATTCGATGTTTCCAGAATTTTATAGCTAATACTTTGTTTTACATATATGGCAGCCCCACCTCCCCTGCTCAAATTATTTGAAATAAATGATGCTCTATACACAGAAATATTGAAGTATTTTTTTTCAACAGAATATAACCATGTTTCACAAACCATGATAATGTCAACCCCTGTTTTAATTTTTATAAAAGCTTCTACTTCAATTAGATTTTTTCTTAGACTTCTAGAATTAAAGTGCACAATTTTGATATTAAACAGCTTATCCAACATCATGGTATTCCTATCATATAGTTTTGCCATGATTCTCTTATTTTCTGCAGATGTCCCTATATTTATTATCTATATGCCTCCTGAAAATAGTTAGATCTTGTAGTACTTCTTTTCTAGATAATCCTGTAGATTCATGATAATTGTAATATAGTTTAGAGAGTACTTGGTAGTTGTTTGGTAATCCTTCTTGATGTATAAGTACTTTCAGACTAGTCTGTGTCATACCCTCATAGCATATGTCATCATGATCATAAAAATAAGATAAGAACAATCTTACATTATTATATATTCTATGATCTCTAAATCTAGGAGTGGCATAAATATTATCACCAGATTTAATGGCATTTCTTGTTAATCTGACTATCGGTGGTGCTAATCAATAATATTATTATTGCTATTATTACAAGATACATTTTTACTACTAATGTTTTCATCACTAATATTTTCAACATTATTATCCTTATTGGCACATTTATCGAATGATTTTGTTTTTATTGTCTTTATCATTCACTAGAATTTCATTTTTTCTTGACCAAAATTTAGGAACATAAGTGAGTATGCTAAAATGTCTTTTCGCATGATTTGTCTTAGAGCTTTTATTTTTAATCGTAACTCTAGTTTATTATAACTATTATTATTGTTATTGGAAACATGAACACTAGTTTTCCTGTAACTATTATTATTATTATTATTATCATTATTATTATTATTATTATTATTATTATTATTATTATAATTATTATTACTATTATTATTATTTCTATTGGGATCATTATTTTTTTTGTATTATCAAACTTATTACTATAATTAATTGTAGTGGAAAAACTACTTGTATTGCTAATATTATTATTAGTAGTAATATTATTAATGTTACTAATTTGAGTACTATTTATACTAATTCTATCATTATCATTTTTATACCCTACACCTATAGAATAGGTAAAAGGGTATATTAACTTTGGTATGGTGTTTGTAACCACCTAAAGGAAGCGAGCTAGATATGGAAAAATATATATATTTGTGATCAGCGTGACCTTCAGAATCGATATAGCCATGTCCTTCCGTCCGTAGGCACGATAACTCAAAAAATAATGGAGATATCTTGATGAAATTTTAACTGTAGGTTACTAGAACTAAAAGTACAGCGGGGACTGCATATAGGCGAAACTGGTCCATGCGTTCGTATTCTGGACCTTTTAATCGATCGAAGGGCTAACGAACATATATAAGAAATCACGATAACTCAACAACTAATGACGCTATCTTCATCAAATTTGTGCTGTAGTTATTAGTAATGAAACTACATACTACGAGGATTGCTTAACTTTGACTTAATTGTGGTGGTTCAGCTATGTTCAAAGGTACTTGTTGCATTTATGTAAAATTTATTTTTATATTTAAATGATTTATATGAATAGTTCTAAATTTGTAATTGTATTTTAGATATACATTTATTGCATATTTTGCGTTTATAAGCTTTTCTATTAGGTATATAAACTGACCATTTAAAATAATTGCAATTTTCAAAAATTTGGATTATTAAATATATTATATTTTGATTAGCTTCTTATCACATAATTTAATAATTAGAATTTTTCCAATTTGTAATTGAATTGGAATAAATATATTTTCATTTATTTCAAGTTTTGTTTGTTTTTTAATATTTTTAAATAGATAAATTAGTAAGAATTTGTAATATTTTTTAATAGATAGTGTAATTAGAAAATGTTTTTAGTATTATAAAGTTAATTTGGTTAGCTATGTCTTACGATTAATTTAATAACAGCTTTTATGGTGTTAAAACGACTTATGGATATGTCCTTAAATTTTAACAAAATAGGTGCAGGGTATTTCTAAGTCGGTTGCACCGACTGACTGTTTCTTTACTTGGTTTTATTACATTTATGAATTGCTCGTTCACCTTATCGCTTTGGTTCTTAAAGACTTCTGTAAATTTAGCCATTTTTTCTAATTCTTTTGGTGTAGTATATTTAATTTCCTCCAGACGTTTCATATAATTTGTTTCAATCGCCTTTAATAGTTATATAATCTCCTTCTCATTATTTTTAATTGCTTTATCGAACTCGTCTTTATACTCTTTTAGTTGCTCGTTACTTTTTGTTACCGCACTTTCCATATTTTGAAGGACCAAGTCTACAGTTTGAATGTATTGGACACATTCATCGCATATAAACTTAATGTTCTCATTAGCAAATAACATATTTACTGTTGATTGATCCAAGCCAGAACATCTTAGCGCTTCATGGTATATTTTCTTACACACTCCCCCACATTCTATCCCTGTTTCCCCCTTTATTTTCATCTTGCACTTTTGGCACGAAGCCATTGTTGTTAAATATAGTTGAACAACAAATTAAAATAAATTTTGCTGGGTAATATTTTTTTTTTTAATTTCACAGTATTTAAATAATATTTTAATTGATAGATTGTCTAGTAGGTCAAAATTATGTTTGATGGTGTTGTACATAGGATGAGTAAAGTTTGGTTGTATTAGTTCAATATTTTTGCGTATGAGTTCTCTACTGTTATGTTAATAAGATGAATGATAGAAAGTCTTTGATAATTTTTCTGCTACCTAAATTTATTGCAACATAGCCATTATTATTATCGATGTTTTGTACTTCTATTTTTTGTGCTATTGTTAATGGTATGAATATTATGATTAATAGGGCGAATTTCAACATTGTGATCTGAAAAATAGTTATAATAGTATATAAAAATCTTAAAATTTGTTATAAATTTGTAGTTTGATTTTGATTTTGGTTTTTCTTCTTAACTTTTATTGATGGGTTATTATTATTTTGAAATTTCTTTTTGGGTTTGACGTGAGAATTATAATACTTTAGACCAGTATCTTTATTAGTTATGTGGTCTTCGCCTAATATTTCTATTTCCATTTTTCTGAATTTCGAGTGGTTTTTTCCCCCTCGTGGATCTTTCACAAAATTTAATCCGGGAGGAATTTCAGTATCAGTTCTATTTTTGTTAAGAGTATTTATTGTTTTCTCTTTGATTTTTAGAATTCTATTACGAATATTATCATAGTCAGTATCTTTAACCTTACCATTTATGAAGTCAATGGGTTTATGGTGGGTTGTGGATTGAGTAGTGTTATTGTATATTGCTATAATTTTAAGAATTTTTTCTTCTACGGTATCTAGCTTTACTCGTTCGTCATGTTTGAGTAGTCTAATGTGTTCATTAATAGTGTTGTGGAGACGTTCGACGTTAGCGTTAGAAGTATGGTTATTGTTAGAGGTATAATGAATTTCAATATACTGATTTTGAAGAAATTCCCGCAAAGGAAGGGCTTTGAACCCTCATTCATTATCATGGACTATTTGATTAGGACCTAAAGGTGTTCTGTTATTTTGAATTTTGTTTAAATAGGGTTTCTTTCATATTTTTTGAGATTACAAATCTCTCAATTGTTTATAAAGTGCGCTACTCTTTCGCACAATTTTGGGTGGTAGTACAGTAATTATAATTCATTACATACTTCCGAAATTCCATGGTCATTGTTCTTTAAATGTTCTTTTTCTATAGTTTCGGCAAGTTGTTCTTCGTTTGTTATATCTTCTAATAATTTGTTACATTTAATTAATTTTAATTGGCCACTAGATGAAAAATATTCAAAAAATAGTTTTTCCAAAGTTTCAAAAATATCAGAGTCTTCTGTATAAATTGCGTTAATAGTTTTAGGGTTAAAATGGTTTTTTAAGATAGTAATGGCTGTTCGTTCATCAAAATTTTTAGTGTGGATTATTTTTCTACATTTATTAAATATTTTAAGGTTCCTAATTCTAAGAAAACCAGAGTTTGTTTTATGAATAGAAATTTGAGTTTTAAATATATTTAAAGGTGATTTGCTTATTGGTATATTATTATTTTTAATAAGTTCGTTTGTCTTGTTATTTTCAGATATTTCATGTTCATTAAGATTCACTTCTATACGTGATAAAGCATCAGCGTTACCGTTTTGAACGCCTTTTTTGTATTTAATTTCATAGTCGAATTCGGAAAGTTTTAGTCGCCAATGAACCAGTTTTGAGTTGGGTTCTTTAATGGAAAAGAGCCATTGGAGTGGCTTATGGTCAGTCTCAATTATAAATTTTCTCCCAAAATATAAGGGCGTAAATACTTTGTAGCCCATACTATTGCCAGTAATTCTTTTTCTATTGTACTGTAGTATACTTCATGCTCATTAAGAGTACGGCTAGCGTAACATACTGTTTGTCCGTCTTGTGATAGTACGGCACCAAGAGCGAATTCACTTGCGTCTGTCGTTAAAGTAAAAGTTTTGTTAAATTCAGGATAAATAAGAATTGGATCATTTATGAGTAGTTTTTTAAGAGTTTTAAAACTCTGAACATATTCATGATTATCAATTTTTAGTTTTACATTTTTCTTTAAGTATTTTGTTATTGGCTTAGCAACCTTGCAATAGTCCTTAATATATTTTCTGTAGTATCCTGATAGTCCGAGAAATTGTTTTATTTGTCTTGGAGTTTTGGGAATAGGAAAATTTTTGACACATTAAATTTTCTTAGAATTTGGTCTTATTCTGTCCAATGTCACAATGTGACCAAGAAATTCTGTTTCTTTTTTCATAAATTCCGATTTGTCTAGTTGATTCATTAATTTAGCTTCTTCAAGCTTTTTAAAAATTTTATTCAATGAATCTATGTGTTCTTCAATAGATGCTGAGAAGATGATGATGTCATCTTAATATACCAAACAAATTTTGTTTATGTAGTCTTTTAGAACATAATTCATTAACCTTTGGAAAGTAGCTGATGCTGCTTTTAGTCGAAAAGACATTCGAACAAATTCATAATGTCCGTTTTCAACAGTGAACGCGGTTTTGTGAATGTCGCGTTCGTCAATTTTTATTTGGTGGAACCCTTTAGCAAGGTTCAAAGTAGTCAAATATTGGCATCTTCCCAATTTACTTAGAATGTCGTCAATATTTGGTATAGGGTGCCTATCATCTAAGGTAATTTCTTTGAATTTCCTATAGTCAATGACGAGTCTCCATTTCTGTGTCCCACTGGCGTCCTCCTTCTTTGGGACAATCCAGACAGGAGCAGAATATGGGGAACTGCTAGGCCTAATAATACATTTATCCAACATTTCATTAATTTGCTTTTGTACTTCCTCTTTATGAATTTGAGGGTACCTATAAGACTTAGTGAATATTGGAACGTTATTGTTTGTACGAATACAATGCTTAATAGCGTTTGTGAAAGATAAATTTAAATTTTCATTATAAAATAGATGCGAGTATTGTTTAATAATTTTTGATAAATGCATCTTTTTAAAATTAGATAAATGTTCATTACGAATTTTGTGTAAGACATTATAATTATTGTTAGTTTCAGAAATTATATTAAAGTTATAATATTTCACGATTTCAGTTTGTAACGGTGAAATAGCTATGAACTTATTAGTGTCATTTTGTACGTTTAATTTTACAATGGCTGTATAGTTCTGTACTTCATATATTCCTTCTTCAACAGTGATTTCGCCATATGAGAATTTCCTTTCCTGCAGATGAGCGAGACCATCCTTTTGAAGTATTGGAACACTTAATTCATATTCACCTTTCTGAGTGATATTATATTTTGTTTCTTTATTTTTATTTTGAAAATGTATTTGAATTTCATTATAAATTGTATTTAAAAATTTTTGACCTAAATCTATTTTTGTTTTTAATGGCATTAATATATTATTGCCTATTAGTCCGTCATAATTTTCATGAAAAGGGAAGACATACATTTCAACCTTCTTTGTTGGGTCTACCAATTCTTTAAAAAGCGGTATAACTGCTTTATGAGTTATTTTTACATCTTGATTTATGGTTTTAATATTTATGGGTTTTTGAAGTTCTGTTAAATATATTGGATGACAAAGGTTTGGATTTATAATAGAATGTGTTGCTCCGGTATTTATTAAAAATTTAAGTGGTCTAATATTTCCACTAACTAAGATATATGGTAATTGGAATTCGAGACTCTTGATAGAAAATTTATTGGTGATTCGGTTTTGTCAGAATTTTCCTTAGTTTCTCCAATGTTTATTTCCATTGGTTCAGGTTGAAATATTTGATTTTTTTTTTATCATTGTTTGTAAAATTACTACTATTTACAAACGGATTGTTTATATGTGTTATTGTTTATATTGTATATAGTTGTTACAAGGATTAAGCATTATAGTATTTTGGATTTCGATTCGAAAAGAATTCCTATAAATATTGTTATTTTGATTCTACCTATTAAAATTACTTTGATTGTTCCTATATTATATAATATTATTATAATTATAATATTATTATTACTTTGGTTTTGTCTACTAAAATTATTTTGGTTGTTTTAATTAAAATTATTATTAAATTGGTTATTCCTGTTGGCATTGTTATTATTAAATTTACTGGTTTTAAAGTTTCTACTATGAGAAGTAGCGTTATTATTTGTGCGATTGGCATTAATTTTGGTAACTGAGTCACCAGAAAAATTTTTATTATTTGTGTTAATATATGCATAATCTGCTTCATGTAAAATGTCTATAGCAGATTTTAATGTTTTAGGACCACGACAATAAAGAATTGAACGCATTGGTTCAGGCATTTTGTTCTTGAAAATGGTTAGAGCAGAATTTTTATTGCTACTAATTGTTTGTTGAGCCGCAGTAGTTTCTCCTAATTCTAAACTAACTTTAATATTCAACCGTTTTAATATATTTTTGATTTCGTTGTAGAAATCAACAGAATTTGTTTTAAAGGTTGTACCTCTCAATTGGTCAAAAAGTTCTTCAAGGCTACAGCGATCGCTAAAATTTTTTGTAAGAACATCTTTTCTTTCAGCCCATGTTTGAATGTGGTTATTTATTTCTACAATTTCCCTTGCTTTTCCCTTTAGTTTTGACTTAATTAAGTCTACAAATTTGTTTTGGCTTATTTCATCATATTTACTTAATAACGGAATTTCTCTATCAACTAGGTCCGTAAAATTTTGTAGCTCCTTAAAATTTCCAGTAAACTCTCGTAATTTATCAAGGTATTTAAGTGGGTCAATAGTTAGTGTTAATTGTTCAGTCATGTTTAAAAGGTTTTATTATAAAGTTTATATAAGAACAAATTTTATTTTTATGATTTAAAAAAAAATTGTGCAGAACGCTTTCTAATTTTAAAGAAACTAAACTAAAGCTATTTATTTATATAATTTAATTTTATAGTTAAATTAAATTAATGCTTCCATTAAAAAAAAAAATATTATTGATGATAAGAGATGAAGATGAACAGCTTATTAGACAGCAAACGGGAAGCAGCAAAAACTAGAAAATAACTGGAAAATAATTATAGATGCACAGGAACACAGGAAACAATTTGTTGCAATAACAGGAACATTCATTTGATTTAACCGGATAATTTGATTTAACTGGATGTTATTTTACAGGAACATTAATTTCACAATTTTCTTTGTTGTTTGAAATTTTTATATGTTTTTTAATTTAAAAAAAAAATATTATTTTATAAAATTTTTATTTAATATATAAATTATAATTTTTTATATAGTTTGTTTAATTATTTAAGGTTTTATGTATTTTTTTTGTTAAATTTATTAATGTTTTTTAATTTAAAAATATCACACTTAATATAATTTTTATTTAATATATAAATTATAATTTTTTATATAGGTAGCTTATTTAATTATTTAAAGTTTTATATATTTTTTTTTTGTTAATTTTGTTTAATTGTTTTTATTTTGCAATATTCGCGATTAACGGATCTACACTATAAAGTGTTGATACACAAGTATTGATATCGTTCTAACCAGACTCAGTTAGAACATTAAGCCAATTTTAGTCTTTGGCAACATCAATGTTATACTTAGTGTATCCTACCGACTGCGCCTAATTTAGATTCGATTTTAATGTATTACAAAAAAAAAACACAAATAATATTTTTAGTTAACACTTTTTATTAACTTATTTTAATATTATTTTACTTTTGTTATATTTAAATTTTATTTTAATTTATAAGAATTTTATATTTCTTTTACTTTTATTATACCCTACACCTATAGAATAGGTAAAGGGGTATATAAACTTTGATATGGTGTTTGTAACCACCTAAAGGAAGCGAGCTAGATATGGAAAAGTATATATATTTGTAATCAGAGTGACCTTCTTAGTCGATATAGCCAGGTCCGTCCGTCCGCCCTTAGGCACGACAACTCAAAAAATAATGGAGCTATCTTGATGACATTTTAACTGTAGGTTACTAGGACTGAAAAAACGGCGGGAATTGCAAATGCGCGAAATCGGCCCATGGGTTCGGATTCTGGACTTTTAATCGGTCTAAGGGCTAACAAACATATATAAAAAATCACGATAACTCAACAACTAATGACGCTATCTTCATAAATTTGTGTTGTAGGGTAGTGGTAATGAAACTACGGCGGTGATTGCGTACGGTGGGTAATGTACAATGGGTTCGGAACTTAGAACTTTTTGATCGAATTTAGGACAAACGAGCATAATTTCAAAACCAATGAAGATAGAACCTCCAAATTTGGTATCAGGGTATCTCTTTCTTTTTCCTTAGTGTCCTTGAAATTTGGGCCCCATTGGAGTAGTTGGTCGGGGACCAGCCACTGTGTCCCCCTAATTTGCGATCTATTGGAGTGGTGGTTCAGTAATCCTCTTAGACCTCCGAAGGTTTAAGTGCTTATAATCGAAATTACTAAAAATAGTGAATTAAAATTATTATAGAACGTTCCACTTGTGTACATGGGTTAACTGGTATTTAAAGTACAGCGCGCACTGCATATGGACGAAATCGACCCAAGAGTTCGGATTTTGGACCTTTTAGTCATTTCTAAGGGCTAACGAACATATATAATAAATCACGATAACTCAACAACTAATGACGCTATCTTTATAAAATTTGTGTTGTAGGGTACTGGTAATTAAACTACGGCGGTGATTGCGTACAGAGGGAAATGGACAATGGGTTCGGAACTTAAAACTTTTTGATCGAATTTAGGCCAAACGAGCATAATTCCGAAACCAATGAAGATAGAACCTCCAAATTTGGTATCAAGATGTCGATTCCTATTTCTTTAGTGTCCTTGATTTGTGGACTTGATTTTTAGAGTAGTGGGTCGGGGACCAGCCACACATTACCGAAGACCTTAAAACATATCTATAAAATTAATAAAGATAGCAACTTGAAACAAATGTAGAAGCTTCAAATTTGGCACAAGGATGTTCTTTACTATTTGTTTGGCCCCCTAAATTGGGATCAATTGGAGTGGTGTTTCAGTACCCCTCTAAGACCTACCAAGGTTTGAAAGCTTATAATCGAAATTACTAAAAATAGTAACTTAAAATTAAGATAGAACTATCCAATTGTGTACAAGGGTTCACTAGTATTTAAAATACAGCGCGGACTGCATATGGGCGAAATCGTACCATGGTTTCGGGTTCTGGAACCTTTAAAAGTTCAAAGGCTAACGAACATATATTTTAAAAGCAGTATAACTCAAAAAATAATGCCGATATTTTGATGAAATTTAAAGTCTAGGCTACTAGTAATGAAAGTACCATGGGAATTGGTTCTGGTCGAGTTCGGAGAATGAGTTCGGATTCTAGAATCTTTTGATCTATCTGAGGCCAACGAGTATAATTTCGAAGCCAAAGAATACATTTCCTATTTCTTATGTGTCCCCGAAATTTAGACTTAACTGTAGTATTGGTTCAGATGCCTCCTAAGAAATCCCAAAACTAAAAAGCTTATCTTCGAAATTCAAGAAGATAGAAACTTTAAATTTGATACACGAGGGTTCTTTCCTTATTCCGTTTTTATTAAACACTTTTATATTTTTGGAAGGCTAAGAATTTTACCATAAAACATATTTTGTATAATATTTTATAAATTAAAAACAAAATATTTTTTTAATAAACGGTTAAATTTCTTTTTTTTAATGTTAATCATATCATATATTTTATTGAATTATTACCAAAGGTGATATATAATTAAAACATTGTGTACAATACTTAAGCTATATTCAAAGGTACTTGCTGCATTTATGTAAAATTTATTTTTATATAAGTTAATTATTTAAAATGAAAGAATGTTTTTTTTTTATTTTTAAATTTAACAAGTAATTTATTTCAAGATTTTAGACTATTTACAATGAGTTCTGAAATTGGAATGAATCAATAAAAATACAATAATCAATAAATCGTTCCCCAATTGCATACCCAGCATATTCTTTATTTCATTATTTCGTTTCGTTGTTTACAATTCTGTAAACATAAAACTGCAAGCCAATCGATTTCATTAATTTAAAATTTCATAACAAAAGTAATACAAAGTTGAATGAAATAGAAAGTAATACAAAGTTGAATGAATAAAATTTGACGAATAAGCAAATTTAGTAAAAATAATATTTAATAATAATGGAGATTGGTGCAAAATCGGTAACTCTTCCCCCTTCAGATTCAAATGTCCACATTTGACGAATTAATTAAAAAAACGGTGTATCATAAAATTTCTTCCTTCGAACTTCAGGTTTCAATCGTGCTACTGATTCTGGCAATGGATTTTCAGGTTTCAAGTTACTTCTAGTTTGTTCATTAATTTCCAAGTCATCATTTGTAATAGGTTTTGAATGTTGTTCATTAATTTCCAAGTCACCATTTGTATTAGGTTTTGAATGTTGTTCGTTATTAATTATAATTTTACCCCTTCTTCTAATTAGTAAAATGCAGGCTACTCCCAAGGTTGAAACTATTGCAATAGTAGAAATACTGTAATTGATAAAGTTGTCGATATATTTTTCTTCTTGTAATTTACTGATGTGATTAGTATTATTTATATGAATTTCTTTTAACAACTCCAAAGATAAATGCTCGCGAAATTGGTTACCAATAGATTTTGGTTGAAGAATAGCTGGTAGGAGTTTGAAAGTTGTAATTTCTTTTGATACAAAAATTTGATTCATAATTGTGACATTTACATTATCAAATTTGATGACATAAGTACCTGTAAGGTTGTGCTGCTCATGATTTATAAAAATGGTCCCATTATATTGATTTAATAAGATTACGCCTTCATCTATTTGCTCAATTGTAGGAATATGTTGACTATTTGTAATACTGCAGTTTGAATTTTTACTTTTCAGAAGATTTGGTATGCAACTGGAGTTCCCTAAATTTACAAGATCATTCCTTTTACAAATTAATATTGAATTTACCGTTTTACAATTATTATTATTTTTTATACCATATATTACATTATCATTAGTTAAAATTTTTGAGAAATTTATTTCATTTACAATATTTTTTACTTTTATTGGTTTTAACAATAATTGATCATAAATTTCTAAACTAGTTAACGGTATTTCAATAATATAAAACAACCAGGTGCCGTTTGACATTATTTTTAAATTAGCAAAGTCTAAAGCTTCCTCTGGAGTAGAGTAAGGTAGTTTTTCTTTATCTAAAATATTTGTTAAAGTTTCAATTTCAGATTTTGAAAGCAATATTGAATTTATAACTCCTACTCTAGCCCAATGAATAGCATATTTCAAATTAATTATCTCTTCCTTAATAAGTTTTAATTTATATTGCAACTCCAATATAGGTTGATTAGTTACAATATTATTTTGCCTAATTTCTCTTAAAATTTGATTAGTACGTTGAGTTAAATTATTTAATCTATCATTATAAATACTATTAATTATTACCTGTTTGTTACTATTATCTAAAATGTTATTAAGTTTTTTCTTTATTAATACAAAATCATCATGATCTGGAGTTCCAGCGATAAACTTCCAAGTTGTTCCCAAAAAATTGATTGCTCTTTTGTGTCTACCTTGATTAAATTCTTTTAAGAAATCTTTTATTTGTGATACTTCATAAGTCATGTACGGTTGTAGTGGATGTGATTCATTTATATGTGTTACCATTACTGTTCCAATTTCTTCCACTGTTTGTTGTAATATGCTGAGATCCGTGACATGAATTAACTTAAACTTCCCTTCCTGCATCTTTCCTTTTCCAACATTTATGGCTACCATATTTGAGTTTGTATAGTCCAAAATTTGTATCTCTTCTAATACCGCCTGTATGAAAAACCTAAAATGATTAATTTAATATATTTAATTTTTAATATTTGATTTATGAATTCTCCTATTTGAATTAGTGATAACTGTGGTATTATTATTTTGTTTTACAATTTCCTTTTTATAACGATGAGTTAACTTGGATCCTAGCCTTTTGTTATGTTTTACATAAATGACCTGGCCTATCTCGTATTGTCTTAAGGGTTTCCTACTTTTATTATGAAGTTTTAAATCTTTAAATTGTTTTTCTTTAATTTTTTCTATATTAGATAATCTGGTTTTTCCAAACTCTTCTGGGGTCGTGTTAGGTGTTCTCCCCAGAAATAATTCTATCGGTTTTTTTCCCGTAGTTGAATGTATGGTATAGTTGTTACTCATTTACCGCTCTTTCGAGAAGTTCTTTAAAAGATCGGTTTGTTCTCTCGGCTTTCAGACATCTCATTATTTCAGACAGAGTTGAGTGAAATCTCTCAATCTGTCCATTAACTTCACTTTTGTATGGCGGAGTGGTAAATATTTTAATCTTCAATTCATCTTCCATCATTGCTTTAATGGAAGCCGAATTTAATGACTTCTCATTATCAATTATTACCCACTCCGGAACACCGTAATAAAACTTAAAGACAACCTCACGTGTTCTATTGCTCTGCTGGTAATTATTCTAGCTTGAGCAAATTTAGTCAACTTATCTATCGCGGTGAGTACCAACTTTGACTCGGTGGAAAATATGTCGATATGTAAGGTATGACCTGAGTAATTTGGTATAGGTGTTTCCTGTATTTGGGGATTAGTGGGATGTCTGTCGTACTTATTTTCTTGACAGATTGAGCAATTTTTAACTAAATCTCTAACTCTCCTAGCCATTTTAGGGAAATAGTATTTTTGTATAATTTGCAATCTATTCTCTTACGAACTTCTATGAGCACGCCGATGCGTTGAGATAATTATTTCATCTTGATCAAATTCGTTTTTGACATCTTCTAACAGGATTCTTGTAAAACTAATTTTATAACTTTTAAAATGATGGCGATAAATCTCTTGAATTTTTCCCATAATGTTTTCTTTGGTCATTATACCGTTTAAGATGTGAGGGCTTAGATATTTTTTCAAAATTTCAATTAAGTTGTTCTCAGAAAATTCTGATTGTGTTACGATATGCCTGGTAATATTCTGAAATGATCTAGTTCATAACTAATATTATTCCTATTTTTAGCATTATTTGATTACGAAAACCATTTAAAGGCGCTTCGACAAGTTGAATATAATTCTGGGATGAACTATCATCACTATGTTGAGTTATAGTCAATGTGTTCAACTTTGTTATAGGAACAATCCTTGATAAAGCATCAGCCACCACATTGGTATGGCCTGGCTTATATTTGAGCTCATAATTGTACTCTTCAATTATGGCCTTCCACCTCTTCATCTTACTGTTACTGTTCTTATTGCTCAGAGCATACGTAAGAGGTTGGTGGTCTGTATAAATAAGAACTTTTTTTGATCCGTAAAGGAAATTTCTGAGTGAAGTTAGAGCCCATACAATTGCTAACATCTCTTTTTCATTAGCAGCGTATGACTCCTCAGTTTTTGTTAAAGTTCTAGATAAAAATGTAATTGGCTTACCGTCTCGCGACAAAACACCTCCAATAGCATAATTGGACGCGTCAGTAGTTAGCTCGAAGTTTTTGTTAAAATCAGGATAAGACAAAAGAACTTCCTCTGATGTTAACATATTTTTTAATATTTGAAATGATTGTTTTGCTTCATCACTTAGAGTTATAGCAACATTTTTTGATTTATTTTTGGACACTCGTCCTCCTTCCCCTCTTAAAAGGGATGTCAAGGGTTTGGCAATTTTCGCATAATCGAGAATAAAACGCCTATAATACCCTGACATACCAAGGAACGACCTTAAATTCTTTAATGTCCTTGGAATAGGTAAATCACAAATTGCTTGAATTTTTTTAGGGTTTGCTTTGACACCTCCTGAATTTATTATGAATCCTAAAAATTCCATTTCGTTTTGTAGGAATTCACATTTGTCTAACTGAACTTTAAGGTTGGCATCCTCTAATGTTTTAAAAATTATTTGAAGATTTTTTAAACGTTCAACCTCATTTTTTCCATAAATTACTATATCGTCTATATAAACGTAACATCTTTTCCCTATGTGTACTCTTAATATATCATCGAGTGTTCTTTGCAAAATTGCTGGTGCATTCTTCAGTCCAAAAGGAAGGCGAGTAAACTCATACTTCCCGTTGTTCACCGAAAAAGCAGTTTTTTCTATATCACATTCTCTTAAAGGAATTTGATGAAAGCCACTTTTCAAATCAATTACGGAGAATAATTTGTTTTGACCAAGGTTAGAAATTACTTCATTAATTTCGGGAATAGGATATTTATCCGCTATTGTAATTGAATTCAATTTTCTGTAATCTATTACCATTCTATATTTTCTTTCTCCAGATGAATCTTCCTTTTTAGGAACGATCCATACTGGTGAATTATAGGGCGATCTAGATGGTCGAATTATACCATCTTGAAGGAGTTCATTTATTTGCTTATCAATTTCTTGTTTTAAACACATCGGGTATGGGTATGTTTTAGAATACGCAGGATCTTGGGTAGAAGTTCTAATTTCAGCCTTGACTACTGTAGTAAAAGTAAGACTTTCCTTTGGATCAGAGAACAAATTTGGATATTTTCTTATGATATTTTTTAATTCTTTTTTTAATTCAATATTAAGATGAGAGGTTCTTATACAAATATTGTGAACTGAATTCGCAATATATTGTTTGAGAGGAATTTCTATGTTGGGTTTTATTAAAAGTAAATTTTCATTTGAATGAATTACTGCGTTTAGATTCTTTAAGCTATCATTTCCTATGATACCATCAAATTATGTTAATTCAGATAAAATATAAAATATTAATTCTGGTATTTTTGGACCAAAAAGATTTATGTGAGCATGATGGGTGATAACTGTATTTCCATTTATTGAATTTACATTAAACTTTTGCGCATTAACAATGGGGGTTTCTATTAAATAAGGCCGAATATAATTTTTATTTGACCCAGTGTCTATTAAAAATTTTAAAGTTTTACCGTTCTTCACTTGATGTTCAATATATGGCAGTGAAGAACTGCTTAAGCTAAAAAATCAAGATTTTCATTAGAAATTTGTTTTGTATTGCAGCAGTTAGAACATTCGGTTTTAATTTCATTAGGTTTATTTTGATTAATTTCTGTATGATAAATTCTTTGAGATTTATTTGGTTGATGTGAATGTAATGAAATATTTTTCCTATTAGTAAAATTTGGTGTTGTTTGAGCTCTATTCTTATAATTTACCGCTCTTGAATAATGCGATTTGGGTTGGTTTGTATGTACCGGTTTAAATTGGTTATAGTTATTTGGGGTTTTATTAAATGGATTATTGAAGTTCTTGTTAAAATTATTATGAAAGTTTTGCTGTGGGCCATTCTGAAAATTTGGTTTTGAATACCGATATGAATTAAAATTTGGTCTTTGATTAAAATTCTTATGATATCCGAAGCTTTGATTCTGTTGTATTGGATTTTGTTTTCGAGGAATTGATGGGGACTGATTATTAAAATTCTTATTGTTTGAATGATTGTGACTATGACTAATTCTATAGTTCATATTCTCAAGTTTTAGGCACAGATATAGTGCTTATGGTAAATCTTGAGGTTCACGCATACTTAGTAAACTTGGAAGATCCCCTTTAAGACCTCTAACAAAAGTATCTAGGGCTTTATCCCTATATGATTGTACCATAGCATCTAATTGATCCTTATTAAAATCCATTGAGGAAAGTTTATTTAAAATTTGTGAAAGATGTTGATATACCTCTTGATAAAATTCTTCGCTTGTATTATTTCTTTGTATCATAGTAGTCATTTGGTACTCTAAAGTACCTAAATCCCGTTTATCAGAATAGTGCATATTCAAACATTTAACAATTTTATCCCAATTTAAGGGCGTATTAAATGATTCTAATGCAGTATCTGCATTACCAATTATTTTATTTCGAATTACTGAAAGAATATTATAATATCTTACAGTACCTTTTAAATTTTCATAAATCTTAAGAATTCTCTCAACACTTTTTTTCCATGAACCGAATTCCCCTTTTTCCCTTTAAAACTCCCTTAAGCTCTTTATAGCATCGGGTATCTTATCTATACCTGGTAAAGCATCATTGCTTTCTGTAGTGATAGTTTGATCTATATCAGCAAATTCCTGATTCACTCCGGAATTTTGATATCTAAAAAAATTGGCTATTTCAGATTGAAAACGAGGAAGATTATAGTTGCCCTTGTCAACTTTTAGATACCCGTGCATACCCACTATGGTGTATAAAATAAACCGTAATTTACTTCCCTTATACATTTAACTCATTACCCCATAATTTTGACGTAAAAAAAAAAAAAAAAATTAACAAAAAAAAAATAATCACAAAAAAAATTAACAAAATTTTCATTCATTGTCCCATAACTTTAGCTTAAAAAAAAAAAAAAACAAAAAAAAAAAATTGGCCCACCCTAAAAGTCCGAAGGTCCGAGTGATGTCCAACTTTGCCAAGTAACTTGCCCTATTAATTTATCTGGCCAATTTTAATTTTAACCTTGTAGCTTCATTAGATTCAAAGTTATTGAATCGAAAACTTTGTATGGCAGCCCCCCGAAAATGGGGCCCTAAAATTTTGAAACTTCATATAAGTGCTCGATTCATTATATAACTAACCGTGTGTAATTTTCAGCCTCGTAGTATAATTAGTTTTGAAGAAATTCATATTGGTGCAAAGAAGTTGTATGGCAGCCCCCCGAAAATGGGGCCCTAACATTTTGAAACTTCATATAAGTGCTCGATTCATTATATAACTAACCGTGTGCAATTTTCATCCGCGTAGTATAAATAGTTTTGAAGAAATTCATATTGGTGCAAGGAAGTTGAATGGCAGTCCCCCGAAAATGGGGCCCTAACATTTTGAAACTTCATATAAGTGCCGGAGTCATTATAAAACTAACCGTGTGTAATTTTCATCTCCGTAGTATAAATAGTTTTGAAGAAATTCATATTGGTGCAAAAAAGTTGTATGGCAGCTCCCCGAAAATGGGGCCCTAACATTTTGAAACTTCATATAAGTGCCGGAGTCATTATAAAACTAACCGTGTGTAATTTTCATTCTCGTAGTATAATTACTTTTGAAGAAATTCATATTGGTGCAAAGAAGTTGTATGGCAGCCCCCCGAAAATGGGGCCCTAACATTTTGAAACTTCATATAAGTGCTCGATTCATTATATAACTAACCGTGTGTAATTTTCAGCCTCGTAGTATAATTAGTTTTGAAGAAATTCATATTGGTGCAAAGAAGTTGTATGGCAGCCCCCCGAAAATGGGGCCCTAACATTTTGAAACTTCATATAAGTGCCGGAGTCATTATAAAACTAACCGTGTGTAATTTTCATTCTCGTAGTATAATTACTTTTGAAGAAATTCATATTGGTGCAAAAAAGTTGTATGGCAGCTCCCCGAAGACTTGGTCCGATTTTAACCAAAAACAATAGGGAACCTAGAAATTGTCTAAAAATTTCTTTGTGAAAGTTTCAGAACTCTAGCTCTTATAGTTTTTGAGTTATCGTGCTGACGGACGGACGGACGGACGGACGGACGGACGGACGGACGGACGGACGGACGGACGGACACACATAGCTAGATCGATTCACTTTTCGATGCTGATTCGATACGTACCCTTGACACTATATCTAGCTCTTATATTTCGATGCGTTACAAACGGAGGAGTAATTTTAATATACCCGATGTTCATATATGTATGCACGGGTATAAAAACTTTAAAATGTAAGAAATTTTATCTATGGAAAGAAAAAAGATTTTATATGTGTAACTGTACTTCATAATTTGAAAATGCTGAATTTACAAGAATGTTTACATTTACTAAAAGTAAATCTATGAGAAAAGAATTTATTAAAATAACAAATGATTTTTCGTAAGATTTAGATTTATTAAAAGTAAGTAGATTTATTAAAGGAATAATGTTGGATATGCTGAATATGCAATAAAGTTTTTAGATTTATTCAATATTAATCTACGAATATTAATTATATTTAAAATAATATAAAAGGCGAAAATTTTTTTGTTTGTTTGTTTGTTTGGCCAGGATCCACATGAAAACACTAGCCCGATTGTCACAAAATTGTAAAGGAATTATTCTGAGAGCCCGCGGGGTGACATAGGCTATGTCACATTTTTATAGATCAATAGGTTGCGGCTTCAGAGCCGTTTTAAACTTTTTCGTTTTTTGGATGTCGAGGCAAAACTGTTTGACCGATCGATTTCAAATTTTGCACAAATGTTCTTCTTAGCAACCGGAATTAGTTGTATAAATTTGGTTGTAATAAATTAACTCATTTCGGCTTGGCAGGCTTCCAAAAAATTTTGTGTTTCCGATTTGTGTCCAATTTTACAGGGTTATTTTGTAGTCGAAAAGACAGGCTGACACAAGTTTTTGTTGAGTTCGGTTAAGCCGTTTGGGGACAGGGGCCCAATGAAGCTTTTTCAATGTTTTCAATGTCGAGTCAAAAGGGGTTAGACCGAAAAATTTTAATAATGCAACAATTAAATTCGAATCGGTCAGCAGACTTAAAACAAAAAAATCAGAAGAGAGCAAAAAAATTCTCTCATATTTTATTGTCTGAGCTGAAAGCAACATAAACGATATAAAAAAAATCAACTCAATAGACAACACAATAATTTATTATTATTATTATTTTTTATTAACCATAATTAAAATTACAATTAATCTTTTATTTTATAAGCAACTAGCTGCCAGGGCTATCGGCTTGAATTTTTAATATAATGTGTTTTATAACTTATTAAATTTAGTATTTTTACATTTTCATTCAATATTAAATTTACAATGTTTGTTTGAAAAAATTTTTTTATTTTTTTATATTAATTCATAAATTTTAATTTTGATAAAAAAATCTTGTATTTTTGTAATATTTGTAACTGTAGGATGAGATAGGAGATCTGCCGGGTTCATGTTATTGAAAATGGAAGAGCGGGTTTTGAGTAAGGAGTGTGCATTCGGATAGGATATGTGTAATGGTTAGCGGGAATCTACAAAATTGACAAATAGGTTGATTCTCGTTCTTGAGTAGGTATGAGTGTGTTAAGCTGCTATGTCCTAATCTCATTCTTATAAAGCACCGATTCATTTTGACTGATGTGGTAACTGGAAGTTTAATAGCTATTCTTTCTTTATTGATAGATTTATATTGGTGTGTGTATGTTGCCCATTCAGTATCTATCATCTTTAAAATTGTTTTAGATGCCTTATAGTTAACTGCTTCATTAGAAAATGGCATGAATGTATGAAGTGGAAATTTGGAAGCAGATTTGGCAGTAGTATCGGCGAATTCATTGCCAGATATTCCTATATGACTCGGGACCCACATAATTTTAATTTTATTTTTCATTTGGAAAATTAGCTGTCTTGCGTAGTTTAACGGGCTGGACTCATTTCTTGTATTCTGTATAGCTTGGAATACTGATAGGCTATCGGTGCAAATGAGATATTTTCCCTTGTTTTCTTTTGCAAATTCTATAGCAGAAAGTATGCTCTGTGTTTCAGCTTCGAAGACATTTCCGCATTCAGGAAGCAGTCCTTGGGCTAGGATACTCCCATCTTCTCCAACCACGCCAAACGAAACATTATTATCAGTTTTTGATCCGTCAGTAATTATTATTTTCCAGTTGGTTTGTTTTAAAATGATGGATTGTTCTCTGTAAAGGTGCAGATATTGGCTTTTTGAAGTATATTCTTTTCGAAATTGGGAAAGTTCATCGATGAATAAATGTGATCCCTGTTGCCAAGGTGGAGAATTATTATGTTTTATAGGCATTAGTTTAATATTTGGCTCGAGTTTTGAGTTTATGTCAAGGATCTTGCTTAGAGTTGATTCCATTGATAATTTCGTTGTTCTGCATTTTAGCAAGTTAATCTCTTTGAATAAAAGGTGTTTTGAGCTACAAAATATTTTGCTGGTAAGTCGGCTTGTTAAATATAGTTTTCGTTCCTCTATTGAAATGAATCCTCCTTCAGCTAATAAATTTCTTATTGGAGTTGTTTTAAATGCCCTTAAGCTTGCTCTTATTGCAGAATGAAATGGGGCTTTTAATATATTTAGAAGGCTTTTTGCACATTTTCCGTATATTAGTAAGCCATAGTCAATTTTTGATAATAAGGTTAGTTTGGTCATGTTTAGGAGGGAGTTAGTATGCATGAAACTGTTAGAGGAAGCGAGATATTTAATAATATTTAGTCTGGCAGCTAGATTTGATTTTAAATATTTACAATGATACTTAAAACTATGTTTACAATCAAAATATAAGCCTAAGATTTTTAATTCTTTAATATTACATTTTGGTTTTTAAAGTTAATTTGTACATTATTACAATTAATTTTTCTGCAATAATATGTAAATGTTTTGTTTTTTCAACTGAAATGTTAGTACCTGAGTATTGTGACCAATTATCTATTGCAGTTAGGATTTCGCAAAATTGTTGTGAAATTTCATTCTGGTTATGTTTTTTACTAATTATATATAAATCATCAGCGTAGATGCAATGGTATAGATTTTTGTAGTTTAAAATAATTTTGTTAATTTCTTCGAAAGCTATTAAGAACAAGGTAACAGAGAGAGGGGAACCTTGTGGGATCCCATTAAAGAGAGAATAAGTAGGGGATATTATGTTATTAACTCTACACCGAATTTGTCTATTCGTTAAGAAAGATTTTATAAAGTTAAACATTTTGTGACCAATTTTTAATTCTTGCAATTTTTTTAATACGACGTGAATGCCTATTTTGTCAAAAGCTTTTTCGAAGTCAATAGTAAGAATTGAAATGTGATTTTTTGACGATAGATTTTTGCAAATAAGGTGGTCTATATAATAGTAGTGCATCTAGGGGGGGGTGTATTAAGTCCATAGGTTTTAAGTCCATAAATTGAAATTATAGACTTATTTCCATTTGAAATGGAAATAAGTCCATAAAATGAAATATGGACTTATTTTATGATTTATAAATTATTTTTTTTTTATTTATTTATTTAATAAAAAGAAATATAAGTTACAATTATTATTATTTATAAATACTAGACTTAGACAATAACTTAAAATTGGTATAAAAAGTCTTAGCAGTTATAAAGCTTATATAAACAATTATACAATTTAAATACAAAAATAGCTATATATTCATACATATATATACACATATCCATATATATGTACATATATATACATATACACATATATTCATATACACATGCATACATATACATTTAATTTTTTATAAGCCAAATAAATCATTAACAATAGTAGTAACATTTTTATATTTTATTAACATTTCCATTTTATTAATTTTTTGTTATAGTTCTAATAACCTTCCTAATAAAATTGAATCATTTTTTATCAAAAACTTTAATTTAGTTGTGAATCTACCCATGTCACTGCATTTTTTTAAATCCTGAGGAAGACTGTTATAGATTCTGATTGAGGAGAAAAAATTACTGTTATTAGCCAATTCAGTTCTAGCTTTTTTGTGACACAATTTATCCATATTTCTTGTATTATAGTTGTGTATATTCCTTCTCTTTTTTAATAAAGTTTTGTTTTTAGTTATGCCCTTTTCAATTTTGTGAATTATTTTAGCCTTTTCCAATATTATTAATTCATTTAGCTTAAGAAAACCTGTTCTACTATATAGTTCTTCAGTAGGTGTGCGCCAATTTAACCCATATAGTATCTTGATGGCTTTATTAATCGCTGTGCTCACTTTCTTTCTTAGTGTGGCGGTACAACACGACCATGTCGCCACATTGTATCGGATATGGGACATGATGTGTGCGTGAAACAACAGTCTAGCTGATTTATCCTCTAATTTCAACCCACATCTCTTAATAGCACCTAGTAGTGGCATAATTTTTTTCAAAATGCAATTAACATGATCGTACCATGATAGTTTAGAATCTATGGTAATGCCAAGATATTTATAAGATTGTTCCCTTTTGATTTCTTTGTTCCCAATATAAATTTTTAGATTAATATCAGGTTTATTGCCCATTCTAAATATCATATACTTTGTTTTTTCCACATTCACTGTTAGTTTATTTCCATTTACCCATTTCCTATATCTATCTAGATCCTCATTTACAAGTCTTTCCAGAGACTCAGTATTTTTTCCTGTATATATAAGTAAAGTATCATCAGCGAATATTTTATAGTCCGCTTTTAAGTTAGCATATTGCATATTATGTACATATAGTAGATATAGTGTTGGTCCAAGTACAGATCCTTGCGGGACCCCCAAAGTTAATGCACTTTTACCACTATACACACCATTGACTTTGGTCACAATAAACCTGTTTTCAAGATATGATTTTAGAAGTTTATGAGGAAGCCCCCTTATTCCAATTTCATATACTCTATCCAATAGAATTTTATGATCCACAGTATCAAAAGCTTTTCTTAAATCAACAAAAATTGAGCAGACATAATTTCCTTTATCCAGATTGCCAATAATAGATCTGATAGAATCATTTATTGCTACATCTGTGCCATGAGATTTCTGGAAACCAAATTGATTAATATCGAATCCACCGGAACTTTTGATAAATTCACAAATTCTTTTATTGATTATTTTTTCAAAAATCTTACTCAAACAACTAGTAAGTGTAATAGGTCTATAGTTAGAAGTATCCAAAGGAGAACCATTTTTGTAAATAGGTATCACAGATGCGGATTTTAATGTTTGTGGATAGACACCTGAGCGAAAGCAATTATTAACAAGATTACTGATTATTGGCGATATAATATTAGCTATAGTTTTTAAATCCTTTGCTGCTATGTTATCCGAGCCAGGTGCATTATCTTTCAAATTCATAATAAGAGAATAAACTTCATTATGATTTGTAGGAATTAGAAACATAGAGTTTTCATTTATTATATTTCTTATCGTATTTTCATCCCTAACTTGAATGTTATCAGCTAATTTTTTCCCAATATTACTAAAGTGATCATTAAAACTGTTAGCTAAGTCATTACTGCTATTTAAAAGTTTATCATTATATCTAATTTCCTTAATTATTTTTTTATCATCTGATTTTTGGTTTGCTATGTGAGAGTTCAAAACTGTCCATATTTTTCTAGTATTTGAACCTGCTGTTTGTAATTTTTTGTTAAAATGAGCTTGTTTAGCTTTTTTTATCTCAATATTGACCTTGTTTTTCATTTTGTTGTAATTAAATTTATGCTCTAAGCAATTTGGGTACTTTTTGTGTCTCTTGTATAATTCGTTTCTATACTCCATCATTTTTAAGATTTCCTTAGACATCCAGTGATTGTGCTTTCTGGTTCTAATGTTTTTAACAATTGAACACCTTTCTTTAACAGTACTTATTAGTTTAACCAGTTCATCCACATTTTCGTAATCATAATTACGTAAATAATTTTCCATTAGATGTGAGTATTTTGCATAATTTGTAATATTTATTTGTTTATTCTCCATAGCTTCAAGTTTTCTAAGGACTGTTTTAATTTCTACACAAATAGCTTTATGATCTAAGTTTGGGATATCATGCATTGTGATATCAAACCCAAATCGATTCGTTTTAAGATCCGAAAGTACATGATCAATAAGTGTCGCTGAATTTGCCGTTACTCTAGTAGCATTATCAAAATCAATATTATTTTTTATATGAACTGAATTGACATCTAGCATATCTTGATACCGTCTGCTTACATCCGTTTCAGAGAGTAGATCAATGTTTGTATCACCAATTAATATTATATTTTTATACTTATCAAACAATTGGTCTAAGTACTCTATAAATGCATCATTGTTCGAATTCGGGCTTTTGTAGCATACCGCAATGTTAATAACAGGCTTAGTATCTTCTAAGGAAATTACTATAGTATTGAATGAATTCGATGTTTCAAGAATTTTATAGCTAATACTTTGTTTTACATATATGGCAGCCCCACCTCCCCTGCTCAAGTTATTTGAAATAAATGATGCTGTATACCCAGGAATATTGAAGTATTTTTCCTCAACAGAATATAACCATGTTTCACCAACCATGATAATGCCAACTCCTGTTTTAATTTTTATAAAAGCTTCTACTTCAATTAGATTTTTTCTTAAACTTCTAGAATTAAAGTGCACAATTTTGATATTAAATAGCTTATCCAAAATCATGGTATCCCTATCATATAGTTTTGCCAAGATTCTCTTATTTTCTGCAGATGTTCTCTATATTTATTATCTATATGTCTCCTGAAAATAGTTAGATCTTGTAGTACTTCTTTTCTAGATAATCCTGTAGATTCATGATAATTGTAATATAGTTTAGAGAGTTCTTGGTAGTTGTTTGGTAATCCTTCTTGATGTATAAGTACTTTCAGACTAGTCTGTGTCATACCCTCATAACAAATGTCATCATGATCATAAAAATAAGATAAGAACAATCTTACATTATTATATATTCTATGATCTCTAAATCTAGAAGTAGCATAAATATTATCACCAGATTCAATGGCATTTCTTGTTAATCTGACTATCGGTGGTGCTAAAGGATCTATAAAACTTTTACCTTTAGACTTTTCAACATCAGTACAGCTATCATTTAGAGTTTCTCCCTTAATCCAGTTAACATATTTATCTGTTGTCACTTCTTTAACTTTCTTTGTTTTTACAGCTTTGATATCAATTTCTTTGTTTAATTTATCAGATTTATTATCGGAAATTATACTAATATTATTATTGTTATTATTATTATTATTAATGGTAGTATTATTATTATTATTATTAATAGTAGTATTATTATTTTTATTATCATCATCTTTTACATTGAGAATTAAGTCCAGAATTTATTGAGTATTAACACCATAATTTATTTTTAATTTTGATAATATAGGCGCTGTGAATTAAGTTAGATTTTGAATCCAACTTTAAAATCCCTCCTAATTCAGAATCCCACATATACACGTATATAAATATTCTGGAAAAAGCGTAAAACCCTGCTTTTGAATCAAACTCTAAAATCCCTCCAAATTCAGAATCCCACATATACACATATATAAATATTCTGGAAAAAGCGTAAAACCCTGCTTTTGAATCCAAATCTAAATTCCCTCCATTTAAAGATTTTAGGGATTCCTTTTGAGGGATTTTAGAGTTGGATTCAAAATCAGGATTTTCGCTTTTTCCAGAATATTTATATATATGTATATGTAAGATTCTGAATTAGGAGGGATTTTAGAGTTGGATTTAAAAGCAGAGTTTTACGCTTTTTCCAGAATATTTAGAGCCTGACATAATAATATAATTATGGTATATATATCTATGGTAGATTAAATGTACAATGGTCTTATTAATTTAATACTAATGACCCGTCACCAAAATATAAATAATAAACAAGTTTTGATTAGGTATTGTTAAAAATTTTTCATATTATAAAGAAATGCAGAAAAACCAAAAACAAATATTAGGTACTGGTAGCAGGTAATAATAAATATAGATTTGTTTATAATAATTTGTAATTATTGTAAAAAAAAAAAAATAAACAAGCTGCAATTTTTAAATTATTATTTTTATCATAAAAATAAAAAAAACAATTAAATAATAATTTGTGGTCTGATTTTTTGATTGTTTTCTTTTTTGTTCTTCTCTTCAATGTTAGTTGAAGTTTTGCTGCCGGTGTGAATAATTATAAATTAATTAAATTAATTAAAATTTATTTAATATACTTAAAATAAAAAAAAAAACATGAGTGAAGTTGTTATAGAGAATAGTGAAAAATATGATATTTTTAATGTTCAGTATTTCAAAGGTTTACGCCAAAATTCTAAAGTGCTTTATGTTTTGGAAGAAAAACAATTGTACCTATATAAATATTCATATAAATCATTTCGAAATTATAGTTGCTACATAAAATCCTGCAAAAGTAGTGTTATTATAGATTTTTAAAATGCTATGTTATGTAGAAAATTAAAAAAAGCTATAAAACATAATCATCCAAATCAGGAAGAAACAATAAAAAAAATGCACCTTGTAAATAATATAAAACAATCGTGCAAAAATCTTAACTTCAAACGCAACAGCGTGCGGGAAGCATTTAACCTTGAATGCAAAAAAGATTTAGCTAATGCGAACCTAATTCAATATGGGAAAATGAGACGTAATTTACTTAAAATTAAAAATAAATCACTTCCTAAAGCGCCTACAACATATCAAAAGATTATAGATACTTTTTCACAAAAAAATATTCGTAAGTATCACAGTTACTATTAAAATGCATTTGTAAAAATGTACTTTGACATGTCACAGTTTTAAACATATCAATTTGATTGTGATTTTGATGATAACAATTATGAACCTTCTTCCGCAACATCATCAACAATATCCGATAGTACCAACGAATTGTCCACTTGTGTAATATATTATGAAAATTTGCGACGCATACTACTCCAACCATGCAATCATTTTAAAATTTGCTTACAATGCTTTCAGTCTATATGCGAAAATGCTAATAAAAGACATTCGCCAATTTTGTGCCCAGTTTGCAGGCAAATTGTAACTAATTCTATTGAAGTTTTTAATTAGTTATGTATATTTGTAAAAATACTTAATTAATTATGTATTATAATAATGCACATATATTTATGTAAAAAGAAATTTGTATTATAATTTTATTTATAATGAATATAAAATTTATTTTCTAACAAAAAATTTATTTTTTACAATATTAAAGAAAATTCTCAAAGTGAAATAATACCATATGGAATTAATTCCCAATGTAAAAGAGAAATAAGTCCATAATTCAATTTATGGACTTATTTCCATTTCAAATGGAAATAAGTCCATATTTTTGTATTCTGTACTTAATACCTATGGACTTAATACACCCCCCGTGCATCTACGGTAGACGAATTTGGTCTGAAACCAACTTGATTTGGAGATAGTGAGTTACACATGAGTTTTTTGGACACCATTTTTTCCAGAATTTTGCTCAGACATGGTATTAATGAAATAGGTCTGTAGCTAGAAATTTCGTCGATTGGTTTGTTAGGTTTACGTATTGGAATGATGGCAGCTATTTTAAATACTTGTGGAATAATGCCAGTTTGATAAATTTTATTGTAGAGTTGTACAATTCTTGTTTTGCATTGTTTGGTACAATTTTTGATCATTTGGTATGAAATTTTATCTAAACCTGGAGTTGACCCTGTTAGAGTTTTTAAGCATGTTTCAAATTCAAGTTCATTGAATTGTGATTCAGGAAATTTAGCTTTTATATTCGGAGGGTTTTGAATTTGTAGTGTGGCAGCACTACGTTTTTTTCTCTAAAGAGAAAAGGGAAGTTGTCTGTTTTAGAGCTGTTTGAAAAATGTTGTCCAAATTTTGTAGAAATTGTTTGAGGGTCGTTGATGCTATCATTGTTCATTGTAATTGTTTTAATATGAAATGGGGTATATGTTGAAGTTAAAACTTTAATGTTCTGCCAAATTTTTGTTATGTTATTATTAGGGTTAATAGTTTCTGTAAATTTATTAAGTGTAATCTTTTTTGCTTTCTTTTTTTCTTTGTTAAAAATGGCATTCTTTTTTTTATATGATATAAGGTTGATTAAAGTTTGTGTTTTACAGTAATTTTTCCAAGCATTTTGTTTTTCTTCTCTTAATTTTTTTAATTCTACAGTCCACCATGGTACATTTCAACCTAATTTTTTATAAGAACATTGTGGGATGGATTCATTTGCTGCTGAGCGAATAATTTTTTGAATTGATGCTGTTTCTCTATTTATGTTATCTGTTTGGAGTATTTTGTCATTGAGCTTGTCAACTAAAGTTTGAAATTTCGGCCAATTTGCGCGTTTGCAATTGAAACGTGTGGGTTTTGAATTTAAATATGTATTATAATTAGGGAATGTGACTTTACTAAAAATGGGGTAATGATCACTGTTGCGAAGATCTTTAATGATTTTCCACGTCAAAAGTGGTAATAAAATAGGATCAATATTGGAAAAAGTACCGTGGGTTGAAAAGTGTGTTGGGCCATCATTGTTTAAAATTGATAAATTTGTGCTCAGAACAAATTCTTCAATAATTTTCTCTTTGGAATTGTAAGTGGGTGAACCCCATAGTGGACTCCATGCATTGAAGTCTCCAGCTAGTATTATGGGAGTATTAATATTTGAAATTAGATTTGTGAAATCAAAATTGGAAATTGATTGCTCCGGAGGTATGTAGATAGAAATTAAAGTAATTGGAGACTTTATGTTTACTTCGATGGCTATGACTGAGAGCCGAGTATTTATGTCTATGACTTTAAAAGGAATTGATCTATGAAAAAGAATGCCTGTCCCTTGTTTGGCTCTGAGGTTCCAGTCAAAATTGTGAAAAAAGCCAATGTATTGTTTTGGAAAAAGGGGTTTTACTGTGTTGTTGGTAATTTGGGTTTCTTGTAAACATAAAATGTGTGGATTATGTAATTTTATAATTAATTCCATTTCTTGGTAGTTATTGATGTAGCCTTTCATATCCCCTTGAATAATATTTAACGTCATTTTATTTTTAAAAATAAATATAAAAAATGAAAAATATAAAATTACTAAAAGTAAATATTTATAAACACACAAAGTTTGTTATTATTAAAATAGCAAATAATGTGAATTGTAACATTTTTTTTTTTATTGAAGAAAAGCAAAACGGCTCGATCTGATATCGAACAAAAAATTCTTATTAAATAAATTAGTACAATGCATAAGTACATAATAATACATAATGCGAGAGCACTGAATTGTTTAGGTTTGCAAATTGATTTTTTGGTATAATAGACATGATTATTCTTGTTGAGAATAATATGCATTAAACAACTAAAAATGTTGGAAACGAAGAAGTAAAAGAATAAAGCTAAAAAGGTGCGACCAATTATCAAACAAAAAATTTTATTAAATAACTTAATATAGTGTATGAGCACATAATAATACATAATTATTAGTGTATGTTAAAATTAAGAAAATTGTTGTTAACTATTCTAAATTTACTATTAAGACTAAAGTGGTAAAAGGTCCAATTGTATACATATTAAATTGTTTTGAAAAGTTAAAATTTAATTGTCAGAACTGTCTGAGAGTTCTACCGATAAAACAGGTGAATTTGTATTTTTTGAGTTTGATTTGTTCAAAACTAAGTTGGATTGAGTCGGTTTGATTGAGTGAAAAAATTTGAGTGAAAAGTTGTTGTTTTGCAGGTTTGCAGATGAGTTATTGTTGAAAGTAGGGTTATCTTTTTCTATATTGGTGAAATTAGTGCATTGAGAGTGATTGTTATTGATTTCTGTTTGATTATTTGTAGGAGTGAGAAAAGAAGAATTAAAACTTTGCATTTGATTATCATTATATGTTGTTTGATTTAATGTAAAAGAAGGAGACACATTATTTTGAGATAATATAGAAGTGCTTTGAATTTTATTGCAAGTTGAAGGAGCAAGAGAATAAGAATTATTAGTTGGAAAATTTAAGGTTAGATTTTTATTTGCATTATCAATTAAATTTTTATTTTGTTTGTCAATTAGTGAATTTTTATTTTGTTTATTAGAAGGAGAAAGAGGTGATTCATCAACTTTTTTTGGAATATTTGAATTTTGCTTGGATGCTGCAATATTCGTTTGTTGTGATGTACTATTTATAATAATAGAGGAGAAGGTTTGTGAATTATTTGTTGTTTTTAAATTATTCTGATTATAAGTTTTTCGCGCTTCACCAAAGCTGCATTTATTTTGTGTTTTTATTTTTAAGATTTCTTTTTGTTGCAAGAATTTAGGGCATTTGTTGAAGGAAGGTGGATGATCTCCAAGGCAATTAGAACAGAGTGTTCGAGTGCATGGCAGTGGTGAGTGTGGTGGAAGATTGCAAATAACACAGCTTGATGGATTGTTACATTTGTTTGCAGTATGTCCGAGGAGCTGACAATTTTTGCATCACATGGGATTTGGGAAATATTCCTGAACTTTAACTTGATACCAAGCGATGTCAATTTTTTTTGGAACCGTGTAGGAGTCAAAAGTGAGCAGAATAAGGCCAGTATAAACTTTTTTGTTATCAATTAATTTAGAAAATTTGTAGACATTAGTAACACCCTGATTTTTGAGATCATTTAATATTTCTTCTTCAGTTGTTGGAATTAAATTCCTATCAAATATTGTGCCTTTTGTGGAGTTCAGTGTAGCATGAAGTTTAGCTGTTATGGTACATAAACCACCAAAATTTTTTGTATTGAGGAATTTGTCTGCCACTTTTTGGGATTTGGTGAGTACAAGAAGATTGCCATCACGAAGAAGGCTTACGGAATCAATTTCGGTACTAATACAGTCTAGTGCCTTTTTTTTGGCAAATACACTGAATGAAGAAAGTGGTTTGTCTTTTTGGGTGGATTTGATAACGACGAATTTGGGACATTTTTGTTGATTTAAATTTACCTGAGGTAGGATTGGGAAGACATCGCATGTAATATCTTTACCTCTTCCTCGTTTTGGTTTTGGGCCAGGTTGGCCTGTGTCATCATCCTGCAAATCTGCAAACCGATTCCCCGAAGGGATCGGCCGTTCTTTCGGCATGGTGCACTATTATTGGATCAGAATGTGTTGTTTTTGCACAAAAAAAAATTTTTTATATATATTTAAATTTTAATTTTTATGTATAGGTAACTAAAATGAATTTTTGTTTTTATTTTTTAGGTTAAATTTGATATGAAAGTGTGAGAAAAAAGAAGTTGTATAAGAACGAAAAGGATGACTATAGTGGAAAAAGATAATAAAAGAAATTATTGATTAGCACTAAAAAAGAAACGTCTACTCGTTACGAAGGTTAGTCGATGACTGCACAATAATTTATTGGGAGAATTTAATTAAAAATAAACAACTACAATGCACCAGATGTCAAAGGTTCTCTCACTCTGCTGCAAATTGTAATATGGATTACTACCGTTGCGTAAAATGTGGTGAGAACCACTCTCCAGAAGAGTGCAGTATCACAATAAGTAATGAGAAGAGCAAATTATTTTGTACACTATGTAAACAGCATGCACATCCAGCATCATATACAAACTGCCCTGTGAATATTAAGCAACAACAACAAAAAGAAGAAACAAAACAAAGGTTAAAAGAAAAAATAAGTAACAGGTGCAATATGTTTAATAATTTTACAAAAACAATTATTTCATATGCAAATGCATTAAATAACAATAATAATAAAAATCCAACAAACAATAATAATAATAACAATAGAAACAACAACAACAATGCAATAAATAACAACAATAATAATAATAACAATAGTAATAATAATAATAATAACAATAATTATAATAGCAATTTATTAGAAAATTTAAATAAAACTATGCTTAGTATGATGAAAAAAATAGAAAATATTGAAAACAATATGAAACAAAATGTAAATGATATAAAACATTTGTATGAAACATTTAACATCTCTAGACCAAATTGTTAATTATGTCGTATTCATTAACTAATAACATTAATATAAAATTAATTTCAATTAATGTAAATTCACTAGTTTTATATAGTAAAAGATTTTCTCTTATGCATTTTACAAAAGATACAAATCCTGATATGCTTTGCTTAGGCGAAACTAAATTGCAAAGCAGACATTTTTTAGAATTAGAAAATTTTAATATAATTAGAAATGATAGAATTAATATAGGTTGAGGTGGCTGTTTGTTTTAAAAACAAGTAAAGAAACAGTCAGTCGGTGCAACCGACTTAGAAATACCCTACACCTATTTGGTTCAAGTTTAAGGACATATCCATAAGTCATTTTAACACCATTTAACAGCTGTTATTAATTTGATCGTAAGACATAGCTAACCAAATTAACTTTATAATACTAAAAACATTTTCTAATTACACTATCTATTAAAAAATATTACAAATTCTTACTAATTTATCTATTTAAAAATATTAAAAAACAAACAAACTTGAAATAAATGAAAATATATTTATTCCAATTCAATTACAAAATGAAAAAATTCTAATTATTAAATTTTGTGATAAAGAAAAAATCAAAGCATAATATATTTACTAATCCAAATTTTTCAAAATAATTCAAAATTATTTTAAATGGTTAGTTTATATACCTAATAGAAAAGCTTATAAACGCAAAATAAACAATAAATGTATTTCTAAAATACAATTACAAATTTAGACCTTTTCATATAATTCATTTAAATATAAAAATATTACATAAATGCAGCAAGTTCATTTGAACATAGCTGAACCATTACAATTAAGTCTAGATTTCGGAGACACATAGGACGTAGGAAATATATTCTTTGGCTTTGAAATTAAACTCGACCAGAACCAATTCCCATGGTACTTTCATTACTAGTAACCTAGAGTTTAAATTTCATCAAAATACCGGCATTATTTTTTGAGTTATGGTGTTTTTAAGATATATGTTTTTTAGTCCTTGAACTTGTCAAGGGTTCCATAACCCGAAACCATGGTACGATTTCGCCCATATGCAGTCCCGTCATACTTTGAATAGTAGTTAACCCTTGTATACAATTGGAACTTTCTATCTTAATTTTAAGTTACTAGTTTTATTAATTTCGATGATAAGCTTTTACACATTTGGGGGGTCTAAGATAGGTCCTGAACCACCAGTCCAAATGATCCCAAATTAGGGGGGCACGGAAGAAATAGTAAAGAACACCCTGGGCCAAATTTGAAGCTTCTACATTTATTTCAAGTTACTATTTTTATTAATTTCGAAAATATGCTTTAAGGTCCTTGGAACTGAGTGGCTGGTCCCCGACTCACTAGTCCAATGGGGCCCAAATTTCAAAGACACTTACGCAATAAGAAGGGACAACTTGATACCAAATTGGAAGGTTATATCTTCATTGGTTTCGGAATTACGCTAGTTTGGCCTAAATTCGATCAAAAAGTTCTCAGTTCCGAACCCATTGTCCAATCCCCACCGTACGTAATCGCCGCCGTAGTTTCATTACCAATAACCTACAGCACAAATTTCATAAAGATAGCCTCATTAGTTGTTGAGTTATCGTGATTTTTAATATATGTTCGTTATCCCTGACACCGACTAAAAGGTCCAGAATCCGAACCCATGGGCTGATTTTGCCCTTATACAGCCCGCGCTTTACTTATAGTACTAGTTAACCCTTGTACACAATTTGAACGGTCTATCTTAATTTTAAGTAACTATTTTTAGTAAATTCGATTATAAGCTTTTAAAACTTGGGAGGTCTGAGAGGGGTACTGAACCCCCTCTCCAATTGATTCCAAATTAGGGGAACCCTCAAGAGATAGTAAAGAACACCCTTGTGGCAAATTGGAAGCTTCTACATTTTTTCAAGTTGTTATCTTTATTAATTTTAAAGATATGCTTTAAGGTCTTCGGAAATGTGGGGCTGGTACCCGACTCAGTACTCCAATGGGACCCAAATTCCCAAGACACTTAGGAAATAGGAAGGGACACCCTGATACCAAATTTGGAGGTTCTATCTTCATTGGTTTCGGAGTTATGCTCGTTTGGCCTAAATTCGATCAAAAAGTTCTAGGTTCCGAACCCATGGTCCAATCCCGACCTTACGCAATCCCCGAAGTACTTTCATTACTAGTAACCTACAGCACAAATTTGATGAAGATAGCTTCATTAGTTGTTGAGTTATCGTGATTTTTTATATATGTTCGTTAGCCCTTCGATCGATTAAAAGGTCCAGAATCCAAACCCATGGGCCGATTTCGCCCATATGCAATCCCCGCCGTACTTTCAGTCCTAGTAATCTACAGTTAAAATTTCATCAAGATAGCTCCATTATTTTTTGAGTTATCGTGCCTACGGACGGACATGGCTATATCGACTCAGGCGGTCACGCTGATCACAAATATATATACTTTTCCATATCTAGCTCGCTTCCTTTAGGTGGTTACAAACACCATACCAAAGTTAATATACCCCTTTACCTATTCTATAGGTGTAGGGTATAAAAACTGTTAAATATGAAGAAATTGAAAACGTAGAATTTAATAATTTTAAATGCATAGAACTAAATGCATACAACAGACACCAATCAAAATTGTTAGAGGATTTTAGTAAAATTTTCGAAATATTAAATCTATCCAATAGTAAACATTACTATATTATTGCAGGAGACCTAAACGCAAAACATGTTTCTATGAATAATATACGTAATAACAGCCGAGGTTCGGATCTGTATTAATGGCTAATAGTCATTAATAATATAAAAGTAAGCTATTAATTCGGGATGCACCGACATTTCCAAGGTGTAATTTGTATTTCTAAATAGATGTAAGAATAGAATCAGCTAACAATACTCTAGAAACATTAGCATACAATAGTGATCATAATGCTGTAAGTGGCATTTTTGCTCTATATAAAGAAAATTTGTTAACATACAACAATCAACTAGCCAATGAAAAATACTTCTTCCATAAAACTAATTGGAACAAGTTTAAAACAAAGCTAGATAACAATTTTGAAAAGGAATACTTAACTTGTAGAGACCAAATTATAAAGACGGAAAACATAATAATCGAAAAAATTTACACTCACTTAAACAAATTGAACAAAATTATTAAAGACACAATGGTTGAAATTATACCATAATGTACCAAACAAAACTATTTAAATAAATTTTATTCAACCAGATTAAAAAATATACTCAGACACAAAAAAAAGTTACTTAAAGACATACATTTAATTTACAAAAGATGCTTAGACTTCATTTCACAAGCAATAATCACACTCAAAAGTCTCTTAAATAATATTTATACATTAATAAAACAACAACTTAAAATTGAAATTAACAACTACTGGACAAACAGAATAAAAAATATATCATCTAAAGACAGCTGTAAAATGTTTCCCGAAATAAACAAAATATTTAAGAAAAAACATATACAAGATATAAAACACTTACACATAGATCAACAAGACTTAAACCCACTAACTAATAACGCCATCGACGTCGCTAGTTTAGACAGAACAAACTCAAATCAGTATATATTAAAGGAAAAAATACAAATAACTAAAATATTAGGGTCATACTTAAAAAACAGTCACCAAATAACAGTACCCAACAACAACCGATTCCACCAAAATATTCAGAATACTGTACAGGCTTTTAAACAAAGTAGCAAACTAAAAAAACAAAATAACATTTCATTAATCACATTTGACACAATAAATACATCCTTTAACAATTTGAACAGAAACAACTTCTTTACGAATTACGACGATCCCTCTAGAAGACTTAAGAATTTGAATTACAAGACATAAGCAGGGATTGATGGCATTCCTAACATTATACTAAAAAACTTAACTACTAAAATTATACAAAAACGAGGAAGATTATAGTTGGCCTTGTCAACTTTTAGATACCCGTGCGTGTATTAAATAAATAAGAATTTCATATATTGCAATTGAACTGTTTGACAGAAAATTCAAAATATTTGTTTTTTTATATTTAATTACAAAAAAAATTAATAAAAAAATAAATGATTAAAAAAAAAGATGAATTTAAAAAAAAATATATGCTCTGAACGAGATTCGAACCCACACTTTTCAATTAAAAAGTCGACGTCCTAACCACTAAGCCATCGACTTTTTGTTCATCTCGATTTTTTTTTTAAATAATTGTAGTTGCTATGGTATCACTTGTTTGTTTTAAATAACAGTTTTGAATTTTTTTATAAAAATATTAAAAAAAATTAATAATTTTTAATATAAATGAGAGTTTTCTGTCAAATTTTCTATAAAATAAAATTTTTCATACTTAAAAAGAAAATACATAACAAAAATTGAATTTAAAAATAAAAAAAAAATTTTCCTTAGCCTGAACTCGAACCGAGACATTTTGGCTACAAGTAACATGTCCTAACCACTACACCATGAATCGATTAATATTTTAACTACATTTTGTTTGTTTTTATATTTGGTTTCTATTTAGTGATTAATTTTGAAAATATTCATAGAATTTCGAAAAATTTGTATGGCAGCTACCCGAACCCCTTGTCCGATTTTAATCAAAAACAATAGGGAACCTACAAATTGTCTAAAAATTACTTTGTGAAAGTTTCAGAACTCTAGCTCTTATCGTTTTTGAATTATCGTGCTGACGGACGGACGGACACACATAGCTAGATCGATTCATTTTTCGATGCTGATTCGCTACGTACCCTTGACACTATATCTAGCTCGTATATTTCGATGCGTTACAAACGGAGGAGTAATTTTAATATAACCGATGTTCATATATGTATGCACGGCTATAAATAGTTATCCTTTTCAATAATGCACTAAACTACTGCTATTTTCCGAAAAACTGGAAAATAGCTAAAGTAATTATGCTAAAAAAACCGGGAAAAGATCCTACAAATCCCGGCAATTACAGACCCATAAGCTTGTTACCTAACATTAGCAAAGTTTATAAAAATAAGACCATTATTAATGACAAAATAACTAATTTTGTTAACAATGAAAATATACTACCTGAAAACCAATTTGGTTTCAGGTGCAAACACTCCACGAATCAAGCTATCAATAAACTTACATCATATATTTGCTGGTACATTAATTAAAAAGAATGTGTTGACGCTTGCCTAATCGACCTTGAAAAAGCATTTAATAGCGTATGGATAGAAGGTTTAATATATAAATTAATTAAACGAAATTTTCAAAATAATTTAGTTAGATTAATACTAGATATGGTTGACGAAAATAGTTTCGAAATAGAAAACAAATTAAATGCCGAGAATTTATTTAAAATAAGGTACAGTAAACTCACCTATTTTATTTTCTCTGTACACAACAGATCTCCTAAGTATGCTTAACAACATAAAGGGGGACAATTTCGCAATTGCTTTTGCCGACGATCTTATTGTCTACTCGGCAGCATACAAGTTAAAGGATGTACAAACAAGTGTTCAAAAACTATTTAACCTTATAGTAGACTATTGTAAGGTCTGGGTACTAAAAATGAACATAGAAAAATGCGAAGCAATATTATTCCGTAACACAGTAGATAAAGTAAAAAATAATATTAAAAAACATTGGAAAGAATTTGAAATTAGAGCTCCAAATAACATTAAAATTAATAAAAAATAGATAGTTAAATAATTAGGTGTATATCTCCACCAAAATTTAAACTTTACTCACCATGTTAAAAAAGCGATTGAAAAAGGTACTAAAGCTTTCATGTCCTGTCAGAAATTGTTTTATAATAAAACTCTTAATGACAGAGTGAAAACTTTAGCTTACCAGGGTCTTATAAGATCAACTATATCGTATGCTGGAGCCATTTGGTTCAACATTAGTGCAAGCCAAATGGAAAAAATCAGGATTTTTGAACGAAAATGGATAAGACCCTGCGTAAATCTACAAACATTTTTATGCCAATAAATGCTTGTACCGTAAAGCAAATATAAAAAGATTCGATAACTTTTTAATAAAAATTATACGATATCATTTTGATAGATCTCTTAACACGTTAGAAAATGGTTTAATATCAAACATATATTACCATAACGAACAGTATATTAAATATAGTTCAAAAACGGGTTTCATTGCGCCCGAACATTTTATTTACCTAGATTCCAAAGGGCATATTCAAAACCATGAGCATGTCCACCTATTATATCACTATAATAGACGGGCTACATGCAAGTGCATAGACTCTATGCACTTGCATGTAGCATGAGTATGACTCTTATAATATTAAAACTAGTTTATTAAAAAGACGACATATTTATCCTTGAACAAACACAAAAAACTATTGGTGGTTAAATAGTTTATAAAATTTAAAGTAAATAATGTTAAAATTTCATAATATATTAGGATAAGCTTAGGCTAAGTAAGGTAGTTTTAGATTAAGTTTTCATTTTAGTATTAGTATAATTAATTTTTGGTTTTTAATATTTTCCAAAAAACCCAAAATGTAATACAATATTTCAGAAAAATAAAAATAAGTTAGAGATTGTATAAATTATTAGAATAAAAAAAACTAAGCAATTTAAACTACATTAATGTTTTAGTTATAATTAATTTAAGAATTAAAATTAGTTTTATAAAACTTTTTGCTAATTATAAATACTTAAAATCAAATAAACAAAAAATAAAAGTTAAAAAAAAAAAAGGAAAAAAAAATTGAATAATTTTTTATACCCTACACCTATAGAATAGGTAAAAAGGTATATTAATTTTGGTATGGTGTTTGTAAACACCTAAAGGAAGCGAGCTAGTTATGGAAAAGTATATATATTTGTGATCAGCGTGACCTCCTGAGTCGATACAGCCATGTCCGTCCGTCCGTCCGTAGGCACGATAACTCAACAAATAATGGAGCTTTCTTGATGAAATTTTAACTGTAGATTACTAGAACTAAAAAACGGCGGGGATTGCATAAGTTCTGGATTGCACCATGGGTTCGGAACCTAGATCTTTTTGATCGAATTTAGGCCAAACGAGCATAATTCCGAAACCAATGAAGATAGAACCTCCAAATTTGGTATCAGGGTATCCCTTCCTATTTCCTTATTGTCTTTGAAATTTGGGCCCCATTGGAGTATTGGGTCGGGGACCAGCCACACATTTCCGAAGACCTTAAAGCATATCTTTAAAATTAATTAAGATAGCAACTTGAAAAAATGTAGAAGCTTCAAATTTGGCACAAGGGTGTTCTTTACTATGTCTTGCGTGTCCCCCTAATTTAGGATCAATTAGAGTGGTGGTTCAGTACCCCTTTTAGACATCCCAAGTTTTAAAAGCTTATAATCGAAATTACGAAAAATAGTAACTTAAAATTAAGATAGAACGTTCAAATTGTGTACAAGGGTTAACTAGTACTTAAATTACAGCGTGGACAGCATAAGGGCGAAATCAGCCCAAGGGTTCGAATTCCGGGTCTTTTAATCGGTTTCAGGGCTAACGAACATATATAAAAAAATCGCGATAAACGAACAACTAATGACGCTATCTTAATGAAATTTGTACTGTACGTTATTGGTAATGAAACTACGGCAGCGACTGCGAACGGTGAGGATTGGACAATGGGCTTTGGCCTTAAAACTTTTTGATCGAATTTAGGCCAAACTAGCATAATTCCGAAACCAATGAAGATAGTACCTCAAAATTTGATATCAGGGTGTTGCTTTCGATTTCCTTAGTCTCCCTGAAATTTGAGCCCAAATGGAGTAGTCGGTGGGGACCAGCCACTCAGTTCCGAGGACCTTAAAGCATATTTTCGAAATTAATAAAGAAAGTTACTTGAAACAAATGTAGAAGCTACAAATTTGGCACATGGGTGTTCTTTACTATTTCCTGTGTGCCCCTCTAATTTTGGATCAATTGGAGCGGTGATTCAGTACCTCTCTTAGACCCCCCAATGTGTAAAAGCTTATCATCGAAATTAATTAAAATAGTAATTTAAAATTAAGATAGAACGTTCAAATTGTGTACATGGGTTAAGTAGTATTGAAAGTATGACGGGGACTGCATATGGGCGAAATCGTACCATGGTTTCGGGTTCTGGAACCCTTGAAAAGTTCAAAGGCTAACAAATATATATCTTGAAAACACCATAACTCAAAAAATCATGCTGTTATTTTGATGAAATGTAAACTCTAGGTTACTAGTAATGGAAGTACCATGGGAATTGGATCTGGTCGAGTTTGGTCAATGAGTTCGGATTCTAGAAGCTTTTGATCGATTTGAGGCCGAACGAGTATAATTTCGGAACCAAAGAATATATTTCCTATTTTCTATGTGTCCCCGAAATTTAAACTTAATTGTAGTGGTTCAGCTATGCTCAAAGGTACTTGCTGCATTTATGCAAAATTTATTTTTATATTTTAATGAATTATAAGAAAAGGTGTAAATTTGTAATTGTATTTTAGAAATACATTTATTGCATATTTTGCGTTTATAAACTTTTCTATTAGGTATATAAACTAACCATTTAAAATAATTTCAATTTTGAAAAATTTGGATTATTAAATATTATGCTTTGATTAGCTTTTTATCACAAAATTTAATAATTAGAAATTCTTCGTTTTGTAATTGAATTGGAATAAATATATATTCATTTATTTCAAGTTTTTTTGTTTTTTAATATTTTTAAATAGATAAATTTCTAAGAATTTGTAATATTTTTTTAGAGATAGTGTAATTAGAAAATGTTTTTAGTATTATAAAGTTAATTTGGTTTGCTATGTCTTACGATCAAATTAATGGTGTTAAAATGACTTAGGGATATGTCATTAAATTTGAACCAAATAGGTGTAGGGTATTTCTAAGTCGGTTGCACCGACTGACTGTTTCTTTATTTGTTTTTATTTCGGAATATAGCAATTACGTATTTTTGAATTGAATAAGTTGAATGAATTTTTTTTATTTTTATTTTGAAATTTAAACTTAACCGAAAATTAATTAATAAAATAATAAAATTTAGAAAAGAAGGAAAAAAGAACATATAAACAGTCAACTTAATATAATTATAATTAATTCCTATCAATCAAAATTTTATGATTGAATAATTTTAGATTCAAATCAAATTCATATTAAGCTACAATAAAGTCTTGAATTAAATTCGATTAATTAATTAGATTAAGTCAAAAGCTCAGATTTAATAAGATATTATATTAAGATTTCTTTTAGGTTTGAAATAAATGTTTTTTAATAATTATTTAACAACTTAATGTAGTTAATAAGTACATACAGTATTTATTAACTGCATTTGGTGAACCCAAGTCGGATTGTTTGTTTTCTAGCAAGATTAAATTCACTAGAAGAGGAAAGCTTTTAGATTTTATTTTGTCAGCTTACCTCCGTTACACCTTTCATCTGGGTAATAGTGTTTTAGTTATTCGGAATTATGGATGTTGCAACGATCTACGCATTGAATGTCGAAGGTTTGAGAGGACAACTAAGGGAGCTTGGTTTGGTTACAATGCGCAGATAGCATAACTTTCGAGTTTTCACATAGAGGGCGGTGACATCGCGGAATCGGAAGATTCGGGTAGCGATACCACACATAGGAGTACTTCCAGTATTCGGACGACTCCAATGATTAGAAGTTATTTTACGTTACGGGATGTAGAGGAAAGTTTCTTTGGTCTTCCTTTTGCGGCAGCGGCTCCATAAATGTCAATCAATGTATAGCTGAATTTGAGGACGGTGTGGAAACACTGGGCTAGAACGAGATGCAGAAATTCACTTATGCAAAACCAATTTTGAAAAGACTGACCAAGCTGTTTTTGCGAAGTCAGTTCCGTGTGAAAACGTGGGATGATCTAAAAGAAATCTTGTTAGACGAATTTGGAACGAAACTTTCCTCAACCGAGGTTCATCGTTTACTACAACGAAGACACTGGAAACTCTCCGCGAATACTTATATTGCCTAATAGAGTTAGGGAACCTCGTTAATTTAGAAGAAGAAAACATCATTGAATAGTTCATAAATGGAATGTCGGATTCTTGATCTAACAAATCAATACTGTATCAATCTAGTACAATCAAAAAACTCCAGACAAACATTACAATCTACGAGAAAATCAGAGGTGACCCACTATCATCAAACAGGGGGAACCCACATTCGACTCAGTCCGAAGGTCCGTCGAGAGCTTAAACTGGCCGAAATTCTCTTAACCGAACTCGATGCCGAGTCCATCAAGACGCCAAGATTCGTTGAGACCTTTGAAAAGCCAATTATGTTATAAGTGCGGAGTCGACGGTCAAAGGCTGCCCGAATACGGAATATAGGTGCTTTCGTTGTAACCAACGGCATTATCGATCTTTAGAGTGTAACCAGCTCAACCGAACCCCGGTCAAAAATATTAAGAGGGAGGCAAATAATTTTAACCTTATGACTGAGTTTAGTAAAGATACCCATTCAACTAGTAGACGTAGCAATTTGATCTTTAAGGAGGTGAAGTGTAACGGTTTAAGTTTCTCAGCTTTAGTAAACACGGTTATGTCTGATGCGGAAAGATGTGTTTGAAAGCCTCGGACGCTTAAAATTCGATTCGGATAGGAGAACCTTAGTAGGCCTAAAGGAAGTGGAGCTAGTGACTTTAGGTAGATAAATCCTATTAGGAAGTAGCGTTTTCAAAGATTTAGAAATCGTTATGCGTGGAGATGGGATTACATTTCAAAAGATACTTAATGTAGGGAGCGTTGAAGGAAAAGTATGCCAGTCGGTAAGGGAGATTGAAAGCAAAGCAGAAACTATTGCGTGCCAGAATTAGACTTTTACCGAGGCGATTCGGGAATTATACTTAATAAAGGAGACAGGTGCGACACCAGAGTTCGCTTTATCCAACCTAAATAGAGTTCGAGCAGACACAGTTTTAAGGATGATATGCGAATATAACCCTAAACCAGAAGTTTCGGCCCCGATCAAAATGAAAATACTGTTGAAAGACGACCGTCCAATATTTCAGCGTACTAGACAACTGTCGTATGCTGATCAACGTTGGGTAGAGCACCAAATAAACGAAAGGCTGGACCAAAAAAAATTCAGCCCAGCACGTCAGAGTACGCTTCACCGGTAGTAATTGGGTCCAAGAAGGGTGGGATGAAGAGGCTGTTTTGACTATCGGAAACTAAACGAAAAGAAAGTGAGAGATAACTATCCAATGGTATTGCTAGACGATGTTTTGGACCGACTAGACAAATGTATTCAAAACCCTGGATTTGACTAATAGATTTTTTCACGTACCAGTTCATCCAAATTCAATGGAAATACACGTCGTTCGTCACACACCAAGGACATTTCGAATTTCGATATGTACTTTTCGACATTTCCAACTCTTCGGCCGTGTTTTCCAGATATATCTTCGCTGTTTTTAGAGACCTTATTCAGCAAAACAAGGTTGTAGTTCACATGGACGATAAAGCGAACTCTGGTGTCGCACCTGCTTCTTTTACCTGCCTCTATACCTCTTAATATATTTCAACGGGGTTCGGTTGAGCTCGTTACACTCGAAAGAATCCCGTTGATAAGAACGAAAGAGTTGGAACGAAAGCACGGCATCGAGTTCGGTTAAGAGAATTTCGGCCAGTTTAAGCTCTCGACCGAGCTTCGGACTGAGTCGAATGTGGGTTCCCCCTTTTTGATGATAGTAGGTCACCTCTGATTTTCTCGTAGATTGTAATGTTTGTCTTGAGTTTTTTGATTGTACTAGATTTATAGAGTATTGATTTGTTAGTTCAAGAATCCGATATTCCATTTATGAAGTATTCAATGATGTTTTCTTCTTCTAAATTAACGAGGTTCTTTCAGAAATTTTTAAAATAATAATAAACAAAAAAACCTGAAATAAATGAAAGTATATTTATTTAAATTCAATTACAAAGTTAAAAAATTTGAATTATTAAATTTTGTGATAAAAAGCTAATCAAAGCATAATATATTTAATAATTCAAATTTTTCAAAATTGCAATTATTTTAAATTGTTAGTTTATGTACCTATTGGAAAAGCTTATACACGCAAATCGATCAAACGCTTCTAAAATCCGAACTTATTGATCAAACTCATTGATAACTAAAGTTTAAATTTTATCTAAATAACGGCATCAGGTTTTGAGTTACGCTGTTAGATATATGTCTGTTAGCTCTTGTACTTTTCAAAGGTTGCAGAACCCCAAACCATGGTACGATTCGCCCATATGCTGTCCTCGCTGTACTTTAAATAGTAGTAACGTTCCATCTTAATTTTAAGATACTATTTTTAGTAATTTCGATTAGAAGCTTTTAAACCCTGGCAGGTCTAAGAGGGATAGTGAACCATCACTCCGATTGATCCAAAATAAGGGTGAAGTGCAGGAAATAGTAAAGAACACCCATGTGCCAAATTTGAAACTTCTACATTTGTTTGAAGTTACTATCTTTATTAATTTCGAAAATATGCTTTAAGGTCATCGGAACTGAGTAGCTGGTCCCAAACCAATACTCCAATGAGGTGCTAATTTCAAGGATACTAAGGAAATAGGAATGGACATCTTGATACCAAATTTGGAGGTTCTATCTCCATTGGTTTTGGAATTATGCTCGTTTGGCCTAAATTCAATCAAAAAGTTCTAGGTTCCGAACATATGGTCCAATCTCGACCGTACGCAATCACCGCCGTACTTTCATTACTAGTAACCTACAGCACAAATTTGATGAAGATAGCGTCAATAGTTTTTGAGTTACCTTTTTTTTCTTTATAAGTTCGTTACCTTTTGGACCGATTAAAAGGTTCAGAATCCGAACCCATGGGCCGATTTCGCCCTATTGCAATGAAACAAAAGATCAATTAGCCATCGAAAAACAAACGAGAAACACGAGAAACAAAAGATTAATTAACTATCTTGGCACAACTTGGATATGGATAACTGGTACTCTAGACCATGAAGACTTTCTGATGCTCAAGAGAAAATTTAATAATTTATCAACTAATAATAATAAACAAGTAGTAATTAATAATATTTACAAAGACAAAATAGACAATATTACTAGAATAAGTAACGATGTATTTAGATGTTTCAAATGAAAAAATTATTTTTTTTTTTTGATTTTGATATTTATTATATTATTATTATTATTTATTTAAAAAATGTTTGTGACATTTTATATTTCTTAAGAAATAGTGCTAAATGCCATGAATGTACTTAATTCTATATAATTCAATATTAATATTAAGTGGGGTGTTAAAATTTAAAATAATTCAAAAGAATGAAAAAATGAAAAAAAAAAATTTATATATATATTATTGAAAAAACAAAATAAATGAAGTAATTTAATACAAGAAAAAATTTTCTGCTTATTAAAAAAGAAGTTATATAAAGAACAAAGTATATATATAAAAACAAAATCCAAAATTATTAAAATGATTTTAATCCAAAATTATATTAAAAAACGACCAAACTACAAAATTCAAAATGCAATACTTATTTAAGTTATAAAAAAATATTTTTAAAATACAAAACCGAAAGGTATATAAAACAAAACAAAAATGAAAAAATAAGGAAAATTCTAATTCATAAAAACATAAAAATTTATATAGTGCATCTAATACTTAATGTGTGATAATCATTGTTAATAGCTGTTATTTAGTAATCAAATCATTATATTAAACAAATCCTCAATCTCACTGACATCTTTATCTAGAAGCCATTGACCAAGTTTTTCAAGTTCTATCTTATTGATGTCCCACTAACAGATAATTTTGTTTATGAAAATTTAATAATTAGACCTTTAATTCAAAAAACATTATAATAAAAACTAAATTTGATAATATTTTATATAACAGTGAAATTATGAAAAATTATATGGTATTAAAGCAAATTTTAACAAACTTAATGAAATGATTATATGTAAAAAAGAAAATATTGTAAATCTCAAAAGCTCTACCTGCATCTTCAATCTACTAAAAGGAAAAATTTCTACCTGCAACATAACCAACAGCAACCACATTTCATCTGTGGAAGAGATAACCGAGGGTGTGTTACGCCTGAACCATTTCGATGGTGAGATCACAATTGATAGCAAACAACGTAATATTTCGGGAACTTACATAATCAAATACCACAATTCAATTATAAATATTAGGGGAAGAAGCTACGTGTCTAAAGAAATAACTTTGGTAAAAGTGCCACCAGCCATGGTTATTAGTACTCAATTTATTTTTTTTTTTTTATTTATTTATTTATTTATTTATTGTTAAAAATTTACTTAGTGGTATACATATGTTTTTATTTATTTTTTTTCTAACTGTGATATAAACAAAACTTATAGTTTTGGTATAAAACATCGCAGTTACTTCCTAATACTATTCAACAAAGTAAATTATTTAAATTGAAATATATTTACATATACAGGGTGTCCCGGGAATAACGTGCCATAGAACAACAGATGATAGGGGAGTTCAAAACGACCAAAAAATTGTATGGGAAGGGGGGGTCTATCTCCAACCCATACGGAGTTAAAAGGCATTAAAGATCCGATTTTTAAAAAAAATTATATTTTTTCACTAAATTTTTTGATGTTTTGTTTTTACCCATAAAAGCAAAAATCTAGTAGCTAAAAAAAAATTTAACGTGCACATTAAAGCCTGTTGAATTCTTTTTCTAATTCATAAAAAGTAATGCATATTGCTCTTCGAAATTGGAAGTTATAATGATTTAAAAGTTAAAATTATGAGCATTTTTTTAGGCATAAATTGCTTTGAACCCTATTGCTCAAAAAATTGAGCAATTACCATACCATTTTTTTTTTCTAAAAAAAATATTTGTTTCTCTATGAACATTTTGAAACTCAAATTTTATTCTTATCTCAAAAATCATAAAAGTTATAACCCAATAAAGTTTCAATAAAATACTTTTTTCCTTTAAATAAATTTCTTCAAAAGATTTTATTGTTGAAGAAATTAAAGTTTAAGATTTTTTTAAAGTTGGAGATAGACCCCCCTTCCCATACAATTTTTTGGTCGTTTTGAACTCCCCTATCATCTGCTGTTCTATGGCACGTTATTCCCGCGACACCCTGTATATATGCATATATAATTACATAAATACAAATATAGTGCTACGAGCGTTGAAAAATTTTACTCCTGTGTTATACTATCCACAAATGAAGGGTTATTCTTTAATGAATGCTTCAGTTTTTTGATAAATATATCCAAATTTGAACTTCTTTTTAACTCCAACGGCAGTTTATTATAGATCCTTATTGATGACGAGAGACAACTATTTCGTGATAACTCTATTCTTGATTTGGCATCATTTAAATTGTTTAACCTTCTTGTATTGTAATTATGAATATTGTTTCTTCTGGTAAATATGATGTTTTTTTTTGTACACCCCTCTTTCTATTTTAAAAGTTAGCTTAGATTTTTCCAAAATAATTAGTTCGGTAACTTTAGATATCCCGCGCGTTCAAAAATTTCTTTTGTTGGTGTAAGCCAGTCGTACTTATGTAAGCATTTAATGACTTTGTTTATTAGAACACAAATTTTATCTTTCAACCATAAAGAACAGTTGGACCAGTTACATAAATTGTATCTGATGTGCTAAATAATATGAGAATAATATAACTTATCTGCAGTTTTTTTATTCATTATAATTCCACTTCTTTTGAAGGAACCTAGGAGATGCACAATTTTTTTTACTAATTTATTAATATGCTCCTCCCACTTCCGTAAATCATCAATTACAACTCCAAGGTATTTATATGCAGGAACTCTTTCATTTTTAGTTTTATTTACCAATAGATTGGGATTTATATCAATTTTATTCTTTATTTTATATACTATAAACTTGGTTTTTCCACATTTATAGTTAATTTATTACCTTTTAACCAATTTTCGTAAATCCCCAAATCAGTATTTCAAGTTCTTTACAGGTTCTAGCATTAAAGATAAGTAAAGTATGGTCAGCAAAGATCTTGTAGTTAGCTCGCAAATTCGCATACTTGATGTTATACATGTAAATGAAATATAATGTAGGACCAAGTACTGATCCTTGAGGAACACCAATGTTTATATTATGTTCATTACTAAATCCTCCATTAATTTTTGTAATAGTTTTTCTATTATTCAGATATGAGTAAATTAAGTTATCAGCTGTACCCCTTATTCCAATTTCATGCAATCTGTTAAGTAAAATATTATGATTTACTGTATCGAAGGCCTTCGCAAGATCAACAAATACCGAGCAAACATAATTTCCTTGATCCAATTTATTTACAATTGAGTTAGTGGATTCTAGGACTGCAGATTCTGTTCCAATTTTCTTTTGAAAAGCAAATTGATTTGTATCAAATCCCACAACTTTTCACACGAACTCCTGAGTCCGTCCGTAGGCACGATAACCTTAAAACTAATGAAGCTATCTTGATGAAATTTTAACTGTTGATTACTAGGACTTAAAGTACGGCGGGGATTGCATATGGGCGAAAACGGTCCATGGGTTCGGATTCTGGACCTTTTAATTGTTCTAAGGGCCAAGGAACATATAAAACAAGTAAAGAAACAGTTAGTCGGTGCAACCGAATTAGAAATACCCTACACCTATTTGGTTCAAATTTAATGAGATATCCATAAGTCATTTTAACACCATAAAAGCTGTTATTAGTTTGATCCAAAGCTATCCAAATTAACTTTATAATACTAAAAACATTTTCGAATTACACTATCTATTAAAAAATATTACAAATTCTTACTAATTTATCTATTTAAAAAAATTAAAAAACAAAAAAACTTGAAATAAATGAAAATATATTTATTCCAATTCAATTATAAAATGAAAAAATTCTAATTTTTAAATTTTGTGATAAAAAGCTAATCAAAGCATAATATATTTAATAATCCCAATTTTTCAAAATTGCAATTATTTTAAATGGTTAGTTTATATACCTAATAGAAAAGCTTATAAACGCAAAATATGTAATAAATGTATTTCTAAAATACAATTAAAAACTTAGACCCTTTCATATAATTCATTTGAATATAAAAATAAATTTTACATAAATGCAGAAAGTACTTTTGAACATAGCTGAACCACTACAATTAAGTCTAAATTTGAGGGACACATAGGAAATAGGAAATATATTCTTCGTATATGTCGTTAGGCCTCAAATCGATCAAAAGCTTCTAGAATCCGAACTCATTGACCAAACTCGACCAGAACCAATTCCCATGGTACTTTTATTACTAGTAACCTAGAGATTAAATTTCATCAATATAGCGGCATTATTTTTTGAGTTATGGTGTTTTTAAGAGATATGTTTGTTAGCCCTTGAACTTTTCAAGGGTTCCAGAACCCGAAACCATGGTACGATTTCGCCCATATGCAGTCCCCGTCATACTTTCAATACTGGTTAAAAAAGTTCAAAAGCTAACAAACGTATATCTTAAAAACACCAAAACTTTGAAACTAATTACGCTATTTTGATGAAATTTATATACCCCCACTGCTCCAAAGACCTTAAAGCATAATATATTCGAAATAAATAAAGATAAAAAATCAAAATTTGATATATATACTATTTTCTATTTTTGTTCCTATTTAACACTTTTACATTTTTAAAAGACTAAGAGTTTTACTATGAAACATATTATGTATTATATTTTATAAATTAAAAACTAAATTTTTTTTTAATTTTTATTATATCATATCTATATTTTATTGAATTATTATCATAGGTAATATATAATTAAGAAATTGTGTATGATACTTAAGTTGTAAAATTTATTATACCCGTATGACTATAGTCAAAGGGTATAATAAATTTACCATTCCGTTTAAGACGCGAAGAAGGAGGGGGTAGATATAGACTCAAGTGTATGGATCGGTTTAGAATCGAAAAAAAAAATCGATTTAGCTATGTTTGTCCGTCCGTCCGCACGATAACTCAAAAACTAAAGGAGCTAGTATCTTAAAATTTTCGCAAATTCGTTTTTTGCAATAGCCGTCATTGCTATTAAAATCCACTTTGGTCCATGGGTTCGGTTAGCTGCCATTCAACTTCTTTTTTTATATAAGTATTACTCTGTACCTATTACAGCTGCGTGTCAGAAATTTTGCCAAAAGTAGTTTAGTTTCATGGACAAAGTTTCTGCAAAATTTGGATGGTCTGCTGCAGTGGGTTCGAGTAGATGCCATACAACTTCTTATTATATATGAGCATTTCTCTCCACTTAATGAAGCTGGGTGTCTGAAAGTTTGCTAAAACTAGTTTAGTGTAATGACCAAAGTTTCTGCAATATTTGTTTGGTCTACTGCAGAGGATTCGAGTGGCTGCCATACAACTCCTTCTTTTATATGAGTATTCCACTACACTTAATAAAACTGTATGTTTGAAATTTTGTCAAAAGTAATTAACCGAATGATATAATGTATATGTTACGGTCATACGGGTATCACAGAGTTGACACAGTCTACTCTACTGCACTCTTCCTCGTTTTTGTATTAAAATTAATTATATGAAACTGTTCAAAATTTATCATTGTATTTTAGAAATACATTTATTGCATATTATGATTATGAAAATTTTGGATAACAAGCTAACGAAAGCATGATTGGTTTTAACTAACATTAAAAACCATGAAATTATTTAAACTTGTAAATTTTTATTATTACAAATTAATATTTCGTTCAAATAACTTTAAGTTTAATTCTATAGAACTAGCTGTTGGCCCGTCACAGAATGACGGAAGGTCACTTGAAAGAAGAACTTTTTCTAATTAAGAACTATTTCTAATTTAATTACATATATTACATATACATATATTATATATCAATACCATTTTCTTAAATAAAATGGTAACCGTTGCATTCTACGTAATACAGACTATGCTTCAATTCTATAGTTATGTACAAAAAAAACAAAAACTTATATGTTGTTGTATCTTAAAAATTTGAAGATGAATAATTTATTTAGTCTACCTTTTTTATGTTTTGAATTTGATAAAATTTTGGGGCTTTTAGTTCAAATCCCTTCTTGGTGAAATGTTTTTTTAATTTCAATTAATATTTTTTTTTTATTTAATTACGTACTTTTTAAAATTAAGTTCGATAAATTTGTGTTAATAAGAGATGTGAAATAGATTTATTTTGTTTCAATAATGATTTATTTCTCCAACTATTAATGTTTTGTATATACATTTTTAAAAAATGTTGTTATACATTCTATATTGTTTCCTTTGTTTAGATTCAAATCAAAATACTTGTTTGAAGGCTGACCGTTCTATAATGTACCTATTTAACATGCTAAATAATGTATCTATTTATATGTACGTGAAATTGTATTAAATAAATGTTGATTTTTGAATTGAGTTTTGCATTATCAAATGCAAATTATAAATTTTATTTGAAATTTTTTTAATATACCTAACCCTAACTAAGTTTAAAATCTATTTTGTCTGGTTTTTGTGGTGCATTGAACTCAGAGGTATTGTATACCTGAACCCACTTTCCCAACCTTCAGTTGTTACATAATTTTTTTCCATTTTAACTTTTAAATAGATAAATAATTAAAAAGTTATGAAGGAAGGGATGAGAGATACATGAGGTAGAGTTCAGAGCGAGATGAGGGGAAACTTTGAAATTACTTTAATACATTTCTTGGTTTATTTGCTTAAGCAAACCAAGCAATGCATCAAAGCATACATTGGGCTTTCGCCCTTATTTCAGATTTTTACTGAAAATTATTAAGACTTACTACACAAATGTTCCTGTGAAGCATTGTCTTCTTAGTTTTTATTTACAAAATGTCTTACTATATATTTAAAATTTCCAGAAAATCTTCTGTGATTTTTAAAACTGAAATGAAATTTTTCATAAACTAATAAGTAAATTTTATTTCAAAAAAAATTTTTTTTTTTTTATTAAAAATAAATAAAATATTTTTTGGCCTGCTTATGATAATTTATGATATTTTATTTTCTAAAATAAAACACATCCAACAAAACGTTAATATTTTATTTTTTTATAATTGAACACATCCAACAAAACACATTTAATTGAATGCGTTTGTTACACCTCATCTTTGACAAATATATTAATATAAATATTAATAAATAAGTAAATTAAGAGAATAAATTTAAAAATTATTGAAAATTGAAATAATTAACCAAGCGTACTAAATCATTCTACAGTGAATGCATTACAGCTTAAAATCCTGAAAAGGAGTAATTGCTGCATGGGTGTAAAATGTAATTGAATTGGATAAAAGTTTTAAATATGTAATTTTGTAACTGCATTTTACGAATCCATTTATCTCAATTTAATTTGTTGTTTAATATTTTAAATAGATAAGTTAGTAAGAATTTTCAATATTTTTGAATTGATAAAATAATTAGCAAATGTTTTTAGTATTAAAAAAAAAATTTGTTTAGCCATGTCTTACGATCAAACTAATAAAAGCTTTTATGATTTTAAATGACTTATGGACTTCCCATTAAATTTGAACCAAATAGGTGTAGGGTATTTTTAAGTCGGTTGCACCGACTGACTGTTTCTTTACTTGTTAAAACTAGTTTTAATATCTATATCGTTAGGCTGCTTTTTGAACTAATTATTCCTCTTTTTGATCATATTTAATAATTCCTTTGTCATCCAATGAATATTGTTTCTAAATTTTCGGAGTATTTTAATTGTAGAATTCACATTTGCTTTTTGCAATATTTGTATAAGATCATCCACACTGTGACATTTATTTATTTCAAGTAACTTTCTAACATTTTCTTTATATTTCTTAAAATTTGTGTTGTAGATTTAAAAGTAGGTTCAATCTTTCTTAAAACTTTATTTAATTTGACACTAATCGCTTTATGATCCAGATTAACTAATCGTGAAGCTTTATGTCAAAGTCAAACTTTTCTAGGTCTGTCAGAATATGGTCGATGATGGTAGAAGAAAATTTAGTCACTCTAGTAGCAGATTCATAGCTGAATACGTTTTTTATGGTAACTCCTTTAGATTCTAACATCAATTTATAAGATCTGGAATGCTCTGTGTCTGTTAATAAATCAATATTAATATCACCCATCAGAACTATAACCACGTTTCACCAATCATAATAACGTCAATATCTATTCTGTCTTTAATAAAATGTGCGATTTCAGTCATAGTTTTCCTTAAACTTCTAGCATTGAAATGCACCATATTTATATTATTGTGTTTGTTACGTGTCATGGTTTACTAATCATATAATTTTGCCAAGACTCTCTAATTTTTTGTAATTGCTCTCTGTATTTATTATCAACATGTCTCCTAAAATAAGCTAAATCTTTAAGTACTTCGCTTTTGGATATTCCGGTGCTATCATGATATGCAAAATATAAATTACTAAGTTCTACATAGCTATTTGGCAGCCCTTCTTGATGAATTAGTACTTTTAGACTTGTTTGCGTAATACCATCATTACAAATATCTTCTTTATCATGAAAATATGATAAAAATAATCTCACATTGTTGTAGATTCTGTGTTCTCTTAATGTAGATAAAGCATACGTATTTTCACCAGACTCAATTGTTTTTTTTATTAATCTAACTATTGGTGGAACCATGGGGTTGACAAAACTTTTCCCACTGTCTTCTGTACTTAAATTCTTAGGTTCTTCATCTATTTTGCCCAGTTTAGGATTATTTTGAATGTTGATAGTTTCTCCTTTAACCCAATTTGAGTAATCGTTGCTTAGCAGCTCTTTTGGTCTGACTTTTTCTTTGACTGAAACGATTTCTCGATCCTGCATACACTATGAGAGTTTTTATTATCTTTGTTAGGAACTTTATTTATCATATTAGTTTTGAGGGGTGGTTTATTTTTGCTAAAGTGCATTAGTTTTGAAAATAGACTTGGTTTTTTGTTAATAACACTATTATTATTGTTATTCCTATTGTTGTTATTACTTTCATTATTATTATTATTTTTAGTATTATGATTATTATTACTAGTATCGCCCTTCGCTCTTGAGCTTTTTGTGCTTTTAAATTTACATAAAAAATCCGTTTTGTGTAATTAATATTACACGAAACTAATTTTTCATTTCTATACATAATAATATGTATGGCAACAATGTTGTCAACAATTCTTGCGTTTGAAATTTGCTTAAAAAAAAGATTTATAATTTTTTCAATTATAAAAACGTTTTTAAGTATTTTTGAGTTTTATTCCTGTAGCTTAACGCGCTATAAAGAGAGTATAATTTTGTACACTTATTACACAAAAAAAGCGATTTACATTCTAAATATAAATAGTGTTCTAATATATAATGTTTTGAAAATTTGATGTTTTTCTCTAAACAAATACATACATATTTACTGAAGTCAAGTAGCCAAAATTCGAGTTAATGCTGTCCTACATATAGAAAACTGTACTTTTTTCTAAACATTTTAGTACGATTTGAACTATGTTGTATGTATTCTGTATCCTAATTAACTTATTCATAGAGCATAATATTTACAACAAAATTTAACATACATATCATAATTCATAAGTTAAGTACTTATTATTATCTTATATTAAAGCTGCCAAAATACAAAATAATAGTTAAGTTGACAGAAGTGGAGATTTTCTTTAAAATCACAATTAACATATCTACAAAGATATTAAAAACAAATAACTAATCAATTAAAAAATTTATAAATTTTTCCTCCCCTTATTCCATCCTTAAATTTAGTAGCTACATAGGCAAATAAGCACTACATTTCAATAATAAAATCTGTAATTTTTGCTACAAATGTATGTCCATATACAAAAAATGGTTCTGAATTCTTTACTTTACTTTATATTATACCTTCTTGTCTAGGAGTAAACTATTCTTTTTACAGCTACACCACACCGCCTCTTGAAAAAGAGTAGATGAAAGGAGTAGATTAAAAAAATATACAGGTATTTTTAAAAACAATATTATTTTAAGATATTTTATTTTTGGAACAATGACAACATAAGAAAAAATAATAACATTTTTATATGCTTTGTCAATTTTAGAAACTCGAGGCACAGTAACTTATTCTCATATAATAGAATGTACTTAATTACTAATTTACAACTTTTTGTTAGCAGTTATACACCATAAGCGTTGATAAGGAACAAATCATTTAAATTACAAATTATTTTTTTAAGAAAGATTTTTAATTTTTTACAAACATATTTTCTAACAACTTTTGTTATACATCTCTCAAACGTAATGGCAACTACAGAATATATTTCAAAAGTGGGTTATTTTATTATTACAAAAAACTTCACGGAAAATGTAACAACAATATACGAAGTAGCAATAATTTTTTATAGCAAAAAAAAAATACATACAGTATAGCTCGTTAAACGACCATGAAGAGACAGAAAATATTCGTCGTAATAAACTAATGTCGTTTTAAAAGAATGCTGTGAATTTTGAAAAATTAGTATAAGAATTGAACATTGTAGAATGTGCTAATTCTAGAATGGGCACTTTGAACTCATTTGTTAGATTTTTATTTGATGTGTCAGCCTCACCCCTATGTATACTGCTTTTTCTTCTAATGAAATTTTTTTTGTATTTTTGATGCGTTATTATGATTTTTTTTTGTATTCAAAACTATATATAAAAATACTAAAATAGTCACAAAGCAACATTATTAGATATAATAAGTTTAAATAAAAGAAATATGAATGTAATAAACAACTTACATTTTTAGTTAAAATTTAATTCATTGGCAAAAAGTGTTACGTTTATTATAATTAAAATTGAACAGAGTTCGTTATAAATGAAAACTACTGTATAAACCAAATGTATTGCTTTCATTTCAAACAGAACTCATTTTTTTCACATTTCTCGTTCACTTTTTGAGATAAAAAAAAAAACAAAACAAATATTTTTAAAAATTTTAATCTCCTTGTTCATTGATCATTTGAACTAAACAAAAAAAAGAAAGACATAAGTCGGCGCATATAATAGTTTGATTGAGCTACGAGTTACAACCGAAAATGAATTGCTTTTACACAGAAAGTCGGCGCCTAATATTAGAGTCATAAGCCTTAACTTTTAACAGCGTGACCGTTAAATTAAAATTTACGTTAAATTAAAGACAGGTTTTCACCTGAAAAAACGCAATATTCTAAAAAATATCATTGTTATATGACCAAACAAAACCTTTCTTTTGGTTGTTGTTTCATTAAAATTGGTCTAAAGAGACCCTAAAGGGATGTTTATGTTTGTATGGGAAAAAATAAGCCGATTAAATATTATGATTACTATTATTGTTATTACTACTATTATTATTATTACTATTGTTGTTACTTTTATTGTTATTATCGTTATTATTATTATTATTACTATTATTATTTTTATTATTGCTATTATTATTATTGCTATTTGTATTGTTTTAATTATTTTCATTATTATTTTTATTATTATTATTATTGTTATTATTAATATTATTATTATCATTACTATTATTTTTTTTTTTTTGTATTTATTTATTTATTTATTTATTCTAAATTCATTGATATTACAGTTATAAAATTACAATATACTAGACTTAGACAATAACTTAAAATTGATATAAGAGTCTTAGCAATTATAATATATATATATATATACAGTTATGGAGTATAAATACAAAAATTAAATATATATTTTTAGTATACCCTAAAGTATATTTAAAAATAAAATATTAATTTAGTTATAATTCTAACAATTTTTTTAATAAAGCCTGATCTTTTTTTAATAATATTTTCAATTTAAATGTGAAGCGACTTATATTACTGCAATTCTTTAAATTCTCCGGAAGATAGTTGTAAATTCTTATTCATGAGCAAAAATTACTGTTTCTAGCCAATTCAGTTCGAGTTTTTTCATGACATAGCTTTCCCATGTTTCTTGTGTTATAATTGTGAATATTCCTTCTTTTTGGTAATAAAGTTTTACTTTTAGTAACACCATTTTCTATTTTATGTATAATTTTAGCCTTTTCCAATATTATTAATTCATCTAAGTTAAGGAATCCCGTATTATTGTATAGATCATCAGTTGGAGTACGCCAATTTAGTTTTTATAGTATCTTGATTGCTTTGTTTATTAATATTTTCATTTTCATTTTTAATGTATTTGAACAACACGACCATGTCGCCACATTGTATCTTATATGAGACATGATGTGTGCATGAAATAATAGTTTAGCTGATTTGTCATCTAATATTATTCCACTTCTTCTAATAGAACCTAGCAATGGCATTATCTTTTTTATAATGTAATTAACATGATCATTCCATGATAATTTGTCATCTATTATAATACCGAGATATTTATAAGTTTGTTTTCTTTTAATTTCTCTACTATCAATACAAATTTTTGGATTGATATCAGGCTTATTTAGACGTTTAAAAATCATGTACTTTGTTTTTTCAATGTTCATTGTTAATTTATTTCCATTTAACCATCTCATATATAATTTCAAATCATTATTGACCAATCTTTCTAATGTTTCCGCATTTTTTGCTGTATAAATAAGCAATGTATCATCAGCAAATATTTTATAATCAGCTTTAATGTTAGAAAATTGCATATTATGCACATACAAAAGATACAAGGTAGGTCCAAGAACTGACCCTTGTGGCACACCTATATTTATGGCACGTTCATTGCTACAAACACCATTAACTTTCGTTTTGATAAATCTGTTTGTCAAATACGTTCTTAGTAGTTCATGCGGTAGTCCTCTTATTCCAATTTCATATAATCTGTCCAACAATATTTGATGGTCCACTGTGTCAAATGCCTTACTCAGATCTACAAAAACAGAGCATACATAGTTTCCTTTATCAAGATGTCCAATAATAGATTTCACAGAATCATTGATTGCTACATCAGTTCCATGCGACTTTTGAAAGCCAAACTGATTGATGTCAAATCCGCCTGCACATTTAATGAATTCACATATTCTTTTATTAATTATTTTTTCAAATATTTTACTCATGCAGCTAGTGAGTGTTATTGGCCGGTAATTAGATGTTTCCAAGCGAGAACCATTCTTGTATATTGGAATCACAGTACTGCATTTTAATAAACTAGGATAGTTTCCTGTACGAAAGCTGTCATTAATAAAATTACTAATTATCGGAGATATTATCTCAGCTACCGCTTTTAAGTCTTTTGCTGCTATATTATCTGAGCCAGGTGAATTATCTTTTAGATTCATAATAACATTAAGCACCTTTATTTCATTAGTAGGTACCAAGAACATGGAACTTTCATTTATTCTATTTTTTATTATATTTTCTTCTTTAGTTTGTATTTTATCAGCTAACTCTCTTCCAACATTACTAAAATGTTCATTAAAGCCGTTGGCTATGTCTTTGCTAATATTTAAAATTTTATCATTTTGTATTATTTCCTTTATAATATTGTTACTATCTGCTTTTTGATTTGCTATCTGAGAGTTCAGAACATTCCATATCTTTTTAGTATTTGAACCAGCTTCTTGTAATTTTCTATTAAAATAATTTTGATTTGCTTTCTTTATCTCTACATTAACCTTGTTTTTTAATTCATTATATTTTATTTTATGCTCCGCAATATTAGGGTATTTTTATGATACTTATACAATTTATTTCTGTGTTCAATTAGTTTTAAAATTACTCTAGACATCCACGAATTATTTTTTCTAGTTCTCATATATTTAACACTTGTACTAGTGCCCTTGAAATATTTTATAGCTTCAATAAATTAATCAATATTTTGACAAGTATATCTACGTAAGTGATATTCCAACAGATATGAGTATTTAGCATAGTTAGTACTTGTTATTTGATTATACCCAATCGTTTCAAGTTTTCTGAGAACTGATTTAATTTCAACACATACTGCTTTATGATCTAGGTTAGGAATATCATGCAAAGTGATATTAAAACCAAATCGATTCGTCTTAAGATCTGAAAGAACATGATCTAACAGAGTCGCTGAGTTTAATGTAATTCTAGTAGCTTCATTCATGTTATTTATGTTAACAGAGTTAACATCTAGTATATGGATATACATTCTGCTTGCGTCCGTTTCAGAGAGCAAATCGATGTTAGTATCACCAACCATAATTATATTTTTGTACTTATTGAACAGCTGATCTAGATGTTCTATAAATGCCTTATTGTTTTCAGGCGGGCTTTTGTAACATACGGCAATATTAATGGTAGGTTTGGTATCTTCTAAAGAAATTACAATAGTATTGAACGTAATAGATGTATCCAAAACATTATTATAATTATTATTAGTATTATTACTATTATTAGTATTATAATTATTATTACTATTGATATTATTATCAGCATTATTATGGATATTTTTATTGTTATTAATATTATTTTCAATATGATCATTTGGTATTTTTCCAACATCTTGTAACTTTCTTTGATTGCTAGTAGCCCAGTTTTTTGTTTTATTTTCTTTAGTTTCTTTATATACACTGGGCACAATTTGTCAAATGTTTTATGATTTATCTCTAAACCAAATTTGAATCTTTCGTTGGCTATTTTGCAATTGATACACTCATTAATTTCCTGCTGCTTATCACAATCAGATGTCTTATGGACTTTGTGGCATTTAAGACACTTTTCCTGTAATACAAGTTATTTTTTTTATTTGATAAATAAATATTTTAGTAAAAGAAACTACATGGTCTACAGAAGAAAAAATTTCCCTGATAAGTTAATCCTCGTGATAGCTGAATACAAGTGATAGCTGGTGTATCATTCACCATAGTTGTATGGAGGACTTGTCAAGGTTGACCAACAAACAACTACAAGTACTACTGCAAGAGAACAAATTATCTACGAAATACAATTTAAAAGTAAATTTAGTCGCTATGCTGTACGATTTTTAACTGGCAAAGGGCTTGACCAACGAAGACATCTCCAGATTGTTCACGTCTTCTGGAATTAGCAGCGATAGCGGTGACTTAGCCATAAGTGTAAAAGAAGAGTTTGAGATGCCCGACAGCAATAACTTTGTATTCAGAGATATGGAGGACTCGCTCGAGAGGCGAGTCAGGCAAGAATTATGAGACGTGGATGAAAGAATTTCTTCAAATTGCAGAAGTATACGGTTGGAACGACATACAAAAATATCTATATGCTAGGAGACTCCTGCAAGGTGCAGCTAAATTAGCAGTAGAAGCAAATAAAGGTATTGCATCCTCCCAAAAGCTGAAACTGTTGTTAGAAGAAGAATTCAATAAACTGGCATTGAAGTACATCGCCTGTTAGAAAAAAGAAAAATGAGAGCCTCAGAAAGTCTACTGGTATATCTGTACGAAATGAAGAACACCGCTAATAAAGGACAAGTGGATGAAAAGTCTTTAATAACATACTTAATCATCCCTTAACGGGATCAAAGACGATGTGCACAATGCAATGGTTTTATATTAGCCCACAATGGCAAGCGGATTCAAAGCTAAATTTTTAGTGTATAAAAATATAATAGATGCGGAAATGTTGAGCAATAAGCAAAGGCCAGCCAGCAAGAATTACGTTCAGCTCTTGCTGATTTCGCTAAACAACAAAAACTATGGAGCATTTTCACATCCAGCAGAACACTGTTCAAATAAAGAAGGGGGTAAACGATGTTTCAGCTGTAATCTATTTGGTCACATATCACCACAAACAGAAGCCCAAACAGAACTGGTAAAACAAAGGAGGTGAAAAGAATCAACAACGAAAATATAATTCCAGTAATTAAAAATTATGTTAAAAGGATTCGGAAATAATGTAAGTACAACAATTGGTGCAGCCATAGTAAGTGTAAAAGTCAAGTCTAATTTACATGAAATTAGATTTTAGGTTGTGCTTGACTATTTCAGTTCAAAATTAGATTTGAGCTTGTGCCTGATTATTTTAGGTCAAATTATTCTGAAAAATGTAAAATTAATAATTGGCAAAGGAAAAGTTTCCATAGAAGAAAAGAAAATGAAGTTAGAAATATTGGAAAATGATATTTTTAATATTAACGTTGAGTCGATACAAGAGGATCAGTGTGAAGAATCAATTAAGTCGTGAAACCCTGAGATGTAGAAAGTAATTCTGGACCTGGTCAACCAGTACGAGCCTAATAACATTATAAATTCTTGAGTACAAATGTAGATAGTCCTGCAGGCTGAAGTGCCTATATTTCAAAAAGCTAGGAGGTTGGCATTATCAGAAAGAAAAGATGTTAAGGAACAAATCGAAGAATGGTTAAAAAACGGAATTGTTAAAGAAAGTGTTTCAGATTTTGCTTTGCCAATAGTACTAGTAAAGAAAAAACATGGAAAAAATAGGATGTGCGTTGATTATCGTAAGCTAAATATAAAAATTAGAAAAGACAGGAACGGCTTTATGATGTAACAATATTGTCAACGTTGAACCTAAAAAATTGTTTTCTTCATGTTGATATCGATAGATAGAGTCAGAAATTCACATCATTCATAACGCCTGATGGTAAATACCAATTTAGAAAAGTACCTTTTGGCCTCTGCAGCTCGCTATCAATTTCCTAAAGATTTGCCAACACAGTTTTCCAGATATTAATACATAAAGGTAAAATAATAATTTATATCGATGACATAATTATACCAAGAGCCACTGAAAAAGAAAACGTAGAAGTATTTAAAGAAGTACTACAACTGGAAAAAGAAAACGGCCTGACTTTCGAGAGAGTAAAATGTAAATTTTTGGCAACCACAATAAATTTTTTAGGACATATAATCGAAAAAGGATCAATAAAACCATCAGATGAAAAAAGTCAAATTTTTTCCAAAACCGACAATCGTAAAAAATGAACAAAGTTTCTTATACTTAACAGGATATTGCAGAAAATTTGTAAAAAATTACGCAGGCATAGCTAAACCACTGTCAGATATGTAACGAAAGGATTAGAAATATTATTTTGGGAAACAACAAGCAGAAGCATTTGAAACGTTGAAAAAAATTTTGTGTGATGAACCAGTTTCGAAATTGTTTAATCCAAGACTCGAGACAGAATTACATACGGTAGCAAGTTTTAAAGACTATGGTGGTATTTTGCTGCAAAAGCAGGAAGGTAACTTTCATTCAGTGTTTTATCTAAGTTTCAAGGCAACACCAGCACAAAATATCTACACGAGTTATGAACATGAAGTAGTGGGGATTGTAAAATGCTTGGAAAAACTAATGGTATACTTATTAGGTATAAAATTTCAAATCTTTACAGATTGTAAGACATTCCAAGGGACGATGAATAAAAAAGCAAATAATAATGAGAATTGCAAAATGGGCAATTATGCTGCAATATTTTGATTGTACTGTTTTACACCGTTCTGGATCTGCTATGCGGCAAGCCGACGCTTTGAGCCGACAACCAGTGGTGCTAAGGATTGAAGATGGAATGCTCAAGCGAATCAAAATGGCACAAGAAAATGATGAATTCTGTAAACTAATAATTACAATCATAAAAGAACGCGAGTTTGATAGTTTCAAATTAAGGCACAAAACTCGTGTACAAATTTTTGAATAACGCATATGGAGAAAAGCCGGCAAAAAGGAGGGTTTGTTAAATCCAATTGACAAAGGTGACACCCCATTGGACACGTACTATCTGGTTCATGTTAGTCCACTAACATTTTCTTATTTTTTTGTTTTTAAATTCATTTATTTATTGTTACAAATTTACTTAGTGTTATACATATGTTTTTACATTTTTTTTTTCTAACTGTAATATAAACAAAATTTATTGTTTTGGTATAAAACATCGCAGTTACTTCCTAATACTATTCAACAAAGTTAATTATTTAAAATTAAATATATTTACATATATATATATATGCGTATATAATTATATAAATACAAATATAACAGCTCATACAGATATGTGCTACGAGCTTTGAAAAATTTCACTCCTGCGTTATACTAGCCACAAATGAAGGGTTATTCTTTAATAAATGCTTCAGTGTTTTGATAAATATATCCAGATTTGAACTTCTTTTTAACTCCAACAGCAGTTTGTTATAAATTGTTATTTATGACGAGAAACAACTATTTATGATAACTTTATTCTTGGTTTGGCATCAATTAAATTGTTTAACCTTCTTGTATTGTAATGATGAATATTGTTTCTTCTGGTAATTATGACGTTTCTTTTGTACACCTTTACTATTTAAAAATTAGATTAGATTTTTCCAAAATAATGAGTTCGGGTAACTTCAGATATCCCGTGCGATTAAAGATTTCATATTTTGGTGTAAGCCACTCGTACTTATGTAAGCATTTAATGACTTTGTTTATTAGAACACTAATTTTTTCTTTCAACCATGATGAACAGCTGACCCAGTTACATAAATTGTATCTGATGTGCGAAATAATATGAATATAATATAACTTATCTGCAGTTTTTTTATTCAATATAATTCCACTTCTTTTGAAGGCACCCAGCAGAGGCACAATTATTTTTTAATAATTTACTAATGTGCTCTTCCCACTTCAGTTTCTCATCAATTACAACTCCAAGGTATTTATATGCCGGAACTCTTTCAATTTTAGTGTTATTTACCAATAGATTGGGATTTATATCAAATTTTTGCGGTATTTTATATACTATAAACTTGGTTTTTTCTGCATTTATAGTTTACTAGCAGAATTACCCGACGTTGCCCCGGAGCGTGCAAATTGTAAAAAAGCTTTCGTCGAAATACTGCATTGGTTTAAAAGAAAGCCTCAAAAATTTTAGACTTAGAAATAAATACCCTACACCTATTTGGTTCAAATTTAATGATATATCCATAAGTCATTTTAATACCATAAAAGCTGTTATTAATTTGATCGTAAGACATTTTGTTTTTGTTTTCCTGTTACTCCTCTAGGGAGTATAGGGCTTCCACTTGAAGTCTCCATTGGTCTCTGTTTAACGCTATCTCTTCCACTGTGTTCCAGGACAAATCGCATCTGTATAAACGATACGCTTCTAGGTCATTCTAGGTCTACTTCTTCTTCTCGAGCCTCCTTGTGGGTTCCAGCACAGCGCAACTCTAGTTATGGCACTTTCGTCTTTTCTCAAGGTGTGCCCAATCCATTTCCATCTTCTTCTGATAATTTGCATTACAATGGGTTCTTCGTTTGCCAGGTCCCATAGATCTTTGTCGCTAATTCTATTCTGTATATGATTCTTAGGTGTTTATTTATGAAAGCTTGTAGCTTATTTTTGATGGAGTTTGTTAGCAACCATGACTCACTTCCATATGTTAGTTTGGATTTTACACAGGATTTGAATATCCTTATTTTTGTTCTTCTCGAAATTTGGTTACTGTTCCATATTGGCCGAAGCCCACCGAATGCTGCTCTTGACTTGTTAATCCAATTCTGGACATCTTCACTTGTTCCTCCTGTAGGAGTTATTATGCTACCAAGGTAGCAGAATTCGTCTACGATGTCTATGGGGTAGCCTTCTAGTGTTATAGGAGAGCTGTTTGGGCAGTGAACATACATTGCTTTGGTTTTACTTATGATTGTTGGAAGCCCTCTTTACCGAGCTGCTTGTTGCAGAAGGTTCAGTTTTGACTGTGTTTCATTTTGACTGTGTGATAAGAGGCAGATGTCGTCTGCATAGTCTAGGCCTGAGAGATTTCTGTCATCTGACCAGTTAATGCCATCCCATGTGTTACTAATTTCTTTCATTATATCATCTAAGACTATGTTGAGTAATAGCGGAGATAGAGGGCACCCTTGTTTAACTTCCAAATTATTTGTGAATGGATCACTGATATTTCCACTGTGTGATGCGGAGATTTCTGCATTGTCATAGAGGGCACGTATTATATTGATGATTTTCTCTGGAATATTTCTGCTCTCTAGGGCATTTCATATGGCTTCTCTTTGTATTGAGTCGAATGCTTTCTTAACTTTTTTTTCATTCTTAACTTTTATTCAAAAAAAACAAAATGAAACCAAAAGTAACCACAGACCAGACAGAGCGGTGATCGCCATTCGTGTAACAGCTCCACTATTATCCTAAGTGTGTTGGCTTGATCAAGGCAGTTTCTATTTGGCCTGAAACCTGCTTGTTCATCCCTTAGTGTGTTCTGCATTGCTTCTTACAATCTATATAATAGAATGCTTGTGATGATTTTGGATATGGCGTTTAGCAGGGTAATGTCTCTCCAATTATTGCAGTCAGCGAGATCCTATTTCTTTGGGAGCTTGATAATTATTTCCTTTTTCCATGATGATGGTATTGTTTCTGATTCTCAAGTGCTTGTTATGTGGAGGTAGATGAGTTCCGCTGCCAATTGAGGATCAGATTTTAGTATCTCACTTGGCAGACCATCGTCCCTTGCTGCTTTATTATTTTTCAGTCTTAGGATGGCGTCTTTGATCTCATGGATGGAGGGTGCTGAATCGTATATTGTGATGTTTTCTTCTTCACTGATGTTGCGTGTGGTGTATTCCCATTGCGGTCCGTGTGTCAATTGGATATTGCTTATCTCCTCAAAGTGCTCTTTCCATCGCTGAGTTTGCTCTTGAATGCTGGTCAGAGTGTTGCCATTACGGTATTTTATGGGGTGGCTAATTCTGAGGGTTCAGCTTGTGAGGCTGTTGATGGTATTATGCACTTCTCTCAAGTCATTCTTGTTGGCTGCTGTTTCTGCTTCTCTTGCTATTTTCTCAATATGTTTCCTCTTCTCAGCCCCAGCTCTTTTCTTAATGAGGGTGCTCTGAAGCTGGTATCGTTGCCTGAGTGTGCTAGAGTTATCAGTATTCATTTGGATTTTCAGTTGCCGCCTCTGTTTTGTGCCTAGGATGTTTAGTAACTTCTGTCGTATGGCTTTGGCTTTTTCCTCCCATGACTGCTGCATGTTTTCTGATACAGTTTGTTGCAATGCCACTATGAAATTCGATTTTATTGCTGGGTTTTTATGTTGTGTCAAGTTCAGTATGGCTTTGGGCCTTGATGTGCTGTAACATTACGCCTCAGTTTCACCTTAAGGTCAGCTGTTATTAGCTCGAGATCGATGTGAATGTCTGCACCTCTTCTATTCCTTACATCTAGTAGTAAGTTACGCCATTTCCTGCTCACGCATATATGGTGAATTTGGTTCTTTGTTCTGCCACCAGGTGAGACCCATGTGTATTTGTGTATATCTTTGTGCGGATACAGCGTGCCTCCTATGACTACTTGATTGGATTGGCATAGTACTATCAGCCTGTCACTATTATTGTTACGTACTCCTAGACCATGTTTCCCTATTGTGTCCTCAAGGTTGATGTTGTTACTACCTATTTGCGCATTGAAGTCGCCCATTAAGATTACCAAGTCACCTCTGTTGATATGGATCAGTGTGCCGTTTAGTAGACTATAGTATTCATCCTTCGCGTCAGCTTTTGCATTTTCTGTTGGGGAGCAACACTGTATGATCGAAACATGTCTGACTCTGCCACGAAATCGTACCATAATGATTCTATCTGATACAGCTTTTCAAGAGGTTAGTGTATTGACTATTTTTCACTCAATTAGTATGCCAACTCCGTTTTCCCCTCGAGATTTTTTGCCACTGTAAAGAAGAGTGTTGTTGTTTGCCGTTTTCATTTCGCCAGATCCATTCCATCTTAGTTCGCATTGGGTATCTAACCCGGGACCACCACCCTGTAAGGATTGCATTTCTGCGCTCCTAACAGCTAGGCTACGGAGGGGATTTAATCGTAAGACATAGCTAACCAACTTAACTTTATAATACTAAAATCATTTTCTAATTACACTATCTATTAAAAAATATTACAAATTCTTACTAATTTATCTATTTAAAAATATTAAAAAACAAAAAAACTTGAAATAAATGAAAATCAATTTATTCCAATTCAATTACAAAATGAAAAAATTCTAATTATTAAATTTTGTGTTAAAAAGCTAATCAAAGCATTATACCCAGAAATTGTCAAGGGTAACGTTAAATCTAATTTAATTTCTAGTAAAATTATTATTAGAAATCTTCAACGCCTTCGCTCTTGCAATTTATTTAAAACTAATAATCATAGGACTAACTATGGCAAATTCGAACCTATTAATAGAATGCTTATTATAGGTAATAAACATAAACATTATATTGACTTTACACTTTCAAAACACTCCCAAAAACAAAAATTATACAATCGCTATTATTAGGATTATTTTAGTTTTGTTTTTCTGTAGTAATGTAAAGTTTATAATTTTTAACTTTTAATTTTAATTTTAGTTTGAACATATTTATAATTAGTCAAATATGTAATTTTTTATATTGATTTTAATTGTATAATTTTAATTGTTTTTGTATGCTTTTTTGTAAACTGTTTAAGTTAAGCAGTATAATAAATAAATAAATAAATAAATAATATATTTAATAATTCAAATTTTTAAAAATTGCAATTATTTTAAATGGTTAGTTTATATACCTAATAGAAAAGCTTATAAACGCAAAATATGCAATAAATGTATTTCTAAACTACAATTACAAATTTAGACCTTTTCATTGAATTCATTTAAATATAAAAATAAATTTTACATAAATGCAGAAAGTAACTTTGAACATAGCTGAACCACTACAATTAAGTCTAAATATCGGGGACACATGGCAAATAGAAAATATATTCTTTGGCTTCGAAATTATACTTGACCAAACTCGACCAGAACCAATTCCCATGGTACTTTTATTACTAGTAACCTAGAGTTTAAATTTCATCAAAATAGCGGCATTATTTTCTGAGTTCTGGTGTTTTTAAGATATATGGTTGTTAGACCTTGAACTTTTGCCTTTTCCAAAATCCGAAACCATGGTACGATTTTGCCCATATGCAGTCCCCGTCATACTTTCAATACTAGTTAACTCTTGTACACAATTGGAACGTTCTATCTTAATTTTAATTAATTTCGATTATAAGCTTTTACACATTGGGGGGTCTAAGAGAGGTACTGAACCACCACTCCAATTGATCCAAAATTTTGAGGTACACGCAGGAAATAGTAAAGAACCCGTGTGCCAAATTTGAAGCTTATACATTTGTTTCAAGTTACTATCTTTATAAATTTTAAAGATATACTCTAAGGTCTTCGGAAATGAGTGGCTGGTCACCGACCCACTACTCCAATGGGGCCCAAATAGGAAATAGGAATGGACACCCTGATACCAAATTTGGAGGTTCTATCTTCATTGGTTTCGGAATTATGCTCGTTTGGCCTAAATTCGATCAAAAAGTTCTAGGTTCCGAACCCATGGTCCAATCCCGAACTTACGCAATCCCCGCAGTAGTTTCATTACTAGCAACCTACAGCACAAATTTGATGAAGATAGCGTCATTAGTTGTAGAGTTATCGTGATTTTTTATATATGTTCGTTAGCCCTTCGATAGATTAAAAAGTCTAGAATCCGAACCCTTGAACCGATTTCGTCCATATGCAATCCCCGCCGAACTGAAAGTATTCTAATAACCTACAGTTAAAATTTTATCAATATAGCTCCATTATTTTCTGAGTTATCGTGTCTACGGACGGACGTACATGGCTGTATTGACTTAGGCGGCCACACTAATCACAAATATATATACTTTTCCATATCTAGCTCCCTTCCTTTAGGTGGTTACAAACACCATACCAAAGTTAATATACCCTTTAACCTATTCTAAAGGTGTAAGGTATAAAAAGGTTTAACAATCTGCTTTTCAACTTATATTTTGTTTTGCACTTACCTGCAAGTTCTACTATGTTCTTCCTCGTTTTTTTATGATTTTATGAAAGAAATGTAGGCTTCTTTTTTGGAAAAACTGTTTTAAAATACTATGTATTTAAGCATAATATATAGGAATTTGAATTTTTTGATTTTTAGATTTTATTTGAAGGAAACTGTAATTTAACACTGAAATATGTTTTTAAAAAACAACTGCAAATTAAATAAAAAACAAAGGAAAATGGTATGTTATTTAAAATTAATGATATTATTATTCGGATTCTTTATTAGCTTTATCTTTATTAATATTATCTCATTTAACTTTTGCACTATTTCAGACCATTTAAGGAGAGCAAAAAAATTAGTCTTATTAATTAAATGAGCTTTTGAAATAAAGGTTAACTTGTGTTAATACCAAAATTTTGAAAATTTCATTGAATCTTTGTACAAAATGCGCAAACGGGTCAAAACCAAAGTAACCCTCTAGGGTTTTATAATTAAAATGCTGGCACAAAACTTTCCATAAAATTCTTTTAATCATTTAGGCAAATAATATATATAGAAAACTTCATGCGGGAAGATGCGAAAATATATAAAGCAATAAGCAAAGGCCAGAATTACGTTCAGCTCTTCGCGAAACAACAAAAACCAAGATGCAAACACTATGGAGCATTTTCACATCCAGCAGAAAACTGTGCAAATAAAGAAAGGGGGAAACGATGTTTCAGCTGTAATCTATTTGGTCACATATCACCACAAACAGAATCCCAAACAGAACTGGTAAAACAAAGGAGGTGAAAAGAATCAACAACAAAAATATAAATCCAGTAACAATTAAATATGAGGTTTTCATAGCATTTGTGGATAATGGCAGTAATGTGTCACTTATGCAAGAAGCGGTACAAAAACAACTTGGTGTACAAATCTGTAACGAACAACAAATTATGTTAAAAGGATTCGGAAATAATGTAAGTACAACAATTGGTGCAGCCATAGTAAATGTAAAAGTCAAGTCTAATTTACATGAAATTAGATTTGAGGTTGTGCTTGACTATTTTAGTTCAAAATTAGATTTGAGCTTGTGCCTGATTACTTTAGGTCAAAATATTCTGAAAAATGTAAAATTAATAATTGGCAAAGAAAAAGTTTCCATTGAAGAAAAGAAAATGAAGTTAGAAATATTGGAAAATGATATTTTTAATATTAACGTTGAGTCGATACAAGAGGATCAGTGTGAAGAATCAATTAAGTCGTGAAACCCTGAGATGTAGAAAGTAATTCTGGACCTGGTCAACCAGTACGAGCCTAATAACATTATAAATTCTTGAGTACAAATGTAGATAGTCCTGCAGGCTGAAGTACCTATATGTCAAAAAGCTAGGAGGTTGGCATAATCAGTATAGGTATTTCAATTATATTGAATATATGTAATGTATTTTTTAAAAAAAATATATAGGTATTTTTAAAAACAATATTGTTTTAAAATATTATATTTTTGGAACAATGACAACTTAAGAAAAAACAAAAACTTTTTTATATGCTTTGTCAATTTCAAAAATTCGAGGAACAGTATGTTATTCTCATATAATATCATGTATACTTAACTTCTAATTTGCAACTTTTTGTTAGCAATTATACACCATAAGCGTTGATTTTGGTTAGGCCCTAAGGAACAAAACATGTAAATTATAAATTATTTTTTTAAGAAAGATTTTTAATTTTTTACAAACATATTTTATAACAACTTTTGTTATACATCTCTCAAACGTAATGGCAACTACAGAATATATTTCAAAAGTGGGTTATTTCATTATTACAAAAAACTTCACGGAAAATGTAACAACAATATACGAAGGAGCAATAATTTTTTATAGCAAAAAAAAAATATATACAGTAAGGCTCGCTTATAACGACAATGAAGAGACAGAAAATATTCGTCGTAATAAACAAATGTCGTTTTAAAAGAATGCTGTGAATTTTGAAAAATTAGTATAGGAATTGAACATTGTAGAACGTGCTAATTCTAGAATGGGCACTTTGAACTTATTTGTTAGATTTTTATTTGATGTGTCAGCCTCACTGTTATGTATACTGCTTTTTCTTCTAATGAAATTTTGTTTGTATTTTTGATGCGTTATTATGATTTTTTTTTTATATTCAAAAATATATTTAGCATAGTTTTTATTTTATTTAAATTTTATTTTTATTTAATTTTAAATATAAAATATTCAGATTAATTAAATTTTTAAATATTTGAAGTAAATTTATTTAATTAAACTTTTATAATAATTAAAAGGAATTCTAACAAAAGTAAAATTAACTTTATAATTTTGAATATAAAACTAAACTAAATTTTATTTTTAACGATCCTGTTATATTACATTTTTAAATTAGATTCATTTAAATTCTCCAAAAAATGACATATACGTCAAGTTTGACGCCTTTGTCAATTATAAGCAAAATTTTAGTTCTTTTATCATGTGGAGCACTACATCACTCCCCCTTCAGACTGGTCAAGTCTCCTTATATGTTGCTGGTTGAGCCTTACAATCAAAAAATTGTGAAGGTAGTCGCAAAGAAATACCATACGTGAGTTCAGCTGGAGATGTTTGTAAATCGACTTTAAAAGCGTTACGTAAGCCAAGCATAATGAAAGGTAGATTAGTTACCCATGTTTCTTTTCCAGTAGCTAGAATTGCTGTTTTAAGTGAACGGTGCCACCTTTCTATTAAGCCATTTGTTTGAGGATAGTATGGTGATGTTCGTACTCGTTGAATGCCAAGATCTGATAATAATTTTGAAAATGAAGAGGATTCGAATTAACGTCCTTGATCGGGGTAAATTCTTTGCGGTACGCCAAATCGAGAAATCCAACCATCTAGGAAAGCTTTTGTGACTGAATCGGTTGTAATGTCCGGCATGGGGATGGCTTTTGGCCAGCGGCTGAATCGATCTATCATAGTTAGACAATATCTTTTACCATAATTCAACTGAAAATGACCCACGATATTCATGTGTATGACTGTGAATCGATGTTCCGGTATTGGCAGCTTTTGTAATTCTGGGCGATTGTGCCGATGTACTTTGACTTTTTGACAAACTTGACAGGTTTTTACGAATATTGCACAATCTTTCCGAATACCTGGCCAGACAAATCTTGATGTAATTGATTTAGTAGTACTCTTTTCACCTTCGTGTAAATTTTTTAACATTACAACGCGAATTGCTTGTGGAACATATGGACGAATGACTGGCGTACTGATATCACAATAAATTGCGTTATTACATCCAGGAATATCAAACTTCTTGAATAATAAATTAGTTTTAGTTTTTCCAGATAGAAAATCTTTAAGTTGTTCATCTTTTTCTTGCTGGGTCGGCATTTCTTCATGGTTAATTTGTGTTATTGATTCTATACGTGATAAAGGATCGGCTGTGATGTTGTTTTTTCCGGGCACTTGACGAATATCTGACGTGAACTGACCTACGAAATCCAAATGGCAGACTTGTCTTGGAGAAGCTTTATCAAATTTTTGCTTAAATTCAAAAATTAATGGTTTGTGGTCAGTGTTTTTGTGAAACTCACGTCCTTCTAACAAATATCTGAAGTATCGAACACCGTGGTACATTGCGAGTAGCTCTCGATCTAACGTGCTATATTTCTGTTGAGCTGATGACAATTTCTTCGAGAAATAACCAAGTGGTTGGATTTCATCGTTAGAAGAGATTTGGTGAACCACAGCACCGATAGCGAAATCAGAAGCGTCAATGGATAGTGATAATTTAGCGTTTGGATCTGGATGAACTAGCAAAGTTGCACTTGAAATAGCGGATTTGCATTGTTGAAATGCTTCCTCCTTTTCTGCATACCAAGTAAGAAGTGTGTTATCATATTTCTTGTTTCCCGGAATCATAGATTGTAATATTCCTTGTTGGTTTACTGCTTTTGGTAAGAATTTACGATAGTAATTTACCATGCCTAGGAAACGTTTTAGTTCTTTAACAATTTTCGGCGGTTTAACGGCGAGTATGGCCTTAACTTTTTCGGGTAAGGGGCTTATACCTTTTTCATTAATTAAATGCTCCAAAAATTCTATCTGCCAAACTAATTTACCTTTGATTGCCAACCTTTACTAACTTTAATTGCCAAACCTCGTTTTCTTAAACGTTGTAGAACTTGTTGAAGATGAGCTCGATGTTCTTGAAGAGTCGTTGATGCAACTAGAATGTCATCTAACTAAGGCAACTCAAAGTCTAAGCCACGCAGTGTGTCATGAATAAGACGTTGAAAAGTTTGTGGAGCATTTCTTAGGCCGAACGTCATGCACTCAAATTCAAAAAGCCCGAAAGGGGTTGTTATAGCTGTTTTTGGTACATCGTCTGGGTGAATCGCAACTTGGTGAAATGCTTTTGAAGGCCGATTTTTGAAAAAATCGTTTTACCACGAAGAATTGATGTGCAGTCTTGTATATAAGGCAATGGAACCGATCTGGCACGGTCGGAGCGTTCAACGCACGATAATCTCCACACGGTCGCCAAGAGCCATCAGGTTTTCGTACCATGTGAAGGGGACTAGTCTAGTAGCTGGATGAAGGACGACATATTCCGTGTGCTATTAGAAGTTCGAATTCTGCTTTTGCTGCTTTGATTTTTTCAGCGTCTAAACATCTTGGGCGAGCAAATACAGGGCGACCTGTAGTTTCAATTCGATGAACTACTGCATATTCAATTTTAGATCCAATGTTAGGTAATTTGGTGATGTCCGCGAATTCAGTGAGAATGTGATCGAAATCGATAGTTGAATCGAAGGTTTTAACTGACATGATTGATGTATTGAGTCGTTCACAAGGAATTGATAGTTTAGTTTGTTTATCCACTAATTTGTTTCTTTTTAAGTCGACTAATAAATCATAGTGGCGCAAAAAATCAGCACCTATGATCGGATTTTGATCTGCAGCTACAACAAAATTCGAAGAAAAAGTTCGCCTTAGTCCGAGGTTTAGAACGCGGGATTGTTGGTCGTAAGTTTCAATAGGTGAACCATTTGCAGCATACAATGTTATTTTTGAAGGACGTGTAGTAGTAGATTTCTGATGAATGAGTGGAAGAACGGAAACATCCGTCCCTGTATCAACCAAAAATCTTGTGGAGGTGCGGCGATCTGTTATAGATAGGCGAGATATAGCAATTGATGTTGACGGCGATGTAGTAACTTTTGTAGTTGCGTCGACATATAGTCAGTCGGACGTTGAATATACCACCCTAAACGAATTATTTTGAAGGTTTCTTTTCTGTCTACATGGTGATTTACATTTGGTTTCAGATGTTCCAAATTTACGACGATACCAGCAATCGGTGTTTAAGGAATCTGTTGGAGTTTTACTGCGTTGTCTCGAGTACGAACGTTGATTAAATTTACCTGTGGAACGGCTTCTTGAATGGGCTCTGAATGGATCGTTATTTAAAAATTTTTTGTTTAGCTCATTGATTTCTTTACGAAGCTCGTCAATTGCATTATTATTTTCATGACTTCCGACTTCATTTATAGTGTTGAATGCGTCGACAATAGCATCAGCCATAAGAACTAAATCAGCCTCACCAGCTTGAGATGCAACAACAGCTGATCTAGCGTGATCTGGCAATCTTTGGGCCCATAACTTTTAAGAGCTATTTCACTCATTGTGTCACCTGCTACCCGTTTCATTTCGAAATATAGTTGGCTAGGTTTCAAATCACCAAGTGGCATTTCACTCACTAGTTTATTTATCCTTCTTTGTTGACTTTCAGCAAAATGCGCGATTAAATTTTTTTTTATATATTCATATTAATTGTTTGTTGGTTTTTTATTTAGAATTTCACGAACCTGAGAAATTATTGGAGGACCTAGACTTGCGAGCACAGAATTAAATTTTTGTTCATCTTCAGTGATGCCACAGGCTGGAAACCAGAAGTCGAGCGCCATAAACCATGCGTCCATATCACTAGGCATGACTGCGGGCATCTAAATTTTTGCATATGGTCTTTGCGACCTTGGATGAAGTTGTTGAGGTTGTTCAGGCACATTTTGTGAGGTTGTAAGGTATTTTGATATTGAATCAACTGAGTTGTTAGTTGATTTTGAAGTTCTGTTACAGCATCCAAGCCTTCTTGTAGAAGTTGTTGAGTATGCCAGAGATGAAGTTGTTGCATTCGAATAATTTGTTCGGGTTGAGGATTTTGTTCTGTTGAAAAAGGATTATTATTTGGGCTTGATTGAGCAATAGGTGTCCGGGTCTATTAGTCCTCAGCATCATCTAGTTCTATAAGCGTTGGATTCGCTTTCTTAAAATTGTATGCCATTTTAACGATTTTGGTTTTTGTAATATTATTAAAATTTGTTAACTTTTTGTTTTTAAGAAAAAATGTTATTTAATTTTATTTGTCTATTTATTATTATAAAAAAATATAATATTATTAAAGTTTGTTAAATTTTTGTTTTTAAGAAAAAATGTTATTTAATTTTATTTGTGTATTTATTATTATAAAAAATATATAATATTACTAAAGTTTGTTAAATTTTTGTTTTTAAGAAAAAATGTTATTTAATTTTATATGTGTATTTATTATTATAAAAAAATATAAAATATAATATAAGCGTATAATACCAATAACGGTTTGCTTCTAAATTTTTTTCCAGTACTGTAGATTTAAATAAAAATTATTCATGTACAGACTCCAATGTTTTTTTATTATTTTTTTGAAATTGATACAAGAACATAAAAAATCAAAAATTGAGATGCCTCTTTATTATAGTAGATTAGGATTAAAATATTATTTAAATATTTTTTTTTTTTATCATGTAGTTCATTTCCGTATATATCCCAATTAATTTTCTCGCACATGGCGCATAATAAAATCACAAAAAATTCAAGGTTATTACACGTTTTTTATCATGTAATTCATTTCCTTATATATCCCAATTAATTTTCTCGCACATGCGCATAAAAAAATCACAAAAAATTCAAGGTTATTACACGTGTTCTAATAATGTGTTTTAATAATAATTACAATATTACAGAATTAAAAAAAATATATATAATTCAATAAAACTTTTTTAAAAGAAATCTTTTTTAAATATATAAACTTAATATTTGTAAAGTTATATGCAAATGCAATGAACAAAATTAACTTTAAACCTTTAAATTAATTTTTAGTTATTCACAAAAAATTGTCAATTTTAATTATTTATAGTTGACACATTTAATATGCTAATTCTTTCAACATCCATTCAATGGGATTTGGCTTTTAAATTATTAATTGGAATGATTTAAATTCTTTTGTTAGAAAAATATGATTAAAATTATTTAGTAAGAAAATTATGTTTTATGTTAAAAATATTATTTATGTATTTATTTTATTTCCAGATCACGTCGGGGTCACCACTTTTAGCATAGTTTTTATTTTATTTAAATTTTATTTTTATTTAATTTTAAATATAAAATATTCACATTAATTAAATTTTTAAATATTTGAAGTAATTTTATTTAATTAAACTTTTATAAAAATTAAAAGGAATTCTAAAAAAAGTAAAGTTAACTTTATAATTTTGACTACAAAACTAAACAAAATTTTATTTTTAATGATCCGCTTATATTACATTTTTAAATTAGATTCATTTAAATTCTCCAAAAAATGACATTTACATCAAGTTTGACGCCTCCGTTAATTATAAGCAAAATTTTAATTCAATTATCATGTAGAGCACTACATATAATTAAAAATACTAAAATAATCACCAAGCAACATTATTAGATATTTTAAATGAAATTATTAGATGACATTATTAGATATTTTAGATAAAAGAATTATGAATTCATTGGCAAAAAGTGTTACTTTTATTAAAATTAAAATTTAACAGAGTTCGTTATAAATGAAAACTACTGTATAAACCAAATGTATTGCTTTCATTTCAAGCAGAACTCATTTTTTTCACATTTCTCGCTCACTTTTTAAGATAAAAAAAAACAAACAAAACAAAAATTTTAAAAAAACTTCAATCTCCTTGTTCATTGAACATTTGAACTAAACAACAAGTTAAGAAACAGTCAGTCGGTGCAACCGACTTAGAAATACCCTACACCTATTTGGTTCAAATTTAAGGACATATCCATAAGTCATTTTAACTCCATAAAAGCTGTTATTAATTTGATCGTAAGACATAGCTAACCAAATTAACTTTATAATACTAAAAACATTTTCTAATTACACTATCTATTAAAAAATATTACAAATTCTTACTAATTTATCTATTTAAAAATATTAAAAAACAAACAAACTTGAAATAAATGAAAATATACTTATTCCAATTCAATTACAAACTGAAAAAATTCTAATTATTAAATTTTGTGATAAAAAGATAATCAAAGCATAATATATTTAATAATCCAAATTTTTAAAAATTGCAATTATTTTAAATGGTTAGTTTATATACCTAATAGAAAAGCTTATAAACGCAAAATATGCAATAAATGTATTTCTAAAATACAATTACAAATTTAGACCTTTTCATATAATTCATTTATATATAAAAATAAATTTTACATAAATGCAGCAAGTACCTTTGAACATAGCTGAACCACTACAATTAAGTCTAGATTTGAAAGACACATAGGACATAGGAAATATATTCTTTGGCTTCGAAATAGAACTCGACCACAACCAATTCCCATTGTACTTTCATTACTAGTAACCTAGAGTTTAAATTTCATCAAAATACCGGCATTATTTTTTGAGTTATGGTGTTTTTAAGATATATGTTTGTTAGTCCTTGAACTTCTCAAGGGTTCCAGAACCCGAAACCATGGTACGATTTCGCCCATATGCAGTCCAGTCATACTTTCAATACTAGTTAACCCTTGTACACAATTGGAACGTTCCATCTTAATTTTATGTTACTAGTTTTATTAATTTCGATGATAAGCTTTTACACATTGGGGGCTCTGAGAGATGTACTGAACCACCACTCCAATATATCCCAAATTAGGGGGGCACGCAAGAAATAGTAAAGAACACTCTGGGCCAAATTAGAAGCTTCTACATTTGCTTCAAGTTACTAGGTATCTTTATTAATTTCGAAAATATGCTTTAAGGTCCTCGGAACTGAGTGGCTGGTCCCCGTCCCACTACTCCAATGGACACTTACGAAATAGGAAGGGACATCCTGATACCAAATTTGGAGGTTCTATCTTCATTGGTTTCGAAATTATGCTAGTTTGGCCTAAATTTGATCAAAAAGTTCTCAGTTCCGAACCCATTGTCCAATCCTCACCGTACGTAATCACCGCCGTAGTTTCATTACCACTAACCTACAGCACAAATTTCATGAAGATAGCCTCATTAGTTGTTGAGTTATCGTGATTTTTTATATATGTTCGTTATCCCTGACACCGACTTAAAGGTCCAGAATCCGAACCTTTGGGCTGATTTCGCCCTTATATAGTCCGCGCTGTACTTATAGTACTAGTTAACCCTTGTACACAATTTGAACGGTCTATCTTAATTTTAAGTAACTATTTTTAGTAATTTCGATTATAAACCTTTAAAACTTGGGAGGTCTGAGAGGGGTGCTGAACCACCACTCCAATTGATCCCAAATTAGGGGAACACGCAAGAGATAGTAAAGAACACCCTTGTGGCAAATTGGAAGCTTCTACATTTGTTATCTTTATTAATTTTAAAGATATGCTTAAAGGTCTTCGGAAATGTGTGGCCACTTCTCCAATGGGGCCCAAACTTCAAAGATACTTAGGAAATAGGAAGGGACACCCTGATACCAAATTTGGAGGTTTTATCTTCATTGGTTTCGGAATTATGCTCTTTTGGCCTAAATTCGATCAAAAAGTTCTAGGTTCCGAACCCATGGTCCAATCCCGACCTTACGCAATCCCCGAAGTGGTTTCATTACTAGTAACCTACAGCACAAATTTCATGAAGATAGCGTCATTGGTTGTTGAGTTATCGTGATTTTTTATATATGTTCGTTAGCCCTTCGATCGATTAAAAGGTCCAGAATCCGAAAACATTTGCCGATTTCGCCCATATGCAATCCCCGCCGTACTTTCAGTCCTAGTAACCTACAGTTAAATTTTTATCAAGATAGCTCCATTATTTTTTGAGTTATCGTGTCTACGGACGGACGGACGGACGGACATGGCTATATCGACTCAGACGGTCACGCTGATCACAAATATTTATATCCTTTTCCATATCTAGCTCGCTTCCTTTAGGTGGTTACAAACACCATACCAAAGTTAATATACCCCTTTACTCTATAGGTGTAGGGTATAAAAACATATATTTTAATATTAACAAAACATTGATTTTGAAATCGGAAATCAATACAAAAATTTATGGTTTTAATTCTTTAATTTATATTTCGTTTTTTACTTTTTTAAAGAAAGTGCAATGTGCTGACCAGAGGAAAAATTTATATATAATTAGATATTTTATTTTAATCACAATAAAAAACATATAAAAAAAAACAAGTTATTTTTTTTATTTGATAAATAAATATTTTAGTAAAAGAAACATGGTCTACAGAAGAAAAAATTTCCCTGATAAGTTAATCCTCGTGATAGCTGAATACAAGTGATAGCTGGTGTTTCATTCACCATAGTTGTATGGAGGACTTGTCAAGGTTGACCGTCAAACAACTATAAGTACTACTGCAAGAGAACAAATTATCTACGAAATACAATTTAAAAGTAAATTTAGTCGCTAGGCTGTACGATTTTTAACTGGCAAAGGGCTTGAACAACGAAGACATCTCCAGATTGTTCACGTCTCCTGGAATTAGCAGCGATAGCGGTGATAGTAATAGCGGAGACTCAGTCATAAGTGTAAAAGAAGAGTTTAAGATGCTCGACAGCAATAACTTTGTATTCAAAGATATGGAGGACTCGCTCGAGAGGCGAGTCAGGCAAGAATTATGAGACGTGGATGAAAGAATTTCTTGAAATTGCAGAAGTACATGGTTGGAACGACATACAAAAATATCTATATGCTAGGAGACTCCTGCAAGGTGCAGCTAAATTAGCAGTAGAAGCAAATAAAGGTATTGCATCCTCCCAAAAGCTGAAACTGTTGTTAGAAGAAGAATTCAATAAACTGGCATTGAAGTACATCGCCTGTTAGAAAAAAGAAAAATGAGAGCCACAGAAAGTTTACTGGTATATCTTTACGAAATGAAGAACACCGCTAATAAAGGACAAGTGGATGAAAAGTCTTTAATAACATACTTAATCATCCCTTAACGGGATCAAAGACGATGCACAATACAATGGTTTTATATTAGCCCACAATGGTAAGCGGGTTCAAAACTAAATTTTTAGTGTATAAAAATATAATAGATGCGGAAATGTTGAGCAATAAGCAAAGGCCAGAATTACGTTCAGCTCTTGCTGATTTCGCTAAACAACAAAAACTATGGAGCATTTTCACATCCAGCAGAACACTGTCCAAATAAAGAAGGGGGTAAACGATGTTTCAGTTGTAATTTATTTGGTCACATATCCCCACAAACAGAAGCCCAAACAGAACTGGTAAAACAAAGGAGGTGAAAAGAATCAACAACAAAAATATAATTCCAGTAACAATAAAAAATGAGGATTTCATAGCATTTGTGGATAATTGCAGTAACGTGTCGCTTATGCAAGAAGCAGTACAAAAACAACTTGGTGTACAAATCTGTAACGAACAACAAATTATGTTAAAAGGATTCGGAAATAATGTAAGTACAGCAATTGGTGCAGCCATAGTAAGTGTAAAAGTCAAGTCTAATTTACATGAAATTAGATTTTAGGTTGTGCTTGACTATTTGAGTTCAAAATTAGATTTGAGCTTGTGCCTGATTATTTTAGGTCAAAATATTCTGAAAAATGTAAAATTAATAATTGGCAAAGAAAAAGTTTCCATAGAAGAAAAGAAAATGAAGTTAGAAATATTGGAAAATAATATTTTTAATATTAACGTTGAGTCGATACAAGAGGATCAGTGTGAAGAATCAATTAAGTCGTGAAACCCTGAGATGTAGAAAGTAATTCTGGACCTGGTCAACCAGTACGAGCCTAATAACATTACAAATTCTTGAATACAAATGTAGATAGTCCTGCAATCTGAAGTACCTATATGTCAAAAAGCTAGGAGGTTGGCATTATCAGAAAGAAAAGATGTTAAGGAACAAATCGAAGAATGGTTAAAAGACGGAATTGTTAAAGAAAGTGTTTCAGATTTTGCTTCGCCAATAGTACTAGTAAAGAAAAAACATGGAAAAAATAGGATGTGCGTTGATTATCGTAAGCTAAATATAAAAATTAGAAAAGACAGGAACGGCTTTATGATGTAACAATATTGTCAACGTTGGACCTAAAAAATTGTTTTCTTCATGTTGATATCGATAGATAGAGTCAGAAATTCACATCATTCATAACGCCTGATGGTAAATACCAATTTAGAAAAGTACCTTTTGGCCTCTGCAGCTCGCTATCAATTTCCTAAAGATTTGCCAACACAGTTTTCCAGTTATTAATACATAAAGGTAAAATAATAATTTATATCGATGACATAATTATACCAAGAGCCACTGAAAAAGAAAACGTAGAAGTATTTAAAGAAGTACTACAACTGGAAAAAGAAAACGGCCTGACTTTCGAGAGAGTAAAATGTAAATTTTTGGCAACCACAATAAATTTTTTAGGACATATAATCGAAAAAGGATCAATAAAACCATCAGATGAAAAAAGTCAAATTTTTTCCAAAACCGACAATCGTAAAAAATGGACAAAGTTTCTTATACTTAACAGGATATTGCAGAAAATTTGTAAAAAATTACGCAGGCATAGCTAAACCACTGTCAGATATGTAACGAAAGGATTAGAAATATTATTTTGGGAAACAACAAGCAGAAGCATTTGAAACGTTGAAAAAAATTTTGTGTGATGAACCAGTTTCGAAATTGTTTAATCCAAGACTCGAGACAGAATTACATACGGTAGCAAGTTTTGAAGACTATGGTGGTATTTTGCTGCAAAAGCAGGAAGGTAACTTTCATTCAGTGTTTTATCTAAGTTTCAAGGCAACACCAGCACAAAATATCTACACGAGTTATGAACATGAAGTAGTGGGGATTGTAAAATGCTTGGAAAAACTAATGGTATACTTATTAGGTATAAAATTTCAAATCTTTACAGATTGTAAGACATTCCAAGGGACGATGAATAAAAAAGCAAATAATAATGAGAATTGCAAAATGGGCAATTATGCTGCAATATTTTGATTGTACTGTTTTACACCGTTCTGGATCTGCTATGCGGCACGCCGACGCTTTGAGCCGACAACCAGTGGTGCTAAGGATTGAAGATGGAATGCTCAAGCGAATCAAAATGGCACAAGAAAATGATGAATTCTGTAAACTAATAATTACAATCATAAAAGAACGCGAGTTTGATAGTTTCAAATTAAGGCACAAAACTCTTGTACAAATTTTTGAATAACGCATATGGAGAAAAGCCGGCAAAAAGGAGGGTTTGTTAAATCCAATTGACAAAGGTGACACCCCATTGGACACGTACTATCTGGTTCATGTTAGTCCACTAACATTTTCTTATTTTTTTGCTTTTAAATTCATTTATTTATTGTTACAAATTTACTTAGTGTTATACATATGTTTTTATATTTTTTTTTTTTCTAACTGTAATATAAACCAAATTTATTGTTTTGGTATAAAACATCGCAGTTACTTCCTAATACTATTCAACAAAGTTAATTATTTAAAATTAAATATATTTTCATATATATATATATGCGTATATAATTATATAAATACAAATATAACAGCTCATACAGATATGTGCTACGAGCGTTGAAAAATTTCACTCCTGCGTTATACTAGCCACAAATGAAGGGTTATTCTTTAATAAATGCTTCAGTGTTTTGATAAATATTTCCATATTTGAACTTCTTTTTAACTCCAACGGCAGTTTGTTATAAATTGTTATTTATGACGAGAACAACTATTTATGATAACTTTATTCTTGGTTTGGCATCAATTAAATTGTTTAACCTTCTTGTATTGTAATGATGAATATTGTTTCTTCTGGTAATTATGATGTTTTTTTTGTACACCCATTTTACTATTTTAAAAATTAGGTTAAATTTTTCCAAAATAATGAGTTCGGGTAACTTCAGATATTTTTAACTTTTAGATATTTATATTTTTTATGATTAAAGATTTCATATTTTGGTGTAAGCCACTCGTACTTATGTAAGCATTTAATGACTTTGTTTATTAGAACAATATTTTTTTCTTTCAACCATAATGAACAGTTGGACCAGTATCTGATGTGCGAAAAAAAATGAATATAATATAACTTATCCGCAGTTTTTTCATTTAATATAATTCCACTTCTTTTGAAGGCACCCAGCAGAGGCACAATTTTTTTTTAATAATTTATTAATATGCTCTTCCCACTTCAGTTTTTTATCAATTACAACTCCAAGGTATTTATATGCCGGAACTCTTTCAATTTTAGTGTTATTTACCAATAGATTGGGATTTATATTAATTTTATGCTTTATTTTATGTACCATGTACTTTGTTTTTTCCGCATTTTTAGTTAACTAGCAGAATTACCCGGCGTTGCCCGGGAGCGTGCAAATTTTAAAAAAGCTTTGGCCAATTTGTAGAAACACATTGCATTGGTTTAAAAAAAAGCCTCAAAAAATATTTGTGGGGTTTCGTTAACCCATTGCGGCCGAACAGTTTTTATAGATTTTTTCGTTATTTTGCTATTAATTAGAAATAGTTTAGCCGATTGACTTCAAATTTTGTATTATGTTCCTCTTTCAGAATGGTGTCCACTCTATTAACAGACTTGGAATTTGTTAACACTTGCCGTCCGACACTTTTCTAAAAAAAATTTTGGAAGGACATTACGTCCAATTTTGCGGAATAATGCTAGGTCAAAGTCTCAAAACAGATTTGTTGAGTTCCGTAAACCCATTACGGATTTTTTCGTTACTTTATTCTGAATCAGAAACGGTTTGACATGTTCTTTTAACCGATTCCGAAACAGAAACTTTAAAAAACAGTTTGCAAAAATGATTATCTCTAATTTTTCTAGTCGTGGTCCTTCTTGACAAATTGGCGCTCTTTGACGATAGAGTTGAGGATGGTGGGCTTCCGGCGAATAATGTTAACTAAATTAAAATTTTTATTTCCATTATTTTTTAATAATTATGAAAAGTTTTAAGTGAAATTTGATAATTTTGTTAAAAAATTGCAAGTATAATTCTAAAAAAAGCGTTTTAAAAAAATATCTTTATTACATTTTAAAATTAACATGGACACCATCTGTAATTTTTTGTGTTAACTTTTTTCAATAACATCAACTTAAATTAAAACTCCATTGAGTGGCGAGGCAACGTGCGCCGGTAATAGCTAGTTAACATATATGTACTATTATACCCGTTTGCCTATAGGTCAAAAGGGTATACTAAATTTGCCATTTTGTCATTATACTATGTTAATAGTAGTTTTCTTGAATTGCCAACGTTTGAATAAAATATAGTCGGTTGTTTTTAAAAAAGGTTTAAAAATCTCATTTTCAACTTATATTTTGTTTTGCACTTACCTGCAAGTTCTACTATGTTCTTCCTCGTTTTCTTATGGTTTTATGAGAGAAATGTAGGCTTCTTTTTTGGAAAAACTGTTTTAAAATACTATGTATTGAAGCATAATATATAGAAATTTGAATTTTTTGATTTTTAGATTTTATTTGAAGGAAACTGTAATTTTACACTGAAATCTGTTTATAAAAAACAACTGCAAATTAGATAAAAAACAAAGACTTAAAAAAAATTTAGAGAAGGAAAGTGTTATGTTATTTAAATTTAAAGATATTATTATTCGGATTCTCTATTACCTTTATTTTTATTAATATTATCTCATTTAACTTTTACACTATTTGGGACCATTTAAGGAGAGCAAAAAAATTAGTCTTATTAATTAAGTGAGCTTTTGGAATAAAGGTTAACTTGTGTTAATACCAAAATTTTGAAAATTTCATTGAATCTTTGTACAAAACGCGTAAACGGGTCAAAACCAAAGTAACCCTCTAGGTTTTTATAATTAAAATGCTGGCACAAAATTTTTAATTAAATTCTTTTAATCGTTTAGGCAAATAAAATATATAGAAAACTTCTTGGGTTAATCGAACTTAACTAAAACTTTTTGCAGCCAGTCTTTTGGACTGCAAAATCAACCTGTAAAATTGGACACAAAACGGAAACACAATTTTTTGCAAGCCCTCCAGGTCGAAATGGTTTAATTCATTCGAACCAAATTTATACAACTGTTGCTAAGAGGAACATTTGTGCAAAACTTCAAGTCAATCGGTCAAACCGTTTTGACTCAACTTCAAAAACATTAAAAAAGATTCATTGCGCCCTCGTACCCAAATGGGTTAACCTAACTCAAAGTCTAGTCTCTTTTTTCGACTGCAAAATCAACCTGCAAAATTGGACACAAATCGGAAACACAAAATTTTTTGGAAGCCCGCCAGGTCGAAATGGTTTAATTCATTCCAACCACATTAATACAACTAATATTGGTTGCTAAGAGGAACATTTTTGCAAAATTTCAAGTGAATCGGTTAAACCGTTTCGACTCGACATCCAAAAAACGAAAAGCTTAAAACAGCTCTGGAGCCGCAAGCTTTCGACTTATAAAAATGTGACATAGCCTACCCCCCGGGCTCCCAGAATTATTCCTCTATAGTTTTGTGAAAATCGGACCAGTGGTTTTCACGTGAATCCTGGACAAACAAAAAAACAAATTTTCTACTTTATATATTAGATTTATTACCTTTTAACCAATTTTCGTAAATCCCCAAATCAGTTTTTACAGAGTTTCAAGTTCTTTACAGGTTCTAACATTATAGATAAGTAAAGTGTCGTCAGTAAAGATCTTAAAGTTAGCCTGCAAATTCCCATGCTGGATGTTATGAATGTAAAGTAAATATAATGAAGGACCAAGTACTGATCCTTGAGGAACAGCAATGTTTATATTATGTTCATAACTAAAAACTCCATTAAATTTTGTAATAGTTTTTCTATTATTCAGATTTGAGTAGAGTAAGTTTTTAGCTGTACCCCTTATTCCAATTTCATGCAATCTGTTAACTAAAATATTATGATTTACTGTATCGAAGGCCTTCTTTAGATCAACAAATACCGAACAAACATAATTTCCTTGATCCAATTTATTCACAATTGAGTTGGTGGATTCTAGAACTGCAAATTCTGTTCCAATTTTCTTTTGAAAACCAAATAATTTGTATCAAATCCTGCAAATTTTTGCACGAACTCCTGTATTCTGGAAGTTATAACCTCTTCAAATACTTTTCCAATACAACTTGAGAGAGCAATTGGTCTGTAATTTGATACATCAAATGTTGACCCAGATTTAAAGATAGGTACAACTATACTTGATTTAAGACACTCATGATATATACCAGTACTTAGACATCTATTTATCAAGCATAGTTTTTATTAAAGTTACAATATGTTTTAAATCTGAAGCTGAAACATTATCACCTCCGGGAGAGCTATTTTTTAATTGCATGATGATGTTATATATTTCTGTTTCATCTGTAGGTTTAACAAAAATAGACTTTTCAACGAATCTATTTTTATTACGTATTTTTCAGCATCAGAAATTTTATCTGCTAGTTTGCTACCGATTGAACTGAAGTAAGAATTGAAGAAATTTACAATTTCAAAGCTATCACATGTTCTGATTCCATTACCGTTTATTTCTTTAAGAACCTTGCTCAAATCAATTGATTTTTTTAAGATGAGATTTTTTCCCTCAAGCTAGGGTCTTGAAATTTTGGGAGAAGTTAGATAATCAGAAATTAGCATGAGTCGGTTAACAAAATTTTGTCAAGCTCTTTATTTAGGAGCTAGAAGGGCTCGAAAATTGAAATTTTGCTATTTTTAAGCACCTATAACTTGAATACCTGTCCAATTTTTTTTTTATTAATATACAAAATATACAAAAGCGGTTCCTTAAATTGAAGAAAGTGTCTCTCAGTTTTACCCATTTTTGCTTAAATAATAAAATTCTAAGCAAAATTCCACATTTTGGTTTAATTACTACAAACTACAAAAATGGAGAGGGAGGGGGAGGGGGGGTTAGATGAAGTTAGGTCCTTGAGAAATTTGGCAACTTTCCCCATTGAGGGGTTATTAGAACTTTAAAATAAAAAATTTACTGTTTTTATAAGTAAGCAGTAACTTAGTCACAACGTATATATTCCTAAATTAAACGTTAATATTAAAGCTTGAACATGATATTCCGATAAAATACTTAGTATAAAACATTATATTATTTTGAAAATGTGCTTTTTTAAAAACCCTTGGTTTTTTATCATCACTTGTTATATTATGTACTAAAGTAAATAAGATTTCAAACAGCTAGTTAACTTAGTATTAATAGAGGCGTAAAAATTATTGTAATTTCACTCTTGAATAGTACGTCGAAAGGAAAAGTTAAAAATTAAAAAAAAGTTAGTTAGGAAAAATTTATTTAAAAACGAGGAAGATTATAGTTGCCCTTGTCAATTTTTAGATACCCGTGCATATTTATTTCTCTTATGCTATTATATATATTACAAAAACAATATAAAAAAGTAAAATAGTTAAAAAACATTCAGCTCATTATCCCAAAATTTTTACTTAAAAAAAAAAAACAAAAAAAAGTTGGACCACCGTAAAAGTCTGAGTGATGTCCAACTTTGCCAAGTAACTTGCCTTATTACTTTACCTGCCCAATTTTAATTTTAACCTCGTTGCTTCATTAGATTCACAGTTATTGAATTGAAAACTTTGTATGGCAGCCCCCCGAAAATGGGGCCCTAACATTTTGAAACTTCATATAAGTGCTCGATTCATTATTAAACTAAATTTGTGTAATTTCCAACCTTGTAGTATAATTAGTTTTGAAGAAATTCATATTGGTGCTAAAAAGTTGTATGGCAGCTCCTCGAAGCCTTTGTCCGATTTTAACCAAAAACAAAAGGGAACCAAAAAATATTCTAAAAATGACTTTATGTGAATTTCAAGACTCCAGCCCTTTTAGTTTGTGAGTTATCGTGCGGCAGTTTTAATAAAAAAAAAACAAAAGAAATTTTTATAGTTTTTTTATTTATTTAATATACTTAATTTTTTTTTTTTTTTATTCGCACTTAAATTTTATATTTAATTAAAAAAACACAAATAGTTAATTTATAATTAGTTTGTATAAAATTTATTTATAAAAAGGACTACTTTTGTTGAACGTTCTAAAAATTCTGCCTACGTTTCTCTTTTTTTGTTTCTATATATACCTTCTTGAATGACGCCACTCTTTAAGGTATATATATATATATAAAAAAACATATATTTTAATATATGATTGATTTTGAAATCGGAAATAAATACAAAAATTTCTTGTTCTAATTCTTTAATTTAAATTTCGTTTTTTACTTTTTTAAATAAAGTGGAATGTGTTGACCAGATGTTTATTACTTTTCTCTTTTCTTCATATATAATATAAGAATAGCAAATTTATTTTCAAGTACAATGTACTTTTTATTTAAACGTTTTTGTTTTGTTTGTAATTTGAAACTGTAATAAAATTTAAAATAAAAAAATGTGAACTATTTGTTTACTAATACCCCTTTTTAAAAAATCATAAGCAGCTGCTTCAAAACTTCTCTTCCTTCTAAATCTCGATTTGATTAATCCGTATCTGCTTCGAATTTTTCAAAGTCTTCCTTTGAAATTTTTTCTCTAGCTATAACCAAAGTTCTGAATCCGCTGCAAGCAAATTAATCAATTGTTGATATTATTAATTAATTGATATTAGCATCAGTCTTTTCAATCAAACTTCGATATTTACTACTACATAAATGAAATAAAATATTTTTAGCTTCTTCTGTTAAAAGCCAAATTTGTCCAGTTTTATCTTTAACAATAACACTCATTCGTTTCTGATCTGACATAAATTCAAAAATGTAAGAACGTTTATTCAAGTTGTTAACATACAAATAAGACATTTATATTTTTATATTTTACCATATGGTGAACATATCTTAAGATTCATCATATTATGTTCATCACCTGTAAAAACTATTCCCAGAAAAGCACATGTTGATAAGCTCTGATCTGCAGCCAAATCTGTTACGTCATTTTGAATAAAAGTGGTACATTATCATACTTCAGGATATTATCACATAATTTAAAAGTTGAAATTGCCAGGTTGTAGATTATTTGGATTCTCCGTCCGTTCTCACGATAACCCGAAAATTATAAGAACTATGATTTTTAAATTTTCAAAAATTCGTTTTTATGCAATATCCAGCTATTTTGGTCCAAGGGTTCGAGTACCTGCTATATAACTTCTTTTTTTATATGAGCATTACTCTATAACTATTGAAACTAGGTGTCTGAAATTTTGATAAAAATTGTTTGCAAAATTTGGTTGGTCTACCGCAGTGGGTTCGAGTAGCTACCATACAACTTCATCTTTTATATAAGCATTACTCTATATCTAATAAAGCTGGGCGCCTGAAATTTTGCCAAAAATAGTTTGGTTTTATGGCCAAAGTTTCTGCAAAATTTGGTTGGTCTACCGCAGTGGGTTCGAGTAGCTACCATACCACTTCATCTTTTATATGAGCATTACTCTACACCTAATGAACCTGGGCGCCTAAAATTTTGCCAAAAATAGTTTAGTGTAATGGCCAAAATTTCTGCAAAATTTGGTTGGTCTACTACAGTGGGATCAAGTAGCTGCCATACAACTCCATCTTTTTTATGAGCATTTCACTACACCTAATAAAGCAGTACGTTTGAAATTCTGGCAAAAGTAATTAACCGGATTATATAATGTTTATATTACGGTCATACGAGTATCCCAAAGTTGACACAGTCTACTTTACTACACCCTTCCTCGTTTTTTTTAATTCTTTATATACCAATTTTTTTTTGAATTATTACCATAATTTAATATATAATTAAGAAATTGTGTACGACACTTAAGTTGTGGTCAAAGGTATTGAATGTAAAATTTATTTTTATATTTAAATGAATTATATGAAAAGTTCTAAATTTGTAATTGTATTTTAGAAATACATTTATACCAAAAATTTTCATTTTTGAATTTCAGTATTAAATTTTGTGATAACTAAATTTTTCCAATTTTGTAACGAAATTGAAATAAGTGTATTGAACATTTATTTAAAGTTTTTTTTTTGTTTTTTAATATTTTTAAATAGATAAATTAGTTATTAAATTAAATATTTTTGAAAAGATAGAATAATTAGAAAATGTTTTTAGTATTATAAAATTAATTTGATTACCTAGGTCTTACGATAAAACTAAAAAAAGCTTTTATGGTTTTAAAATACTATGTATTTAAGCATAATATATACGAAATTGAATTTTTGAATTTTTAGGTTTTAAACTGCAATTTTACACTGAAATCTGTTTTTGAAAAACAACAACTGCACAGTAGATAGAAAACAAAGACTTACGAAAAACTGTAGAGAAGGGAAAAGCTATGTTATTTAATAAATTATTAGTTTTATTATTAATATTATCTCATTTAGCTGTTGCACTATTTGAGGAGAGCAAAAAAAATTAGTCTTATAAATTAAATGAGCTTTTGGAATAAAGGTTAACTTGCGTTAATATAAAAAATCTGAAAATTTCATTGAATGTATGGGTTTTTTATAATTAAAATGCTGGTACAAAATTTTCAATAAAATTTTTTTAATCGTTTAAGGTAAGCAAATAAAATTTATAGAAAACTTCATGACGTCATCGTGGAAAACGGGGTAGTCGAACTTAACTAAAACTTTTTGCAGCCACTCTTTTAGACTGCAAAATCAGCCTGTAAAATTGGACACAAATTGGAATCACAAAATTTTTTCGAAAGCCCGCCAGGTCGAAATGGGTTAATTCATTCCAACCAAATTTACACAATTAATTCCGGTTGCGGTCAAACTGTTTTGACTCGACATCAAAAACATTGAAAAAGCTTCATTGCGCCTTCGTGCCCAAACGGGTTAAACAAAAATTTTTATCAGCCTCTCTTTTCTACTGCGAAACCACCCTGTAAAATTGGACACAAATCGGAAACATAAAATTTTTTGAAAGCCTCCCAGGCCGTAAGGAGTTAATTTATTCCAACCAAATTTATCCAACTAATTCCGGAGCTAAGAAGAACATTTGTGCAAAATTTCAAGTCAATCGGTCAAACCGTTTTGACTCGACATCAAAAAAACGAAAAAGCTTAAAACGGCTCTGGAGCCGCAAACTGTTGACTTAAAAAATGTGAAAAAATTTTGTGACAATCGAACCAGTGGTGGTCACGTGAATCCTGGACAAACAAACAAACAAACAAATTTTCTTCTTTATATATTAGAAGATTACACTACCGGTTTGACTTCTAGCATTCATGTCTCCTAAGATTAGGTATAGAGTGGATATTTGTGGCGTTAATTGATCTAAATCCGCGTTTTCGAGCTTAAGTTCCTTTTGCAGAGAGACATTAATAATAGTGATATTTTCTTTAAAATTTCGTAATTTAGTTTTGATAGCGATAGCTTGAAGGGGTGTATTTAATTGAATTTATTCAAATTTTATACGGGAGTCGACCAAAAAGCCTACACCTCCAAACCTGCGGTGCGTTATAGGTAGTAGACATTTGTAGTGTTTATAGTTGTTATACCCTACACCTATAGAATAGGTAAAAGGGTTTATTAACTTTGGTATAGTGTTTGTAACCACCTAAAGGAAGCGAGCTAGATATGGAAAAGTATATATTTATTTGTGATCAGCGTGACCTCCTGAGTCAATATAGCCATGTCCGTCCGTCCGTCCGAAGGCACGATAACTCAAAAAAAAAATGGAGCCATCTTGATGAAATTTTATCTGTAGGCTAGTAGAACTGAAAGTACGGGGATTGCATATCGGCGAAATCGGCCCAAGGGTTTAGATTCTGGACCTTTTAATCTATCGAAGGGCTAACGAACATATATAAAAAATCACGATAACTCAACAACTAACGACGCTATCTTCATCAAATTTGTGCTCTGGGTTACTAGTAATGAACCTACTCCGTGGATTGCGTAAGTTCGGGATTGGACCATGGGTTCGAAATCCAGAACTTTTTGATCGAATTTAGGCCAAACGAGCATAATTCCGAAACCAATGAAGATAGAACCTCCAAATTTGGTATCAGGGTGTCCCTTCCTTTTTTCTTATTGTGCTTGAAATTTGGGCCCCATTGGAGTAGTGGGTCGGGGACCAGACACACATTTCCGAAGACCTTAAAGTATATCTTTAAAATTAATAAAGATAGTAACTTGAAACAAATGTAGAAGCTTCAAATTCGGCACATGGGTTTTCTTTACTTTTTCCTGCGTGGACCTCTAATTTTGGACCAATTGGAGTGGTGGTTCAGTACTTCTCTTAGACCCCCCAATGTGTAAAAGCTTGTCATCAAAATTAATAAAACTAGTAACTTACAATTAATAAAACGTTCCAATTGTGTACAAGGGTTAACTAGTATTGAAAGAATGACGGGGACTAAATATGGGCAAAATCGTACCATGGTTTCGGGTTCTGGAACCCTTGAAAAGTTCAAGGGCTAACAAACATATCTCTTAAAAACACCAGAACCCTAAAAATAATGCCGCAATTTTGATGAAATTTAAACTCTAGGTTACTAGTAATAAAAGTCCCATGGGAATTGGTTCTGGTCGAGTTTGGTCAATGAGTTCGGATTCTAGAAGCTTTTGATCAATTTGGGGCCGAACGGGTATAATTTCGAAGCCAAAGAATATATTTCCTATTTCCTATGTGTCTATTTCCTAAATTTAATCTTAATTGTAGTGGTTCAGTTATGTTCAAAGGTACTTGCTGCATTTATGTAAAATTTATTTTTATATATAAATGAATTATATGAAAGGGTCTAAGTTTGTAATTGAATTTTAGAAATACATTTATTGCATATTTTGCGTTTGTAAGCTCTTCTATTAGGTATATGAACTAACCATTTAAAATAATTGCAATTTTGAAAAATTTGGATTATTAAATATATTATGCTTTGATTAGCTTTTTATCACAAAATTTAATAATTAGAATTTTTTCATTTTGTAATTAAATTGGAATAAATATATTTTCATTTATTTCAGGTTTTTTTGTTTTTTTAATATTTTTAAATAGATAAATTAGTAAGAATTTATAACATTTTTTAATAGATATAGTAATTAGAAAATGTTTTTAGTAGGTATTATAAAGTTAATTTGGTTAGCTATGTCTTACTATCAAATTAATAACAGCTTTTATGGTGTTAAAATGACTAATGAATATCTCATTAAATTTGAACCAAATAGGTGTAGGGTATTTCTAAGTCGGTTGCACCGACTGACTGTTTCTTTACTTGTTTTTTTTAATGTTAGGTTTATGTATATTTGTTTCTTGCAAAGCTATAATTAATGGATTATATTTTTGTATGAGTACTTCTAAAAAGGGTTTGTTGTTATGATAGCCTTGAATATTCCATTGTACTATATCGTTTATAGATGGATGGACAGATGACAACGGCAAAGTTTGCATTATTAATGATGGTTCTCCAACACTTTTGAATACCAAAGGAACTCTGACATGCATTTCTTGGTAAAAAAAGCGCCTATTGGTACACTCGCCATAAAACAAGGAAACAAACTGGAAACAGATCCAATAAAAAATGTGGAGTACCTAGCCGATTGTTCCAACTCACAAGACACAGAACCAGAGTACTTCCCGCCAATTAAAAATGAATCATTAAATGAAACTATGGACTTAGGTCGATATCAAAGCCAGGAAAAGATTTAATATACCAGGAAAATTACAGATAAATTTCTTTGTCAAGCACCACTAGCAAAGTACTGGAGAAAATAGCAAGAAGAAGACTAAGCTATCTATTAATATACATTCTACCAGATGAAATACATGGATTCAGAGAACATAGAGGTACTAGTATATTGCATCATCAATTAGAACTACAAGCACAGATAGCTCTCAAAAATAAAAATCATATGGTCATAATCTCCTGCAACCTCGAGAAAGCTTTTGATAGGGTAAAAAGAAAAACAGTAATAGAACAACTAGTTAAACTGCATGCAGGAAGGAACATTACAAACTACACAGCTGGCTTCCTCTTTAAACGAAAAACTGCAGTAAGCTACAATGGGTTTAGATCAAACTTCAAAAATTAAAATTCACATATATAAGATATATGAAACCACAAATATAATTATTATTTTTGGTTTCACATATCTTTTAAATAGTTCAAGCTAGGGTCTTGGAGAAGGTTTCAGAGAAGTTAGATCCTCAGAAATTAGTAGAAGTCGGTTAAAAAAAATTTTTTGTCACGTCCTTTTTTTAGAAGCTATAAGGGTTTGAAAATTGAAATTTCAGAACACCTGTAACTGGAATACCTGTTCAAATTTTTTTTCACATATATACAAAATTTGAAGCTTCAGCATTATATTTTAACATACGTTAAAGGTTTTCCTAAAATTTGAAAGGGTTTCCTAAAATTAAAGAAATTGTCTCTTAGTTTTACCCATTTTTGCTTAGATAATAATATTCTAGGTAAAACTCCAAATTTTGGTGGAGTTCACAATTGATTTCCTTAAACCTAAAAAATTGGAGAGGTGGTGCCAGGAGGGGGTAAGGCAGATCCATCATAAGTTTGCTAAGCAAACTTTGGGAACCTTCCCCCTTTGAAGGCCTACTGTATGTTTTTCCAAAATTAAACGTTAACATTGAAGCTCCAACATTTTATTTCGCACTTGTTAACAGGTTTTCTTCAGTGTATTGGGATTATATTCTAAGTGTTGATTGCACTATTAGTCATAATTAATAAATTGATGAAATAACTAAATTATAATAATATCATTTATTTTTATATATATTTTTATAAAAGTAAATGATAAAATACTCAGTAAGAAACCCTACATAATTTTGAAAATGTGCTATTGAAAAGCCTTTGGTTTTTTTCATCGTTTGTTTTTTTTTAGTTTTGAATATAAAAGAAAAATCATAATAAAGTATCAAAATTACAAAAAAAATTTATTAGAAGAAAAAGCATTAAACATAACTTGAGGCTGACACATCCAATAAAATTCTAGCCTTGTCTGTTTTAGAATTAACTACAATGTTCAAATGTTATGCTAAAAGCATTCTTTAAAAACGATATTCTTTTATAACATGAATATTTTCCGTCCCTTCATGATCATTATAAGGGAAAACCACTGTATTTTGTTTTTGTTTTTCTAAAAAAAATATTTTGTAACATCGTATATTGTTGTTGCTTTTTGTTAAGTTTTTGATAGAATAAAAAAACCGACTTTTGTAATATAGTGGTTGCTATTACGTTTGAGAGACAAACAAATATTATTTTAAAATATTTTATTTTTAAAACTAAATCGAAAAAACCATTACAATATTTTTATACTTTGTCAATTTTTAAATTTTAAAAATTAAAGATTTTTAAAACATACATTATATAGTTTTTAAATCACACATTCAAAATAATTGAAAATACCTATAATTTGTTTGCAAAAACAAAAAATTATCTTTCTTAAAAATTATTTGTTGCTTAGGACCGAACCTAAATAAAAGCGTATGGGGTACAATTTTTATAAATAAGTAGTACAAAATTTTATAAATAAGTAGGTACATGAATTTACATGAGAGCAACCTAAATACACGTAACGCGATATTATACACGTACTGTATATATATACTCGGATTTTTAAAATTTATAAATTGACAAAATGTATAAAAATATTGTTATTGATTTTTCTTATATTTCTAAGATTATGTTTAAAAAAATTATGCAACTAAATTTTAATTTTCAAAAATGCTTTAAAAATTTTTTTTTCCATTTTACATATTATAGAAAGTTATTGTCTTGCCGCTGCCATATGCTTATTTTTGATATAGGGTATAAAAAGTTATTGTGCTGCAGTGTTTCACCGATAAATTAAACTTGTTTGATTTTATTCAAATATTATTAACTAATTTTAAATTATTATTTGAGTGTGGGCCTCGGTGGGTAAGCATTCGGCTTACTAACCGAGGGTTTGTGGCTTCAATTTCCGTAAGGGTTATGAATTTAATTGAAAAACGTTATTGAAATAATAATTTTTCTTTAAAAATCCCTATGATGACCAAATATAATTTTTAAATAATATTCAAATAAATAATACAAAACATTTAATATTGTAATTATAAATAAATAGAAAGTATTTAATTTAAGATGCCCTAATGCAAAATTGGCAAAGGACTATAAAAATATCAATTTACTATAACAAACTATAATAATATCGGTTAATATTTACTATTATCCTGGTACTATTATAAATAAATAATAAATAAATATTTTATGTATCGATATAACTGTGCTTACATTCAATCGTTAAGTTTAAAAATGTGTAAGATGCAGAAATGTTTAAAAAACCTTGTAAATAAAGAATCGTTAAAAGCTATGCTTTTGAAATTCCTCTAAAAAGCTTTTTTTAAATTAAATCGAAAAACAAAAATTTATGATACATAAATAAGGTGGTTAAGTGAATATTTTATATAAATATATCAAAAAAATATATGCAAATTTTTTTTTTTTTTAAATTTAAAAATGTTTAATTATATTGTGTCTTTTGGTTATAAAATCAATTTTAAAGTAAATTAAAAACCTAATAAATAACTTTACCATAAACAACGAACCAAGTATCCATAAATAAAATATGTCTTAAATCATTTAAATTTTTATTTTTATTATTTACGTACTAACATATAGTGCTCTTTTACTTTAAATTTTTAGAATTCTTGACTAAATTATTAAAACTGAATAAAAACCAAAAAAAAAAATAAACACATTTTGAAATTAGTAGTTAGGTTGTACTTTTAAGTAGGAATTTATTAACTGTGGCCGATATCTTATAAGTATTAATTCCATTTCGGTTTTATGGAAAATATACATTAAAATTATAATAAATAATAAAAAGAGGATTCTATATACTGTGCGATTCAAGAAAATCAAATGCGAACTACCTAAAATATAAAAAAAAGTTTTATTTTTTTTATTTTTTCTATATATGTTAAAAGTGCCTTAAATTTTAGAAACTTTCATTAATCTGCAAAGAAACAAAATTCTGTGATTTAATAAAAAAAAAAAATAAAATAACTTTCGAGTGAAATCGATTTTCCCACAATCTGCTACGATTTGTTTAATAACCAAAAATTTTTATGGAAAATATGCCTTTAAAATATATACGACTTCGGTGTATTTTTACTTAAAAACTAGCAAATCATAATATTCTTTTAAAAAACATAAAATACTTTATACATTCAGAATAAAATTTTATTCAAATAAAATTATGAACAACTTCATGTACCTACTGTTAATTTTTTTCTAAATAACTAAACAGTGAACCAAAATATTTATAAAAATTATTTAGAATAGTATGTATGAAACTAAAAAAAATTATATTTAGGTATGTTAGTATGTATACTGAATTAAATAACACAAAGTATATATTAATATGATCTGAAATATTATTTTAAAAAATCATAGTGCAAAAGTTTTAAGTGACTCATTAAATAATTTCTTTAAAAAGAAGTTTTTAATGTATGGTAATTGTGTATTATTGTGTATTAACTTCTTATAAATGTCAAGTATTAAAATGTTACAAAAAAAAAATTATGCATATTATCTTCATTGTATAATTATAGGAAAATTGTGTACTTCTTTTTGGTTTTATGGAAAGTAAAGAAACTAAGAATATATTCAATATTAGCCATAAATTATTAATATATTACTTGTTAGTTGTTAATCATATTAATTAATAAAAAGAATTGGGAAACTGCTTTGAAAACGCAATATTCAGTGATTCACAATAAATTGGAGTGCAAATTATTACTTTGAAATTTTTATGAGTAGTAAAAATTAGTTGTAAATGCAATAATATAATTTTACCTAGTGCTTTACATTATGAAATTTGTATAAATCTATACAAAGTAAAAGAAATTATTTAAAATAGATAGTGATAAATATTTTCTCAAGATTTTTGAAAAATGATTTTCCAATTACTTCAAGTGCAGGTGAGTAAAATTAAGATCATACAATAACAAATTTGAAAAAATAGCACAAAAAAAGGACAAAGATTAAACATAAAATTGTCACCCGAATGACCTACTCGTATAACTTTGCACAATGAAATTAAGTAGATTTTGTAAGAGATCTGATTGACGCATTTAGCATTAAAAAACACGATGTTTTTTGAAAATTTTACATAACATGGTTAAACAGGTTATTAAATTTTCCTAATAAAATTTTTTGTAACGGTACTTTTTATGTAATCCAATATTCTTCTTCATTTTTCAGTCTTATTAATGTTAATATGTTTGGAGCCAAAACGATGAAAAATAAATTATTTCATTGAAAAAAAAAAAAATTAACTATGAAATCTTCCCAAACTAATTCATACTACACCAATATTACATATAGAATTAATACATGCATTGTGCAACCCAGCACCTTAAATAGGTATAGGGGTATATTAAAAAAGCAAGCTAGATGTAGAAAAGTATACATATTTCTCTCCGAACATCCAACCAGAATCACTTCTGCCGATTGCCCATCCTCTCCATTTTTTGGCTGATACTGACATGGATTTTCTTTTATTGTTGTTAAAGTTGGTTATGTGGTTGGTATACATACCTGGTAATTTCATAAAACTTTTAAAAAGTGTCGTCCAACTTTTTTTTAAACTTAATTTTTTACCATCATGTCTAAGAAAAATTAAAATATTCGAAATATATTTTAATAATAATAATGTAATATTAATAAATGTAAAAGTATCTAAATACTCTTTGAGATAATTGTTTTAGCAAATTATTTAAACTTAACATGTTAACTCAAAACATATTATAATTTATTTTTATTATTACAAGCAGATTTACCCGGAGTTGCCCAAAATTTTAATTTATGTTTAAATATACATAACTAATTTGTCAAACGATAATAAAAAATTCAAAAAAACTTATTCGCCGTGGTACCTAAACGGGTTAATAGGTCGGAACAGATCAAAAATCAAACCGGTGAGCTGCTGTAACAAGGATCTATGCTTGTGTTATATTTTCAACTCAGTTAAACTAATCGTTTTAGCAAAAAACAAAATTGAGACGTTGTGTCCGAACTGAACAAAAATTTGTTGCATCCTCTGTTTTAAACTGCAAAATAACTCTGTAAAATTGGACACAAATCGGATAATAAAAATTTTTTGGAATCCCATGGGGCGGAAATGCGTCAGTGTATTTCGACCCTCTTTACACCCTCGATTTTTTGTGTAAAATTTGATGGCAATGGGATCAGTGCATTCACGTAAATCCGGGACAAACAACCAAAAAATTTTTTTTCTTTATATGTTAGTCTTATTTAATATAATTTATTAGCACAACAAAATCACTCCAACTGAGTTTGTTTCCTTAAAGATATATGTTTCAGTACTGCACAGTTTATTTTATTTTTAGCACATTTATAAAAGTTTTGTAATAATGTGCTTATATATTTTCACTCTATCCTTTAGTCGGTCCGACCATCCGTACCTTTAAAATAACTATAAAATCGAATAAAATAGAGTGAAGAAATTATAATTGCGGTGGTGATTGTAAAAAAAATAACTGCGTGCAAGAACCTTTTTTTACAGCCCCAGCCGTTACGGAACTGCACCCCCGCAAAGTCTAAAACTAATAACTCAAAAACTAATGACGCTATTTTAATGAAATGAAAACTCTAGTTTTCTTGCAATGAAAGTTCCGTGGTGATTGGTTGTGGTCAAAATCAGTGTCCGATCAAATCATTGTGGTCAAAATCATTGTCAAGCAATCCCATGCCACAAAAGCTCACCGGGTTGATTTGGTTCGGAATCAAGAAACTTATCACCGAAATGAGGCCAAACAAGCATAATTTCGAAACCAATGAAGATATAACTTTAATATTCAAGGCACAGATGCAGCTTCTTATTTGCTTTGTGTGCTTGAAATTTAGAACCAATTGGAGTGCTGGTTCAGGTACCACCCCAACAACTCCAAAGACCTTAAAGCATATCTTGAAAATTACTATAGGTAGAAACATTAAGTTTGACACACGAGTCTACTGTTTTGTTTCTGTTATGTTCCTAACATAGGGGATTAATTGAAGTCATGGTTCTAATGCTTCCCACACAAAATTTGACAAGAATATCTTCCAAATTAACAACGATAGAAACCTGAAATTAGGAAAACGAATGTTTTTTCCTATTTGCTTTCTTATTTAATACTGTTATGTTTTTAAAAAGGCTGAGAAGGTAATTATATGTTAATATAAAACATATAAATTAAAAACTAAAATTTTTTTTCAATAAATGAATAAAATTCCTTTTTTGCAATTTTTATTATATCAAATATTTTATTGAATTATAACCTTAGGATATATTTAATTCAGAAATTGCGTACGATACTTAAATTGTGCTTAAAGGTACTTGCAGTATGTAAAGTTAATTTTTATATTTAAATGAATTAGTTGAAAAGTTCTAAATTTGTCTCTGACAGCATATTTGGAATTTATAAGCTTTTCTAACAGGTACATATACTAGAAATTTATATAGGGTGTTCAAAATTGAGGTATCATATTCATTTTAATAAAAAAAAACTTTTATTTTGAAATATATTTTTATTTTAATTTATTACAAATAAATAAAAAATTTCAAAAAATGTTATAATAACAAAAACACGTTGTTCCATCGTGTAACGTTCCATATTAACTAACCGGAATGTATTTAGAATATACCTAAAGAAACCTCGTTTAAAAATCCAGGTAGAAAAAAAATGGCGGCAAAATCAAAATGACCTTATTATTTTAAATTTTTAAAAATTTGAATTACTACATTTTGCGACAAAAAGATAATCAATGCATTAATAATTTTAGTTTACACTAAAAACTATCAAATTAAATTAACCAGGCCTGTCAAACTCAAATAGATGTTGGAGCCAATTTTTTAAATTAAGTTAGAACTATGGGCCGCATAGAAGTTAACAAAATAAATTAATGACATATCAATAAAAATAAATAAAAAGAATAAAAAGAGTATGTAGAAATTAATTCACGTTTATTTATAAAATAATTACTTTTAATTTATTTTTATTTATGAAATATATATTATTTAATTAATTCTGGATGAAGATGCTTGAATCCTTTTTTTGGAAACTAAATTATCAATATCTGGTTTGATATTTTGAGCAGTTGAAACTTTTAATATTGAAACCAAATTGTTATTATTCATTATTGAAAATAATTGTTCACATAAATATGTACTGCCAAAATGAGTTAAAATTTTGGAAACAAAGGTCTTTAAATTTGTAAAATTTTCAGGTAAAATGTTATAAAATTCTGGAATACCAATTTCGTTATATTTTTGTTTAAGCACCGTGCTGCATTGCAATTCAATCAATTCCATTTGCAAATTTGGATCAGCTTTAGTAACATTATATGAAAATGGTGCCATAAATAACTCGAAATCTTCAGCAGATGACTGAAAGTCTAAAAATCTGTCTTGAAATTCTGTTGTCAATTCTGATATATATTTGGCGTATTTTTTTACATTAATATTCTGATGCTTATCTTGATATTTTTTTAATTCTGCAAAATGTGTTGTGATATTTTCTGTCAACTGTGTTTCAAATAAAATTAGTTTCAAATGAAAACAACGAATATGATCATACATATCAGTAATTATTTGATTTTTTCCTTGCAACTTTAAATTTAATTCAGCAAGATGTTCCGTAATATCAGTAAGAAACAATAGATCCATGTGCCAATCCTCAGTTTTAATTGCTGAAACATCTTCCTGTTTCATTTCTAAAACTAAAACTATTTCCTCTTTTAATTCAACGAATCTTTTTAAAACTTTTTGGCATGACAACCATCTGACTTTCGTGTAATAGGGTAATGTTTGGTAATGGTAACCTAACTCATCCAAAAGCCTGGAAAAAAGGCGAGTATTCAGTGCTCGAGATCTGATGAAATTTACTATATGTGCCACAGTTTTAAGGACATGGTCCATTTTTATAATATTAGTACAAAGGACCTCTTGGTGAATTATACAATGAAAAGATTTTAAAATTGAATGAGATCCTTTCTTATTTTGCAAAAGAGTTACAACACCATTTCTTTTTCCAATCATAACAGGTGCACCATCAGTTGTTATTGAAAGAAATTTTTCCAAACTTAAATTATATTTTGCAAAAGTTGCCATAATGCACTCTACAGTATCTTCAGCCGTTGTAAAACCTTCCATTGGAACTAAATCCAAAAATTCTTCGGTGACTTTTAAATTGTTATCAATTCCTCTTATGAATATTGCTAATTGTGAAACATTTCGAATATCGCATGATTCGTCAATTGCTATAGAAAAAAAGTTAAATTCTTGTGATTTGGCTGTTAAGACTTCTATTAAACTGGAAGATAGATCAACTATTCTATCAGCGATAGTATTACGCGATAATGAAATCTTTTGAAAATCTTTTGTATTATTCGGGCATATAATTTCTGATGTTTTAAGCATGCATTCTTTAATAAACTCACCTTCCACAAACGGCTTTGACTTTTTTGCAATCATTTCAGATATAATATAGCTTGCTTGACAAATGTTTCCTTTTGGTCATTAATTTTATTGAAAAATTGTTGTTGATTGCGTAATGACAAGGTCAAACTTTTAAACTTATCTTCCCGAATTTTTCCTTCATATTTACTAAACGTTTTCTCATGTTTTTCATAATGCCTTTTTATATTATATACTTTTGCCGAGCTAATTAAGGAATTACAAATTACACACACAATTTTTTCATTGATTTCGCAACAAAAGTATTCAATTTCCCACTGCTTATTAAATGTTCTATTTTCTTCACCGATTTTTCTTTTTGACATTGTTAATTACTACACCGGTTTTTTTCAAATTAATAATTAATCTTAATTCAAAACGCAAATTTAAATATAATAAAATTCAAATGTAATAAATATTACCACTACTGACATTTAAATTTAATTTTATGTTTGAAGATTGCAGTTACTAAGAAACGAACTAACAAATGGTACCTACTTGGATTGAAATTTTATTTTCAATTCAATCTGTTTCATTTGAAAAAAAAAATACTACTTGGATTGAAATTTTATTTTCAATTCAATCTGTTTCATTTGAAAAAAAAAATACTACTTGGATTGAAATTTTATTTTCAATTAAATCTGTTTCATTTGAAAAAAAAAATACTACTTGAATTGAAATTTTATTATGTAGAAGAATGTGAGAAAAAAGCGGAGGAAAAGAAATAGTTAGGGCCGCAAAACTTAACCATTTCAAACTAACAACTGGGCCGCAAATTTTACTTATCTGGGCCGCATGTGGCCCGCGGGCCGCATGTTTGACAGGTAGCCTATCTAAATATTCTCACAAATTAATATTTCTTTCGAATAACTTTGAGTTTAATGAAAATTAGTGTCACCGATAAAAAAGAATTATAATTATAAAACTTATTTATAACAGAAGAGGTCAAAATTCCATATCATAAATATAAAAAATGAAAATTAACCAATTCTAATGACAATATTTCTATCTGAAATTAATCTTTACCATTCCTATAACGCGAATCAGGTCTGATTTCAACAAGAAGTAAATAGGATTCCTTTAATCTATAAATTGAATCGAACCAGAATTTTTCAAATTAAAAGAATTAAACTATTAAAAATTTAACTATTTATAACATTAAAAAAAAAGTAAATTAGAAGAATATATCTAAAAATTATTTAAAAGTGAAATCATAATATTTAATCGGCTTATTTTTTCCCATACAAATATAAACATCCCTTTTCAGGCTTAACCATGTGACCAATTTGAATGAAACAACAACCAAAAGAAAGGTTTTTTTTGTTTTCATATTACAATGATATTTTTTTTGTAGAATATTGCGTTTTGGTGAAAACCCGTCTTTACTTTATCGTAAATTTGAATTTAACGGTCACGCTGTTAAAAGTTTTTTTTTTATTTATTTTTATTTGAACCAAAACAAGGTTTTTACAAAAAATTTTTATAGCTAAAACTAAAAATTAAAATGAAATTTAATTGCAAAGCATAAATTTAAATACATTAAAATCAAAAGTTTATTTATTTTTTTGTAGATTGTAAAAAATGCATACATAGCGAAAATACGGTTAAAATGCATTTAATAAAGTAAAAAAAAACAAAAATAACTGAATTATAAAATTATAAAATAATGTGAACTTGCAGTGCAATACGAGTATAATATATTGAAGGTTAAAATTATTGTCGTAGATCATTCGGAAATTTTAATTTTAATTCACGTTTAAAAGTGTATTTAGAAATTTGTGTTGAAAAAAGATGACTGTGTTTATTGAATGTAATGCAACATCTGTTTATTGGTTCATTTTTTCTATATTCAGTTCTATGAGTATTTTCAACTAAATATTTAGTGCTTCTCGTATTCTGCCCCTATTTCTTTTTTTAAAATTATCTGCTAAAAACTGAACGTCACTGTTTTTTCTTAAAACGTCAAAACTAAAGCAAAAAGAAAAAATTTGCCTGCGTGAGAATAAAGTTAAGATATTTAATGAATTAAGTCTTACGAGATAGCTAGGCAAAATTGAATAATCTCTGGGATTATATTGATTTCTCAAAGCAAATAAAATAAATTGCTTTTGCACGCAGTGTCTTCTATCAGAATGTATTTGAAATGCGGGATGCCTTACAATGTTACCATATTCAAGAATAGATCGTACTAAGGAACAATAAAGAGCTTTAATTACAGCGATGTTGCTGAATTCTTTAGCTCTTCCTTGTATGAACCCGACCATTTTGTTTGGCCTAGAAATTGTATACTCATAGTGAAGATGGAAGTTCAGTTTATCATCCAACAGAATCACTAAATCGGTAATATTTTTAACTCTTTCAAGGTTTACATTATTTATATTATAACCGAAAGTAATGGTAGATTACTTACGTGTAAAATTTTGCATTTTTCAATGTTTAGTTCTAACTTATTAGAGAAGCACCATTCTTGCAGACTATTGAGATTTATCTGAAGTAGTGCAACATCGGAACTCTTTTTAATTACATGATAAATCTTGAGATCATCAGCAAATGCAACATCCGAAAAGTTTATAGAAAGATCGGAAATGAATATATTAAACAAGAGTGGACCTAAGTAACTACCTTGCGGTACTCCTGATGTAACATTGATTGAGTCGAAGAAAAATCCTTGAAATTTGATATTTTGCGTTCTATTTGTATTATAGGAGAATATTCAATAAAGAAAAGTTTAGTAGAATTTTGTGATGAACACGATCGAATGCTTTGCTGTAGTCCGTGTAAATAGCATTAACTTGGTGCCCATTTTCCATTTCATTAAGGATTTCAGAAGTGAAAACCAAAAGGTTTGTTGTTGTGGAACGACCTTTTCTGAATCCATGTTGTTGTTCGTTTAGTTTTGTTTTTATGTCTACAATAATTTTTTCGAACAACTTTGAAATAGTTGATAGAATAGGTATATCACGGTAATTTTCGACGTATGATTTATCACTCTTTTTGTAGATAGGGGTAAGATAAGAAGATTTCCAGAAAAAAGGAAATATACCTGAGGAAAGAGATTTCTTAAGGATAAAATGAAGCGGATAAGTGAGATAACTGACACAGTTGTATAAAATGGTGGAATCAGGTCAGATCCTATACCTTTTTTGGTATCAAGTTTAGTGATTGCTTCTAATATTTCGATTTCGGTAAGATATAAGTCCGTAATAATAGGATTTGAATTATTAATTAAGTTAGAGAAATCGAAATTAATTGGAGACTCGTTTGGTCGATAAACTTTTTGAAAAGATTTAGCAAAGAAATTGCAGATCGTTTTAGGACAATTAGAATACGTATTGTCTTTTGACATTAAGCTTGGATAACCGTAAGTTTTAAGTTTTGTGTTAATGAAATCAAAAAACTTTTAAGGATCTGTAATTAATTTGTTCCCTACGTTAGTGAGATATCTATCATAAGCCAGGTTAGATTTTTGTTTAAATTCAAAAGCAAGATCCATGTACTTGTTTAATAATTCATTATTAGGCTCTTTTGAATTTTTAATTATTGTGCATAGTTTATTGCGTTGGTTACGCAATGTCCTAAGTTCACTGTTCAGCCAAGGTTCGGTTGTCTTGTCTTTTTTGCGAATTTTAGGAACACAAGAGTTAATTATCTCAAATATTTTTGAATAGAATTGAGAGATAATCAAGTCAATATCGTGTTCGGTTAACAGGTCGTCCCAATTGATGACTGATAAAGCATTATTAATGCTTTTATAATCAGCATTAAGAAAGTCATATACAAAAATATTATTGTAAGATTTGGTAAAAAGTGGTATAGCAGTGGAAAATTCGAAGACGAAGATGATTGCGTTATGATGCGGAGTGTTTGTAAAGAGGTTTTCTGAATCATCACCGAGCTTTACCACCACTTTATCAGATGCATTCGTGAATGCAAAATCTAACCATTTGTAATAATTATTCGGAAAGCTGATAATTTTGTGTAAATCATTACCATAAAATACATTAAAAAAATCGAAATCTATTTCGTCCTGAAAATTGATTGTTAGGAACAAATTATCAGATTAGTCAACAAAAAAGATAAAGAAGGACGATTAAAGTCCCCTAAAATTATAATTGAATCATCCTCATTTATATTTGATACAACATGCTGGTATATCTCGAAAAATTCAGAATATGAGGAATTGTCAGAATTAGGAGGAAAGTAAACAATACCAAGGTATAAAAAATTGTTACCTAAGTTAACTTTAATAAATTGGTGATCGAAAGAGTGGTAAATCCTAGTGATTAATGCCACACTAGATAAGGTATTGTTTACTGCAAGTAGAACACCATCACCACGGGAACAATTTGTAGCAAGTTAATCCCGATGTTTTCTATATATCGACCACTGTCCAAAATTTCTTCATTTACGAAGGAATCGTTTAGCCATGTTTGAGTGATAGCCAGTATATTAAACTCACATTTTAATATACTTTCTTATTACTTTCTTAAATTCACATTTTAATATATTTTCAATTTCCCCTCATAGCATTGCAATTGTGGTAGAATAATTTCAGCTTATAAGCAGAACTAACGCAATTTTTATTTTTAATGCTATGGTTAGACAGTGTAACTAAATTGCAATTAGTGTAAGAATCGATTTAGAATTTTGAATTTAAATTGTTACTTGCTGCTCGGCCGAAAAAACTTATTATAATTTTCCTGAGACTGATACAAGTGATAGTAGTAATTGCTATTGCAATTACTACGAAAAGCACTAAGATCTTCTTCTACCGGTTTGGAAGTGAAACCAATTTTAATGTGATACTTAAAATAAAGGCCATATAATTCCTTGTATTTAGATGGAGACCCTTCAGTATGTATCAACACAAGTAAATTTGTTCTTGTTTTACCCTCAATTACGCGACTATTTTGGTCATCGTGCAAAAATGCAAGAAATAGCCTCACATAATTTAGAATTTTTTCATTTCCAAATCTGGAAAGTGCGTAGGTACAGTCTTCCCTTAGGATTTCTGAGTCATTGTTACAATTGGAGTCATTGTAACGTTATTATTCTTATTATTTTTAGTATTAGAAATATCATTACTAACATTCTTATTATTATTATTATTATAATTAGTATTAGTAATATCATTTTTAACATTATTATTATTATTATTGTCATTATTAATAATATTAAAAGAAGCTGGCTTTAAAGTTTCTTCTCTAGTAAAGTTTTTGTGTTTAGAACTATTAGTTGTTGTGTTTTGACTATGATGTGTTTTTTTTTGAATGATTATTTAAAGGAACAGCAGACGGGTTTAACAGAAGGGTTTTCTGTTGAGTAGAAAGTTTATTATTATATTTTAAAATTGTGTTCGAAGTGTTTTCATTGTTTATGAATTTTTTTATTATAGTGCCTTTTTTCCATCTTTTGTAAATCATTATTTCACAAATTTTGGATTCGGGTATCTTAATTTTAAAATTTTTTTATATTAGTTATTTGCATTTCATTATTCTTTAACTTAAATGTGTTTTTTAGAACTTATTGAGGTAACTAGGAGTTGTTAATGCAGCCAATTTAGTAAAGTACAAGAATGCAAAACCATTTTGCATTCGTTTATAACCTTAGTTGATTTAAGCCTTTGTTCTGTACTAACTTCCTTGTCAAGTGGTAGTGTAAAACGAACTTTATTGGTTACTAACTTTGAAGCAGAAGTATTAGATAAAGATGATGATGATGGTGATGATGGTGGTGATGGTGATGATGATGGTGATAATGATGACGTTGACGTTGAAGTAGACGTTGAATTGTGATCAACTAGTTTAGTTGATAAAATTAATGGAAATGAAAGTGATGCAGATGAAACAGGTATTGAGTCCAAAATTACGGAGGAACCGTATTGCAGTAATTCATCATGTAAAAAACTGTTTTCTTTTACTGCTTTTGAATTCTCTAAGGATGTAATAGATTTTGAATCTATAACGTCAGGCGTCAATTTACTTAAATATTTAACCGCTTTTGAATTAATCGGGTTGAAAATTACTGTATTGAACTGGTTCATGCGTTTGAGTCCATACATCTTTTAAATTTTGACATGACATTTGGTTGTATCTAAAAGTATCAAAAGATCTATCCAAACTAACATCTAGTTTGACACCCATATTAATAATTTATTTTCTTAGTGATCCATTTTCTCCATTTAAATTTTTTGGGAAATCATTTGTCTGGCTGAACTTTGAGGCGAAGAGTTCTTAAAGTTGTAGATTAATTGAAGATTTAAGCTCACTCGTCAAAGTTTTTATTGATTCACCAGTATTATTTAATATGGTAAGAATCTCATCTATTTTTGGAATTGATTGCTGCGACAAAGAAGCTTTTTGTTTGTCAGACGTTCTGCGCAAAGATGCATTAAGGGACTCGTAGTTCTTTGCCATCTCGTTAAATGACGCCGAATTACATTTGATTGTGTCATTACATTTTGATGCGAGTCCTGCATTTTCATCTTTAATAATCTTAAATGATGTTTTAATATCATCTAAAATCATTTTGATGTTTGAACGAAAATCCAAGAATGACTCACATACAAAATATTGAGCAAGAAATGCCAAGTATAAGCCTCCTCTGGGAGCATTTAAACAAACTCCATGGAAACGTTTCTTACAGAAACTGTTACATTTTACAGATTCAGTTTTAGAATCGTATACTGAACAGTTAGCGCTATCACATTTGATTGACTTCATTTTGATACTTATTATTTTTTTTTGTAAGTTATTTTTGTAAAAATTAATTGGTTAACTTCTTTTGTTTTTTTTTTTTTGTTTATTAGGTAATAGCACTTTAAATTTAGATCAATGTTTATTTAAACAAGTAAAGAAACAGTCAGTCGGTGCAACCGACTTAGAAATACCCTACACCTATTTGGTTCAAATTTAAGGACATATCCATAAGTCATTTTAACACCATAGAAGCTGTTATTAATTTGATCGTAAGTCATAGCTAACCAAATTAACTGTATAATACTAAAAACATTTTCTAATTACACTATCTATTAAAAAATACTACAAATTCTTACTAATTAATCTATTTAAAAATATTAAAAAACAATTATTCCAATTCAATTACAAAATGAAAAAATTCTAATTATTAAATTTTGTGATAAAAAGATAATCAAAGCATAATATATTTAATAATCCAAATTTTTAAAAATTGCTATTATTTTAAATGGTTAGTTTATATACCTAATAGAAAAGCTTATAAACGCAAAATATGCAATAAATAGTATTTCTAAAATACAATTACAAATTTAGACCTTTTCATATAATTCATTTAAATATAAAAATAAATTTTACATAAATGCAGCAAGTACCTTTGAACATAGCTGAACCACTACAATTAAGTCTAGATTTCGGAGACACATAGGACATAGGAAATATATTCTTTGGCTTCGAAATTAAACTCGACCACAACCAATTCCCATGGTACTTTCATTACTAGTAACCTACTGTTAAATTTCATCAAAATACCGGCATTATTTTTTGAGTTATGGTGTTTTTAAGATATATGTTTGTTAGTCCTTGAACTTTTCAAGGGTTCCTGAACCCGAAATTATGGTACGATTTCGCCCATATGCAGTCCCGTCATACTTTCAATACTAGTTAACCCTTGTACACAATTGGAACGCTCTATCTTAATTTTAAGTTACTAGTTTTATTAATTTCGATGATAAGCTTTTACACATTGGGGGGTCTAAGAGAGGTTCTGAACCACCACTCCAATTGATCCCAAATTAGGGGGGCACGCAAGAAATAGTAAAGAACACCCTGGGCCAAATTTGAAGCTTCTACATTTGTTTCAAGTTACTATCTTTATTAATTTCGAAAATATGCTTTAAGGTCCTAAGAACTGAGTGGCTGGTCCCCGATCCACTACTCCAATGGGGCCCAAATTTCAAAGACACTTACGAAATAGGAAGGGACACCCTGATACCAAATTTGGAGGTTCTATCTTCATTGGTTTCGGAATTATGCTCGTTTGGCCTAAATTCGATCAAAAGGTTCTAAGTTCCGAACCCATTGTCCAATACTCACCGTACTTAATCACCGCCGTAGTTTCGCTGCCAATAACCTACAGCACAAATTTCATGAAGATAGCCTCATTAGTTGTTGAGTTATCGTGATTTTTTATATATGTTCTTTAGCCCTGACATCGATTAAAAGGTCCGGAATCCGAACCGTTGGGCTGATTTCGCCCTTATATAGTCCGCGCTGTACTTATAGTACTAGTTAACCCTTGTACACAATTTGAACGGTCTATCCTAATTTTAAGTAACTATTTTTAGTAATTTCGATTATAAGCCTTTAAAACTTGGGAGGTCTGAGAGGGGTACAGAACCACCACTCCAATTGATCCCAAATTAGGGGAACACGCAAGAGATAGTAAAGAACACCCTTGTGGCAAATTGGAAGCTTCTACATTTTTTCAAGTTGTTATCTTTATTAATTTTAAAGATATGCTTTAAGGTCTTCGGAAATGTGTGGCTGGTCCCCGACCCACTACTCCAATGAGACCCAAATTCACAAGGCACTTAGGAAATAGGAAGGGACACCCTGATACTAAATTTGGAGGTTCTATCTTCATTGGTTTCGGAATTATGCTCGTTTGGCCTAAATTCGATCAAAAAGTTCTAGGTTCCGAACCCATGGTCCAATCCCGACCTTACGCAATCCCCGAAGTAGTTTCATTACCAGTAACCTACAGCACAAATTTGATGAAGATAGCGTCATTAGTTGTTGAGTTATCGTGATTTTTTATATTTGTTCGTTAGCCCTGAAACCGATTAAAAGGTCCAGAATCCGAACCCATGGGCCGATTTCGCCCATATGCAATCCCCGCCGTACTTTCAGTCCTAGTAACCTACAGTTAAAATTTCATCAAGATAGCTCCATTATTTTTTGAGTTATCGTGCCTACGGACGGACGGACGGACGGACGGACATGGCTATATCGACTAAGGCGGTCACGCTGATCACAAATATATATACTTTTCCATATCTAGCTCGCTTCCTTTAGGTGGTTACAAACACCATACCAAAGTTAATATACCCCTTTACCTATTCTATAGGTGTAGGGTATAAAAATGTTAGTATAAGCAGTTTATTATAAAAATTTTTTAAATAACATTTATTACACTTAAATTTATGCAAGATACTATTTTAAAATTTAGGAGTTTTTTCTAAACAAAAAAAGATTTTTATTTTTTATATAAATTTCATACAAAAAGAAATTATGAAAGAATTAAAACGCGTCTACTTGATTAAGCGTCAAAATTAAGTTGAGGCTTATGAATCTAATATTATGCGCCGACTGTGTAAATGTAATTCATTTTCGGTTGTAACTCACAGCTCAATCAAACTATTATATGCGCCGACTTATATCTTTCTTTTTTTTTTTGAGTTCAAATGTTCAATAAACAAGGAGCTTTACATTGTTTTAAAATTTTTGTTTTGTTTTTGTTTTTTTTTTATCTTAAAAAGTGAACGAGAAATGTGAAAAAAAAAGTTCTGTTCGAAATGAAAGCAATACATTTGGTTTATACCTACAGTAGTTTTCATTTATAACGAACTTGGTTCAATTTTAATTATAATAAACTTGAAGTCCGACATATATTAGCACAAAAGGAACCCTCACATGTCCGGATATCACTATAGCAGATCAATCGATAGCCTATAAGTTTGACTGGTGTACCGTCAGCAATCCTAAAGGTTACGACCACATACCCATCGTGATATCCGAAAAGACAACAACGACCCAAATAGAATGTCACAAAAAAAGACCTAGATATAAAGAGAAAGACGCCAATTGGGCAATATTTAGAAAAGAAATTATCAAAATATTAATAGATCATCCAAAGTCCAATAACATAAACAAAGAAGCTGCCAACCTCACCAAAATTATCGCAAATTCGATTGATGGTAAAAAAGCAAAAAGCAAACCGAATACTAAAAAAGAGGAAATCCAATAAAACAGTGATGATAAAAATAGGGAACAAGGTCACAAATGATGGCAAAGAAATAGCAGAATACTTTGCAAAAAACTACATCCAAACAGTCAATAACCAAACACAAAATAAGAAGCGACAATGGGAAAAAACAATGCCAACAAACAAAAACCAACCAAACAGTATAATGGATGCTTTCATTACATCAGAAGAAATCGAAACTTCATTAAAAAATGCTAAAGGAAAAACACCTGGTATGGACGGAGTAACCTACACGATGATAAAAAATACACCGGAAGAATACAGAAAGAGACTTCTAGAGCTGTATAATGAAATTTATAAAACGGGGCAAATTCCACAAGCATGGAAAATTTCACTGTTAATCCCTATTGAAAAGCCAAACAAAAATAACCAGGAATATAACGGATACAGATTCATCTCAATGATATCGGTTTTCTCAAAGATATTAGAAAAAGTACTATCAAACAGGATATCATGGTTTATAGAAAGTAAACTTGAAGAAAATATACACGGATCCCGAAAATTGAGGAGTACTACCACGATGTTACATGGAGTAGAATATATAATAGGCAAAACATTAGACAACCGAAATCATGCAGATCTTACTTCCATCGACCTAGAGAAGGCGTATGAAAAAATTCCAAAACACACAATTATTAATCAACTACAGAAATGGAATGCAGGGGAAAAAATAATTAATTATACGATAAACTATTTAACAAATAGGAAAATAACAATAAAAACAAACGGTATTAACTTCAATACCAGAAACATAGAAAACGGCATTCCGCAAGGGTCACCCCTGTCAGTACAATTTTTCAACTTATATATAAACAGCTTAAGTATCAAACTAAATAGCATTAAAAACCTATATCACACAATATACGCCGATAATATCCTTTTGCTAGCAACAGGCACAGAAAAAAACAGAACGAACATCACTAATTAAGCCATCAAGATAGTAGAAAACTGGAGAATGCAAAACGGAGGAAACGTAGCCAAAGACAAAACAGAAGTTGCCCACTTTTGTAGAAAAAGATCATGTCAAGAAGATTCAATCATAATAAGTAAAATAACAACACAATATAAGGAAAATATACAAATTCTCGGGGTTACCAAAAATTTAAAATATAATCACCATGTCAGGAAAACTATATCAAATTTAAACAGTAAAAACAGTCTGTTAAGGTACATATGCAGAAAAAACTACTGACCACCGATAGATATAGCAGTCAAAATCGCAAAAGTTATACAATACGGAAAGCTGGATCACGCCTTAGCAATGTATGGTCATTATACGAACGGAAACATCGACAAATTACAGAAAGTACTAAATCAATCAGCCAGGATAGCTCTGAGGGCCCTGAACCAAACTAGAATAGATGCACTCCTAGCGGAAGCTAATTTTCCCACAGTCGTAGAACGAAGGGACACACTCTCCTCCCAAATGGTAGCCAAAGCATACCTTAACCCAGTCCACCCGCTTCATAAAATTATATACAATACAGTACAGGAAAACTTACCAGCACACAAAGCCCATCAATTAACAAATCAATTTTGATAGCGAATAAAACATCAGCAATTCCTAACGTCAAAGGAGTAGAAAAAACAGTAGACCAACTGACTTGGATTTCTTTGAGAGAAAATATAATCGATGCTCTAGCTAATTATCCCAAAAACAATACATCGAACAATCAATATATTCAACTATACCTTGACATTATGCAGGAACATCCAAGCACACACAATATGTACACAGATGCGTCGAAAAAAAGAAAATGAAGTCGGGTTTTCCATTATTAAAAATAACACACTTATTCAAAATGGTATCATGAATTCCAGCACCTCAGTCTTTACTGCAGAACTAACGGCAATAGACACAGCTTTAAATCTAGCAATAACATCTAATAAACATACAAACATATACACAGATAGTCTCAGTGTCATAAAAGCTCTATCTAATACCAGCAACAGAGACCACGCAATCACTACAATAAGAAACAAAATTTTAGATCAAAAAGGAAAAATCAAGATTATCTGGATTCCAGGCCATGTTGGGATCAATGGAAACGAACAAGCCGACCGTGAGGCAAAACTAGCAGCAAAGAGTCCCCTGTTAACAAGGTTGCCAAAAACATATAGTCACGCAAAAAAACAAATAGCTAACTACAATAACACCATAAAACAAAGAACCTGAAGCAACTCACAATCCTTTTTGAAATTCCACTCGCCAAACATTAACCAAATCAAAGCAGTACAAAAATAAACACAAACCTGGGAGTGAAACTTACAAGGGTAAGGCTCGGGTGTACCAAGGCCACCCACAGATATAAATTTGAACAACAACTCCCACCATCATGTAGTTTTTGCAACAATATCCTTACCATCAAACATATAATAACAGAATGCCCATATAATCCCAACCAAGTAACTACAGAAACATTAAATTTCAACAATAACCTGGACATATCAAAAATCAGAACCCTTCTACAAGGTCACAACATCTGGGACGACATATAAAAAAAAAAAAAAAAAAATAAAACAAAAAATCTCAGTAAAATAATTGGAAGATGGCCCACATCCTAAAGGAAAAGGGCCCAAAATTTTTTTGAAGTTTTATTTACTAATGCTTGAAAATAAAATATAATAATAATAATAATAAACTTGAATTAAATTTTGAGCCAATGTTGCTTCGTGATTAATTTAGTATTTTTATATTTATTTTTGAATATAAAAAAAATCATAATAACGCATCAAAAATACAAAAATAAATATAATTAAAACAAAAAGCAATAGACATAAGCTTGAAGCTGGAATATAAAATTTTAGCAAATTAGTTTGAAGCGTCAGCTCAAAAATAAGCATATTCTACTATGTTTAAGTCTTATGCTAATTTTTCAAAATTGACAGCATTCTTTTAAAACGACATTCGTTTATTACAACGCATATTTCCTGTACATTCATGGTCGTTAGCGAAAAGTATTGTATTTTTTTTTTTTTTTTTAAATATTTTGTAACTTTGTTCCGTATATTGTTGTTGCGTTTTGTTAAGTTTTTTATAATAATAAAATAACCGACTTTTGAAATATATTCTGTAGTTGCCATTACGTTTGAGAGATGTATAACAAAAGTTGTTATAAAATATGTTTGCAAAAAATTAAAATCGAAAAATTTTTTCTTAAATAAATAATTTGTAATTTAAATGATTTGTTCCTTAGGGCCTAACCAAAATCAACGCTTATGGTGTATAATTGCTAACAAAAAGTTAAATTAGTAGTTAAGTACATGATAGGTATTATATGAGAATAACTTACTGTACCTCGAATTTTTTAAATTTATACATTGACAAAGCATATAAAAATGTTATTGTATTTTCTTATGTTGTTATTGTTCTAAAAATAAAATATTTTAAAAAAATATTGTTTTTAAAAATACCTATGTAAATTTTTTTAAAAAATACATTACATAATATATTCAAAATAATTGAAATACCTATAATACGTTTGCAGAAACAAAAATAAAATAACATTTCTTAAGAAAAATTATGTGTTCTTTAGGGATCAACCAAAATAAACGTGTATGGCATGCAGTTTCTATAATATAAATAACTAGGAATGTTATGTTCTGTACTTCAGAATTTTAATTTTTAAATTTGACAAAGCTTATAAAAATATAGTAATTGTTTTTTCTTATATTGCTACGATTAAGTTTTCAAAATAAGATATTTTAAAATAATATTGTTTTTTTAAAAAAACATACATTCAAAATAATTGAAAATACCTATAATATGTTCGGAAAAAAAAACTAAAAAATAATCTTCAACTTAAATAAAAGCGTTCGGCGTATAATTTCTGTCAAAAAATCTTCAAATAAATAGGTACATGAATGTACATGAGAGCAACCAAAATTCGCGTAACGCGATGTACTGTAACTCGGATTTTTAAAATTTACAAATTGACCTAATGTATAAAAATATTGTTTATGGTTTTTCTTATATTTCTAAGATTATGTTTTAATAAATTTCTTATATTGAAAAAAATTCAAAATATACCTGTAATATGAATTTAAAAAAATTTTTTGTACTAAATTAAAATATTCGTATATAAATATTTTTGCGTGTACGCGCGTAATCAATTTACGGATATGCAGATAGACATATTGACGTACTGCCGTATAAAAATTGTTCGTCGTATGTTTTAATTTAGGTTAATTTAGGCCCTATTAAATGAAAAGTTTATTCTACATTTTAAACATATGTTTTTTTTATTATACTCTTCATCAACAATAAAAAACACTTTTTAGTTTTACTTTGACATAACGCACAAATTTTATATAATGTGTGCGTTCCTTTTCCCAAAAATTGTTGATGAAGAGAAGGTAGAAGGTGTTTTTAATAGCTAATTTTTATTTAAGGGGTATATAATTGTTAGATTAAATCCAACATAATATTTGACATTTTAAAACTATCTGTTATTTTTTGAAGTTAATAATATTTAATATATTTAGATAATGAAAAAGAAAGTGAAAAAATTAAGGTTTATTGCTGAAATATATAAAGAATATTTTTTAAAAGAGTTAAGTGCTTATTGGTAATCAAATAAAAAATATTATTTAACATAACCTATTCAAGAGAAAATTCATCTGTTATGAAAAAGTTATTTAAAGCTGCCTGCCGAAAATTATTTAATTATCTACTCCTCTCATCTACTCATTTTCAAGAGCTGGTGCGGTGTAGCTGACAGTAGGTGAGAGTAAAAATGAATAGTTTACTTGTCCATACGAACGCACGGAATAACAATTGTTTGTTTGAAGAAACTTATGAGTCATGACTGATGACCATACATAGAAAAAAATAAATAAACTAGATAAAAAGTTATAATATAAAGTAAAATAAACATTTCACAACCAATTTTTTGCATACATACATTTGTTGTAAAAATTTCAGATTTTATTATTGAAATGTAGTGCCTACTTGCGTATGTAGCTACTAAATATTAAAATGGAATCAGAGGAGGAAAAGTTGATCAATTTTTTAATTGATTAGTTATTTGTTTTTAATATCTTTGTAGATATGTTATAAATCATAAAATTGTGATTTTAAAAAAAATCTCGACTTCTGTCAACTTATCTTTTATCTTCTGGCAGCTTCAATATAATATAATACTAAGTACTAAACTTATGAATTATGATATGTTAAATTTTGTTGTACATATTATGTATTCATAGAGGTTTAATTAGGATACAGAATACATACAACATAGTTCAAATCGTACTAAATGTTTAGAAAAAAGTACAGTTTTCTATATGTAGCACAGCATTAACTCGAATTTTTGCTACTTGACTTCACTAAATATGTATATATATTTGTTTAAAAAAATTATCAAATTTTCAGAACATTATATATTAGAACACTATTTATATTTAGAATGTAAATCGCTTTTTTTGTGTAATAACTGTACAAAATTATACTCACTTTTTAGCGCGTTAAGCTACAGGGATAAAATTCAAAAATACTTAAAACCGTTTTTAGAATTGAAAGAATTTTAAATATTTTTTTTAAGTAAATTTCAAACGCATGAATTGTTGACAAAGTTATTGCCATAAGTTTAATTATGTATAGGAAAAATAAATAAGTTTCGTGTATTATTAGTGTAATATAAATTACACAAAACAGATTTTTTATGTAAATTTAAAAGCACAAAAAGGTCAAATTTCGAGCACAGGGCGATACTAGTAACTAATAATACTAAATCATTCATCAGTAAATGCACTATGGCAAAAATTAATAACCCTGAAGTGAAGTAATTGCTGAATGTGCGTAAAATTTGACTGAAGTGTATTAAAAGTTTTATATCTTATATTTTGTTATTTTTTTTTTTTTTTTTTTGCGAGGGAATGGAACGCTCGAAAGCCACCCATTGAAACTGTGCGAAAGGAAACTGTGATACAAATGTACAGTTTGGTTACAGGGATGGGTATGAAAGGATTTTATAATTGTCGGAGGTTATTTGGGAATTTTGGATTATGGTGGATGGGGAAAATTTGGAGGGATATTTAGGAGAAAGATGTTAATATTCTTCTTAAATTTATTTAAGTCGTACACATACGAATTACCAACTTTAGGAAACACATTGAACAGAATGTGATTCCATAATCCCGACATGCGCATAACAAACGAATTTCCATAAGCCAGTAGGGATGAGCATCTGTTGCACTCCTTGTTTCACGTTGGAAAACTTTGAGTGGAGGCATTGATTGTTTTATTTCCTTAGAACAGGTGTTCATCCCCACTAGGTATCTATAAAACAGGGTAAGTGACCAGAATGTGCACCGATGGCTAAGTGGAGTAAGCGTTGAGGTAACACTGGGATCATTTATGAGACGAATAGCTCTGTTTTGCACTTTATCGAGATATCCCAGCGCTGATTGGGGTGCACCAGCCCAAATATGTACATTATACTTCATTTTTGGTCTAATATATGTTTTATAGATATTGAGGAGATCTAATGGAGAGAAGTAAGTTTACAGCGATACAAAAAACCCAAACATATAGCTGCATCTTTAGCTATACCAAGAGTTATAGCTATAGGGCGGTAGTTAGAGGGATCGTTTTTATTACGTGTGCAATCTTCCTTTGGGCAGGATGAATACACGAAGTAAAAGATAAATAGAAGAGGTTGCGTAGAGGCTTTGCAATGGTAGAGTAGGTTTTTTTAAGAACCATTGTTGTGATTCCATCGGGACTGGCTTATTTGTTTGTATCTAGATTCTTCAAGATTTTCATCAATGCTCGCGTCCTAAAGTAAATTCTACCAAAGGAGCAGCCAACTTCTGGAATATTTGGTGGTCTTTGAGTTGACTGTGGCAGTGTTGAGTTAAAGGAAAATTGTTTGCCAAACAAGTTCGCCTTTTCTTTTGATTCTGACACAATTGAGTTGTTTTTACCAATAAGCGGAGGGAAGGAGGACCCGCTAGTGTCCTCCTTTAAATTTTTTGCAAACGTCCAAAACGATTTGCTATTGTTAGGCATATGTAGGAATTTGCGTTTCAATTTGTTTCGAGCCACGATATAGTTGGCCCTGTCCGACTCCAACCCGCTGTTTCAGTATTGCTTAAAAGCCTATTCCTTTTTACGAATGGCTTCTTTGCAAGTGCGATTAAACCATGCTCTGGATTCTCGTTTAATATTTTTCATGGAGTGAGGAATATACAACCTCATTCCAAGTAAAATTGTTTTACTAATCGTACATACGCAATTCCTGCCGTAGTTTAATTGTTACAGCAAAAATTTCATGAAGGCAGCCTTTTTAGTTGTTGAGTTATCGTGATTTTTTATATATGTTCGTTAGCCCTTAGAACGAATAAAAGGTTCAGAATCCGAACCCATTAACGGATTTCGCCCAAATGCAGTCTTCGATATAGTTTAAGTACTAGTAACCTACAGTTAAAATTTTATCCAGATAGATCCATTGGTTTTTGAGTAATAATGCCCACGGTTGGATGAATATGGCGATATCGGCTCAGGTGACTTCCTGCTAATCACAAATATATATACTTATCCATACATAGCTCGCTTGCTTTACGTGGTTACAAACACCATGCCAAATTTAGTATACCCTTTTCCTATTTCATAAGTGTAGGTTATAAAAAACAAAAGAAAATGAAATAAATGTATTTATTAAATTATTTACATATACGTGCGTATTTTTACTTACACGTAGATTTAGCGCTGTGTGAGTTTTTTGGTTGTAACTAAGTTCAATAAGGTCTAGTTAAAAACTGTTGAATGGTGCTATAAACCGATTGCTCACTCATAGCAGAATAAAATAAGGGTATTGTTGATAGTATTTTGTAAATATTGTTAGCAATATTTTTATTTTTATAAACGGTGATAACTAGTTCGGGTTGTGTGAATCGTACACATACAATATTTAAAGACTTAATACTTTTCATGGAGTGAGGAATATACAACTTCATTCCAAGTAAAATTGTTTCACTAATCGCATTTGCAGCGAAGTTGACATTTTTACTGCGGAAGCACAATGACCAGTCGAATGCTTTGAAAAAATTGTTTAATCCCTCCCAGTTAGCACGACTATATTGTCATACTAATTTTTTGGGAGGAATCCTTCGGCTGGCTAATGCTTACCGGGAAGCTTGTGGTTACCAGACAGTGGTCAGATCCCCCCAGGGGACAACCAACTGAAACTACATATTTTTCAGGGTGAGTGGTTAAAAACAGATCTAAGAGGTGACCCTCTGGATCAGCTCGGTCGGGGACCCTTGTGGGATTTTGGGCAAGTTGAGAAAGAAGGAACAGTGAGGAAAACAATTCAACTTGTTTCCCAACTGAGTTTTGACTCAAAGAAGAGTTACTTGAAAAATGAAGCCAGTCTTTGTTGTGTACGTTGAAATCCCCTGCCAGAACAATTTCGGTTTGCGAACACGATTCCAAAATTTCATTGATCTGGTTTGAAAGATTGTCAATTTCCACAACAGTTTCTTGTTCATTTCAATTGGGTGATCTATATAAAAAACAGAAATGTATTACATGCTTTTCAACGAGAATTTTAACCCAAAAATAATGGAAGGTTGGATATTTATCTAGTGTTGAAAGCAATGCCATTTTTAATGTAAATCGCGATTCCTCTTTTGGGTACGAAGTGTGAAACAAGTGAGTAGCCAGTAATATTAAAATTATCACTTTGTCCACTGACTTGTGCTTCACCAAGGGCTAAAATTGCTGGTTTTATGCATAAAAATTAGCTTGTAGGCCCCGAATATTACAAAAATTTTCTCGAAAATTGGCAATTTTTAATAGCAATTAGTAAAAATAGAGAAAAAAAAAATTTAAGTTCTGGAAAAAAAAAATAATAATTAAACGTATAAAATTTAATTATATTATAATTTAAGTTAAATATTGTATGTGTACGATTAATACAACCGGAGCAAGTTATCATGTTCTTTTGTTTTTTATAACCTTTTTTGAAATAGGAAAAGGGTATATTAGCTTTGGCATGGTGTTTGTAACCACATAAAGGAAGCGAGCTATGTATGGATAAGTATATATATTTGTGATCAGCAGGAAGTCACCTGAGTCGATATCGCCATATCCATCCAACCGTGGGCATTATTACTCAAAAACCAATGGAATGTTTTATATAATTAAACCCAAAGTAATTCGAAAAAAATATTTATTTGTAATAATATAAATATAAAAGTTTATATAATTTCATGGTTTTTAATGTTAATTAAAACCATTAATAATTGTATTAGCTTTTTATCAGAAAATTTAACAATAAAAATCTGCAATAAATGTATTTGTAATATATAAAAATTGTTATTATATAAAAATAAATGTTACAACTTAAGTATCAAACACAATTTCTTAATTATATATTACCTATGTTAATATTTCAATAAAATATAGATATGATGTAATTATAATAAAAAAAATAAAAGTTTCGTCGTTTATTAAAAAAAAAATTTTTGATTTTATTTTATAAAATATAATTCATAATATGTTTTATATTAATATGTTTTATAGTATAGTAATATTTTAAAAATATAAAAGTGTTAAATAAGAACGGAAATAGTACGTAGTGTATCAAATTTGAAGTTTCTATCTTTATTAATTTCAAATATATGCTTTAAGCTCTTGGGATTGGAGTGGTACTCAAACCACTATTGCAATCCATCCAAAATTTCACGTACACAAAACAAAAAAGATGGAACACCTTTTCCCAAAAATAAAGTTCTATCTTCTTTGGTTCTGAAATTATACTCGTTTGGTCTGAATTCGATCAAAAGCTTCTAGAATCCCAACTCATTTCCCGAACTCGACCAGAGCCAACTCCCATGGTACTTTCATTACTTATAACCTAAAATTTCAATTTCATTCAGATAGCGTAATTAGATTTTGAGTTATGGTGTTTTTAAGATATATGTTGGTGATCAGCGTGACCTCTTAAGTCGATATAGCCATGTTTGTCCGTCCGTCAGTAAGCACGATAACTCGAAAACTAATAGAGCTACCTTGATGAAATTTTAATTGTAGGTTACTAGGACTTAAAGTACGGTGGGATTGCATATGGGCGAACTCGGCCAATGGGTCGGATTCTGGATCTTTTAATCATTGTAAGGGCTAACGAACGTATAAAAAAAATAAGGGGAACTTAACAACTAATGGCGCTACCTTCATGAAATTTGGAGAAACAAAGAACGTTCGAATTGTGTACAAGGGTAATCTAGTATATTAAGTACGGCGGGGACTGAATATGGGCGAAATCGGACCATGGGTTCGGGTTCTGGAATTTTTGATCGGCTCAAGGACTAACGAACATATATCCAAAAAACACGTATTTCCATTTTTGTTTAGATAATAAAATAAGAAGTAAAATTCCAAATTTTGGTGGAGTTCACAATTGATTTCCTAGAGCCTAGAAAAATGGAGAAGTGGTAACTGAAGCGGGGTGGGCAGAGCCATCATAAGTTGCTAAGCAAACATTTGGGAACCTTCCCCATTGAAGGCCTACTAGGTCTTCAAAATTAAAACTTTTATGTTTTTATAAAACTGTAAGTTATTCACCAGTGTATGTTTTTCCAAAATTAAACGTTAAAATTGAAGCTTCAACATTATATTTCGCACTTGTTAACAGATTCTCTTGAGGATTATATTCTAAGTATTGATTGCACTATTAGTAATAATTAATCATGAGAAAATGTTTTTTATCACTTGTTAGTTACTATTTTTATTAATTTCAATGATATGCTTTAAGGTTTTCTTTTTCTGGATTGGCCCCAACCCTAGCCTAGTTTAAAGTAAACTTGGTGAATGCCCTATACTCCTTAAAGGAGTGGAAAAGGAATACAAAAAAAAAAAAAAAATATGTACTTCATTTATTTATTCAATTTACATTTCATAATGTACATAATTATCTTATAATATTATTTTTAAATTTAATTATTTGGATTTATAAAAGAAAATATATAATATTAAACGACAGAATGTCCACTACGGCTGTTTTTCACGTCTGTCTTTTTCATTAGCTCAATATTGATAAACTTCATCTAAATCTATAATTTTTTGAGACAATATTTGTGATTTTATTCGCATCAAGCATTCCAAATGATTAATTTCAATTCTATTTCTAGATTTAGTTTTTATAGAACTCATTAAACTGAATCCACAGTCACAATCGCAACTTGATGCTTGAAATGTTGGACTAATGTCTAGTAAAAATTTCAGTTCATTGAATTGGTCATCTTTTAAAACGAAATTCACCAAGTCCGTGAATGTTTGAATTGAACCAGCTTTGTATTTTTAGGCCACAATAAATTTTAATGTGGTATATTGCTGACATATCGTCTCTGCTGCAGTGTTATTAAAATTGGGGATAAAAATTGAATATTTTCGTACCAACTTTAGAACACTTTCTTTCCCAAATTCAAAGTTAGTAGGGTTTGCTATTGCACCAGAATCGAATGCGTACCACTCTATAAAATCTTCTTCAGGGAACCTATTCTCCAATTGTTTACATAAAAGCTGAATAAATCTAATAATTGCAGCTGTATTAACATCATTGTTTAATAGAGCTAATAGTTTCTTGACATCATCCCTCCAATATACTCCATTACTCAAATACTGACTTTTCAGTTTATTTATAGTTCCTTTTGCAAACTGAAGATCTTCCAATAATGTTTAACCACTCCTTTGAAATAATTTGGTTAGTGCAGCAAGGTCGCATAAAACTTCATTTAAAATTACTATTGCAACATGGTATTGCGGATTTTTAAGCCTTTTCAAACAATGCTCGCTAATAGGATCATTAAAATTTTGGACCGTTTCGGTACAGCAGTCAATTAGAGTATCATATTTCGAATTAACGCTTTCACGGCAAAGTGTCTAGAAAGCCATCTTACTTCATTCAGCTGTCGAAACGCTGGTGCATCACATTCCGTTAAATTAGCCATTTCTTGAAATTGTTCTTTCCTTACAGACGATCGGGGAAACATAGTGTAAACTATCCTCAAAAGTGTTTCGATATCCTGCATGATCGAGACCTGTCTCCAAGAATCATCTATGGCAAGATCTACTGCTACGCAATGTTGTTCAGATAAATGCTTAATTTCATCTCGAAGTCGTTCTGCTACACCATTGTTTTTTCCTAACATAACTGAAGCTCCATCAGAAGTAAAGAGTACCATTTTCTGTAAATTTAGATTATTGTCAGTCTGTGCTGTCGCAACCGGTCATTTTTAAAATACCACAAAATTCAGTTTCTTATACAAATTCAAATTCAAGTCGATATTTCATGTATACTATTAATATTTTCCGTACAGAAATATCAGTACTTTCATCTATTGTGAGTGTATTGAAACTCGATTTTCGTAATTCACTAATGAATTTTTGTTTTTTTATGAAATTTATACATTCGTCAAATTCATATGCATAATTTTTACTCCGCCATGAATAAGGAATTTATACATATTTAGCCATATGTTCATGTATTGCTTGTATCGAAGGCATAGATGTATTTATTTGGATTCCAAGTATTACATTATCAATAAGAATTTTTACCATATTCCGATCAGATCTCTTGCCTTCAGCCAAATCGGCTCTGTTCTTAGAAGTTTCTGGAGAATCGTTTAAAAAACGTAAAATTCCAACTTCGTTTCGATTCCTTATAGTAAATATAGAATCAGTATGAACCTTTTGTTTTAAATGTCTTTGTAAATAATATAATTTCCAGTCACTCCATTTTCTTCCACTAGAAAGTTCTCCGGAACACAATTTGAACAAAATTTACACGTAATTTCAACTTTTTCAATACAGTAAATGAAAATTTCTCCAATTTTAACTTTTATAGTTTTAGTAGATGAAGTTGGCATTTGTGTTTCAACCAGCTCATCTAGCCACTCTTTTTTGAAAATTGAGGATGTTTTCCTTTTTTTGTTTATGCTTGACATAGGCTTCTTTCTAGTAAGAATTTTGATAATCTAGAATAAATTAATATGTAAGCATAAGCTATTATAAGAATTATGATGTCTATGATAAAAAAAAAAATTAATGAAATGTTAAAATGTGATATATATGTTTATATAAGGAAATATATGTTTATGTTTGATAGTTTTGTATTAGTTAATATAATTTATAACAAATATTGTATTTTTATAAATTAAATATAATTTAGAAATAATTCTTTTTGAATATTAAATAAATTTATAATTATGAAATTTATATGATAATTTTCTTTAGCAGATTGTTTAAATTTTTTGTTCAAGATTTACTTTTTTTTGTGCTAGAAATTTAAAATTTATTAACATATTTTCATTATTGCAAACACTTTAAATTTTACTTCAATCTCCAGTTATAAAGCAAATTAGTTTTTGTTTTAAGTTGAGCAAACACGAATTTACTTAGTTGCACAGTTACAGAGATACTAATGAAAATAATATAACTTACAAAAGCATAAAATAAATTCACATGAAATTTAAGAATGCAAAAATAAAAAACGGCCGTGGCTATGGTAAATTTGAAAGAAAGACGGTAGTTTGATGAAAGTAACTAACTTTTATTTTCATGGAGTTTTATTTTAAAATTTTGAATAATTTTTTTTTTAAATATGTTGTATGTACTTTGTATAGGAATGCTTGTTTGGCCTCAATTCGATCAAAAAGTTCTAGGACTCGAACCAACGAGCGTACGCAATCCCCACCGTAGCCTCATTTCTAGTAACCTACAGCAAAATCTTCATGAAGGTACCGTCATCAGTTTTTAAGTTATCGTTATTTTTTTTTTATATGTTCGTTAGCCCTTAGAACGATTAAAAGGGACAGAATCCGAACCCATTGGCTGATCTCGCTCAAATTCAATCCACTGCGTAGTTTTAGTACTAGTAACCTACAGTTAAAATTTTATTAAAATACGTCTATTAGTTTTTGTGTTACCGTGCATATGCACTGGCGGACGGTCGGACGCACATACTTGGATAAATCGACTCAGGAGGTCACGCTGATCACAAATATATATGCTTTTCCATATCTATCTCGCTTCCTTTAGGTGGTTACAAACACCATACCAAAGTTATTATACCCTTTTCTTATTTCATTGGTGTAGGTTATAAAAACATAAGACATTTATTTTGTAATAAGAATAGGAAATAAGAATAAAACAATCATGCATTGTTAGATTAAAACTATTTAATTTTATAACTATTTAATTTTTTTACTAAATTAGTGGACCGCACTATACCCTTCCCGTTAAAATAAAAAAATTAATTAAACTTTTTTTGCTACTTATTTGCAATATATTGCAATATAGACCGCACTATACCCTTCCCGATAAAATAAAAAAATATTTCAATAATATACTGCAAATAAGTAGCAAAAAAAATTTCTTTTATAAAAAAGAAATATTTTTTTATTTTAACGGGAAGGGTATAGTGCGGTCCACTAACTTAGTATCTTTTTCCCGTTATGAAAAAACAAGCATTATACCTAAGTAATATTTTTTTAACTTATGTATTATAAGTATACCCATCCATCTTAATAAAACTTTCAATTTTAGAATTTAAAACTAATGCCGACAAGGCACAATTGAAAAAACAAAATGAATCGTAAGTGTAATAAGATACCTTCTGTATGTAAACAATCAACTACAGAGTGAAATCTGATTGATATCTCAGTGGTTAGAGTGGCGACTTTTTAATCAAAAAGTCTCGGTTATATATTTTTCTAAATAAATACCTATATGAAATACCTATTATTCTAATTTTGAACTGAAATTTGAAACATAATGCTGATATATAAACATTAAATATTTATCAAATTTGCCTTTATAATTTAACCAGAAATAAAAACTATTAAATTTATTAATTTGTACCCCCCGTTCAAATATTTTACACATTCTTTAATATAGTGAGAATATAATATGTAACATTTGCTAGTTAATTAAACTCTTTTATACTATAGTTTATTTACCGATATTAATTTATTTTTGTTTAATACTCATTCGCAGCTTGTTTTTTGTAAACCATCGATAATGGAAGAGCTATAAAGGAAGATGGAAAATTTATATTTTTTGCTTGTATTCTACTTTGCAAGTGTATCTACAAAACCTAGCGGTTCAATTAACAGAGATCCAGCTCCAGGAAGATCACCAGGGCCACCTGCGGCTAATTTAACAATTGATGAAGAAATAAATATTTCCCCAAAGATATTACTTTTAGAACAAAAGATTGAAAATTCCGAAGAAACGAGTGGAAACTTTACTGTAAAATCTTTTTTTAACGAAAGTCTTCTTTTATGTGAAGAAAGTTTGGATGAGTACCTTCAAAACTCAACGCATATTAACTTAATTAAAAAGAAAAATTCAGAGCTTGATGTCCAAAATAATTTTGATGTTCACATGAAAATAACTCATAACATTTTCCGTAGTGACAGTTCAATTGTTTGTGGTCTTTTGTACAAAGGTAATTATTGAATTTTGTTTATCTTCCAAATAAGTTTGTTACAACAACTATACTATTTCTATTAACTACATAAAATACTTTTGTGTCTATACCCGTCCATACTAAAAAGACAACGGGCACATAGAAATTACTCCTCCGTTTGTAGCACATCGATCTAGGCAATCTAGAAATTGTGTCAAAAGTGTATATCGAATCAGCATCAAAAATTAAAAGGGCTAGAGTTTTGTATGCGTTTCTTTTATTTAATTTGTTTACGTGAAATTTTAATGTTTCCAATATGTGTCCAATTTTACAGGGTGCTTTTGCAGCAAAAAGAGAGGCTGACGCAAATTTTTGTTTAGAACGGTTAGCCCGTTTAGGCACGAGGACACAATGAAGCTTTTTCAATATTTTAAATGTCAAGCCGAAACAATTTGACCGATTGGCCTGAAATTTTGTACAAATGTGCCTGTTAGCTAAAGGAATTAGTTGTGTAAAGCTGTTTCAAATATATTAATGCATTTCGGCATTGCAGGATTCCAAAAAAATTTTTGTTTCCGATTTGTGTCCAATTTTACAAGTTGATTTTACAGTCCAAAAGCGAGGCTGCAAAAAATTTTAGTTAAGTTCGATTAACCCATTTTCCACGACGACGCCATGAAGTTTTCTATAAATTTTATTTCCTTAAACGAATAAATGAATTTTATTGAAAATTTTGTACCACTATTTTAATTATAAAAGCCCACCGGGTTAATTTGGTTTTAAACCGTTTACGCGTTTTGCACAATGATTCAATTTCATTTTCAAATTTTTGGTATTAACGCAAGTTAACCTTTATTCCAAAAGCTCGCTTAATTAATAAAACAATTTTTGTTTGGTCTTCTCCAATAGTGCAAAAGCTAAATGAGATAATATTAATAATAATAAAAATAAAGCTAAAATAGAACTTTCAGGTAAGTAGAAAAAAAATATAAGTTGAAAAGCAGATTTTTAAACCTTTTTTAAAAACAATCGACTATATTTTATTCAAACGTTGCCAATTCAAGAAAACTACTATTGACATAGTATAATGACACAATGGCAAATTTAGTATACCGTCAAACGGGTATAATAATACTTATATGTAAACTAGTTAAAACCCGGTGCACGTTGCTCCGCCTCTCAATAAAATTTTAATTTGAGTTGATGTTATTGAAAAAAGTTAACACAAAAATTTCACATGGTGTACATAATTTTAAAATGTAATAAAGAAATTTTTGTAAAACGCTTTTTTTATAATTATTCTTGAACTTTTTCAACAAATTTATCAAATTTCACTTGAAACTTTTCATAATTATTAAATAATAATAAAAAAAAAAATGTTTAATTCAGTTAACATTATTCGCCGGAAATCCACCATCCTCAACTCTATTGTCAAGGAGCACCAATTTGTCAAGAAGCACCACGAATAGAAAAATTAAAGATAATCGTTCAAACTGTTTTCCAAACTGTTTTTTAAAGTTTCTGTTTTGCAATCGGCTAAAAGAACATGACAAAATTTTTTTTAAACATTCCCCTAATTCAAAGAAGTTTTACCTACTTAAAAAAATGGGACGGAATTTATTTACAAATTTTTTTTTTGAATAATCGTAGGAATGATAAGTATATAATATATACGCATACAAAATTTAAAGTCAATTGGTCAAACCGTTGCTTAACAGTAAAGTAAAGAAAAAATCTGTAAAAAGCTGCTGTGTCGCAATGGGTTAACGGAACTCAACTAATCTGTTTTTGAGACTTTGACCAGCAATATTTAACAAAATTGGACGTAATATTCTTGCAAAATATTTTTTTGGACAATTATCGGGCGGCAAGGGTTAACAACTTCCAAGTCTGTTAATAGAGTGAACTCAAAGAGGAACATTAAACATTTTCGTTCTCTACATTTTTTCGTAAGTCTTTGTTTTTATCTACACTGCAGTTAGTGTTCTTTAAAAATGTATTTCAGTGTAAAATTGCAGTTTTTATACCCTACACCTATAGAATAGATAAAATTGTATATTAACTTTAGTATGGTGTTTGTATCCACCTAAAGGAAGCGAGCTAGATATGGAAAAGTATGTATATGTGTGATCCACCTAAAGGAAGCGAGCTAGATATGGAAAAGTATGTATATTTGTGATCAGCGTGGCCTGAGTAGATATCGCCTTGCCCGTCCGTCAGTCCGTAGGCACGATAACTCAAAAAATAATGGAGCTATCTTAAAGAAATTTCACCTGTAGGTTACTAGAACTAGGTTACTTTTTGATCGAATTTTTACCAAACGAGCTTAATTTCGGAACCAATGAGGATAGAACCTCCAAATTTGGTATCAGGGTGTCTCTTTCTATTTCCTTAGTGTCATTGAAATTTGGGAGCAATTGGAGTAGTAGGTCGGGGACCAGCCACACAGTTCCGAAGATCTTAAAGCATATTTTCGAAATTAATAAAGATAGTAAATCGAAACAAATGTAGAAGCTTCAAATTTGGAACATGGGTGTTCTTTACTATTACCTGCGTTTCCCTTATTTTGGATCAATCAGAGTAGTGGCTCAGTACCCCTCTTATACCCCCGAAGGTTTAAAAGCTTATTGTCGAAATTAATAAAAACGAGGAAGAGTGTAGTAGAGTAGACTGTGTCAACTCTGGGATACCCGTATGACCGTAACATATACATTATATCATCCGGTTAATTACTTTTGACAAAATTTCAAACATTCAGCTTTATTAGGTGTAGAGTAATGCTCATATAAAAGAAGGAGTTGCATGGCAGCTACTCGAACCCTTTGCAGTAGACCAACCAAATTTTGCAGTAACTTTGGCCATTACACTAAACTATTTTTGGCAAAATTTCAGACACCCAGCTTCATTTAGTGTAGTGTAATCCTCATATAAAAGAAGGAGTTGTATGGCAGCTACTCGAACCCTCAGCAGTAGACCAACTAAATTTTGCAGTAACTTTGGCCATTACACTAAACTATTTTTTGCAAAATTTCAGACACCCAGCTTCATCAGGTGTAGTGTAAAGCTCATATAAAAGAAGGAGTTGTATGGCAGCTACTCGAACCCTCTGCAGTAGACCAACCAAATTTTGCAGTAACTTTGGCCATTATACTAAACTACTTTTGGCAAAATTTCAGACACGCAGCTTCCATAGGTATAGAGTAATGCTCATATAAAATTAGAAGTTGTATGGCAGGTACTCGAACCCGTGGACCAAAATGGCTGAATTTCAAACTCGATTCCGTTTTTTTCATAAAAACGAATTTGTGAAAATTTCATATTCCTAGCTCCTTTACTTTTTGAGTTATCGTGATGACGGACGGACGGACGGACAGACGGACGGACAGACGGACAGACGGACGGACGGACATACATAGCTAAATCGATTTATTTTTCGATTCTGATCCGATCCATACACTTGAGTCTATATCTACCCCCCCTCCTTCTCTGCGTCACAAACGTAATGGCAAATTTATTATACCCTTGGACTATATAGTCATACGGGTATAATAATAACTTGAAATTATGATAGAACGTTCCAATTGTGTACAATTGAAGATAGAAAATTTAAATTTGATACACGAGGCTTCTTTTCTATTTCAGTTTTTATTTAACACTTTTAAATTTTTAAAAGGCTAAGAATTTTACCATAAAACACATTTTGTATAATATTTTATAAATTACAAACGTTCCAAAAATATTTTTTTAATAAACGATTAAATTCGTTTTGTTAAATTTTTATTATATCATATATTTTATTGAATTAAGACATTGTGTACAATACTTAAGTTATTATATGCAAAGGTACTTGCTGCATTTATGTAAAATTTATTATGCCCTACACCTATAGAATAGGTAAAAGGGTATATTAACTTTGGTATGGTGTTTGCTTCCTTGCACCTAAAGGAAGCGAGCTAGATATGGAAAAGTATATATATTTGTGATCAGCGTGACCTCCTGAGTTTATATAGCCATGTTCGTCCGTCCGTAGGCACGATAAATCAAAAAATAATGGCGTTATATTGGTGAAATTTTAACTGTAGGTTATTAGGACTGAAAGTCCGACGGGGATTGCATATGGGCAAAATCGGGCCGTGGGCTCGGATTCTGGACCTTTTAATCAATCGAAGGGCTAACGAACATATATAAAAATTCACGATAACTCAACAACTAATGACGCTATCTTAATTAAATTTGTGCTGTAGGTTACTAGTAATGAAACTACTTCGGGGATTCCGTAATTTCGGTATTGCACCATGGGTTCGGAACCAAGAACTTTTTGATCAAATTTAGGCCAAACGAGCATAGTTCCGAAACCAATGAAGGTAGAACCTAGAACTTTTTGATCGAATTTATGCCAAACGAGCATAATTCCGAAACCAATGAAGGTAGAACCTCCAAATTTGGTACCAGGGTGTCCCTTCCTATTTCCTTAGTGTCTTTGAAATTTGGGCTCCATTGAAGTAGTGGATCGGGGACCAGCCACACATTTCGGAAGACCTTAAAGCATATCTTTAAAATTAATAAAGATAGCAACTTGAAAAAATGTAAAAGCTTCAAATTTGGCACAAGAGTGTTCTTTACTATATCTTGCGTGTCCTCCTAATTTGGGATAAAATGGAGTTCAGTACCCCTCTTATACTTCCCTTTTAATAGTATTTTAAAATTAAGATAGAACGTTCAAATTGTGTACAAGGGTTATTTAGTACTTAAAGTGCAGCGCGGACTGCATAAGGGCGAAATCAGCCCAAGGGTTCGGATTCTGAACCTTTTAACCGGTTTCAGGGCAAACTAACATATATAAAAAATCACGATAACTCAACAACTAATGACGCTATCTTCATGAAGTTTGTGCTGTAGGTTATTGGTAATTAATCTACGGCGGCGACTGCGTACGGTGAAGATTGGACAATGGGTTCGGAATTTAGAACGTTTTGATCGAATTAAGGCCAAACTAGCATAATTCCGAATACAATGAAGATAGAACCTCCAAATTTGGTATCAGGGTGTCGCTTTCGATTTCCTTAGTCTCCTTGAAATTTGAGCCCAATTGGAGTAGTGGGTGCGGACCAGCCACTCAGTTTCGAGGACCTTAAAGCATATTTTCGAAATTAATAAAGATAGTAACTTGAAACAAATGTAGAAGCTTCAAATTTGGCACATGGGTGGTCTTTAATATTTCCTGCGTGTCCCTCTAATTTTAAATCAATATGAGTGGTGGTTCAGTACCTCTCTTAGACCCCCCAATGTGTAAAAGTTTATCATCGAAATTAATAAAACTAGTAACTTAAAATTAAGATAGAACGTTCCGATTGTGTACAAGGGTTAACTAATTATGAAAGAATGACGGGGATTGCATATGGGCAAAATCGTACCATGGTTTCGGGTTCTGGAACCCTTGCAAAGGTCAAGGGCTAACAAACATATATCTTAAACCACCATAACTCAAAAAATAATGCCGCTATTTGATGAAATTTAAACTCTAGGTTACTAGTAATGAAAGTACCATGGGAATTGGTTCTGGTCGAGTTTGGTCAATGAGTTCGGATTCTAGAAGCTTTTGATCGATTTGAGGCTGAACGAGTATAATTTCGAAGCCAAAGAATATATTTCCTATTTCGTACGTGTCCCCGAAATTTGGACTTAATTGTAGTGGTTCACCTATGTTCAAAGGTACTTGCTGCATTTATGTAAAACTTTTTTTTATATTTAAATGAATTATATGAAAAGGTCTAAATTTGTAATTGTATTTTAGAAATACAATTATTGCATATTTTGCGTTTAGAAGCTTTTCTATTAGGTATATAAACTAACCATTTTAAATAATTGCAATTTTGAAAAATTTGGATTATTAAATATATTATGTTTTGATTAGCTTTTTATCACAAAATTCAATAATTAGAATTTTTTCATTTTGTAATTGAATTGGAATAAATATATTTTCATTTATTTCAAGTTTTTTTGCTTTTTAATTTTTTTAAATAGAAAAATTAGTAAGAATTTTTAGTATTTTTTAATAGATAGTGTAATTAGAAAATGTTTTTAGTATTATAAAGTTAATTTGATTAGCTATGTCTTACGATCAAATTAATTACAGCTTTTATGTTGTTAAAATGAATTATAGATATGTCATTAAATTTCAACAAAATAGGTATAGGGTATTTCTAAGTCGGTTGCACCGACTGAATGTTTTTTTACTTGTTTTTATATTTAAATGAATTATATGAAAAGTTCTAAATTTGTAATTGTATTTTAGAATAATATTTATTGCATATTTTGTGTTTATAAGCTTTTCTAACAGGTAAATAAACTAACAATTTAAAAAAATTGCAATTTTAAAAAATTTTAATTATTAAATATATTATGCTTTGCTAAGCTTTTTTTCTCAAAAAAATTAATAATCCAAATTTTTTCACTTTTGTAATTGAATTGAAATAAATATATTTTCATTTATTTCAAGTTTTTGATTTTTAATATTTTTAAATTGATTAATTAGTACGAAATATTTAATATTTTTGAATAGATAAAGTAATTGGAAAATGGTTTTAGTATTGTAAAGTTAATTTTGTTAGCTATGTCTTACTATCAAATTAATAAAATTTTTTATGGTTTTAAAATGACTTATGGACTTCTCATTAAATTTGAACCAAATTGGTGTAGGGTATTTCTAAGTCGGTTGTGCCGACTGACTTTTTCCTTTCTTGTTTTTTAATTTAATAGCATAAGGGAATTATTTAATTGTTTATTTTATTTTATACATCATAGTGGCTATGCATGGGTATGTAAAAGTTGAGAAAGGTAATTATAATCTTTCTCTTTCTACTTTTGCAACTTTTCTTCAGTTACTTTTTAAGTTTCTGATTTCCTGAACTCTAAAAATTTTTAAAACTCGGCTTTCATAAAAATATATTTCTCGAGAACAGGAATAATTTTTAAAATTGTTGAAAAGGCTGGAGAATTCTTGAATTTAAATTCCTATAAAAGCTACAAAACATAAGACAAGATTTAACAAAAACGAGGAAGATTGTTAAAGAGAGTGCATCCAATATAAACATTATATCATCCGGTTAATTACTTTTGGAAAACTTTCAAGCATACAGCTTTATTAAGTTTAGTGTATTCTAATATAGAGAAAATTTGATTGTTTGTTTATCCAGGATTCACGTGAAAACCTTAGGTGTGATTGTCACAAAAATTTAAAGGAATAATTCTGAGAGCCCGGGGGGTGACATAGGCTATGTCACATTTTTATAAGTCAACAGGTTGCGGCTACAGAGCTGTTTTAAGCTTTTTCGCTTTTTTTTTTTAAAATGCTTTTTCTAAAATTATTCTTGCAATTTTCCAAAAAATTTATCAAATTTCATTTGAAACTTTTCATAATTATTTAATAATAATTAAAATAAAAATTTTAATTCAGTTAACATTATTAACCGGAAGCGAACCTACCTCAACTCTAACGTCAAGGAGCACAAAATTGTCAAGATGCACCAAGTATAGAAAAATTAGAGATAAACATTTTTTAAATGTACCCCTAATTCAAAAAAGATTTACCTACTTTCAAAAATTGGCCGGAATTTACTTACAAACTTTTTTTTTCGGAATAATCGTAGGAATGATAAGTATGTACATGTACGCATACAAAATTGAAAGTCAATTTGTCAAATCGTTTCAGCTTAACAGTAAAGTAACGAACAAATTTGTAAAAAGCTGCTAACGTCGCAATGGGTTTACGGAACTCAACAAACCTGTTTTTGAGACTTTTCCCAAACAATATTTCTCAAAATTGGACGTAATATCCCTCCAAAATTTGTTTTTGGACAATTGTCGGCAAGGGTTAACAAATTTCAAATCAATCGGTTAAACCATTTCTAATTTATAGCAAAGTAACGAAAAAAACTTTAAAAAGCTGTTGGGCCACAATGGGTTAACGGAACTCCACAAATATTTTTTTCATGCTTTCTTTTTAACCAAAGCAGTACTTCCAAAAATTGGCGAAAACAAGTTTTTTTACAATTTTCACGCTCCCGGCAACACCGGGTAAATCTGCTAGTCTAATATATAAAGAAGAAAATTTGTTTGTTTGTTTGTCCAGGATTCACGTGAAAACCACTGGTCCGAAAGTCACAAAATTTTAAAGGAATAATACTGAGAGCCCGTGGGGTGACATAGGCTATGTCACATTTTCAGTCAACAAGTCAACAGGTTGCGGCTCAAGAGCCGTTTTAAGCTTTTTACTTTTTTTGATGTCGAGTCAATACGGTTAGACCGATTGACATCAAATTTTGAGCACAAATGTTTCTCTTAGCAACCGGAATTAGTTATATAAATTTGATTGGAATAAATTAACCCATTTCGGCCTGGCGGGCTTCCAAAAAATTTTGTGTTTCTGATTTGTGTCCAATTTTACAGGGTGATTTTGCAGTCTAAAAGAGAGCCTGACACAAATTTTTTTTAATTATTGGGTTAAGCCGTTTGGGCACAAGAGCCCAATGAAGCTTTTTTCAATGTTTTTTAATCGATTCAAAACGGTTTGACGGATTGACTTAAAATTTTGTACAAATGTTCCTCTTACCAACCGGAATTAGTTGTATAAATTTGGTTGGAATAAATTAACCCATTTTGGGCTAGCGGGCTTCCAAAAATTTTGTGTTTCCGATTTGTGTCCAATTTTACAGGGTGATTTTGCAGTCTAAAAGAGAGGCTGACACAAATTGTTGTTGAGTTCGGTTAACCCGTTTGGGCACGAGGGCGCAATGAAGCTTTTTCAATGTTTATGATGTCGAGTCAAAACAGTTTGACCGATTGACTTGAAATTATGCACAAAAGTCGCTCTTAGCAACCGGTATTAGTTGTCAAAATTTGGTTGGAATGAATTAACCCATTTCGGCCTGGCGGGCTTCCAAAAATTTTGTGTTTCCGATTTGTGTCCAATTTTACAGGTTGATTTTGCAGTTCAAAAGTGGGGCTGCAAAAATTTTAGTTGAGTCCGATTAACCCGATAACCGAAAATTTTCTATAAATTTTATTTGTTTAAAGGATTAAAAAAATTTTATTGAAAATTTTGTAACAGCATTTTAATTATAAACACCCACAGGGTTAATGTGGTTTTGACCTGTTTACACGTTTTGAACAAAGATTCAATGAAATTTTCAAATTTTTGGTAATAACGCAAGTTAATCTTTATTTCAAAAGCTCACTTAATTAATAAGACTAATTTTTTTGCTCTCTTTAAATAGTCTCAAATAGTGCAAAAGCTAAATAAAAATAAAGCTAAAAAAGTATCCGAATAATAATATCTTTAAATTTAAATAACGTAACATTTTCCTTCTCTACATTTTTTCGTAAGCCTTTGTTTTTTATCTTTTTTGCAGTTGTTGTATTTTAAAAATAGATTTTAGTGTAAAATTGCAGTTCTTCAAATAAAATCTAAAAATCAAAAAATTCAATTTCGTATATATTATGTTTAAATACATAGTATTTTAAAAGAGTTTTTCCAAAAAAGAAACCTACATTTCTCTCATAAAATCATAAACAAACGAAAAAGTGCGTAGTAGAACTTTCAGGTAAGTACAAAACAAAATATAAGGTGAAAATCATATTTTTAAACCTTTTCTAAACCATCGACTCTATTTTATTTAAACGTTGGCAATTCAAGTTAACTACTATTTACTTAGTATAATGAAATAATGGCAAATTTAGTATAGCCTTTTGACATCTCAATGTAGTTTTAATTTAAGTTGATGTTATTGAAAAAAGTTAACACAAGAATGGTGTACATGTTAATTTTAAAATGTAATAAAGCAATTTCTTTAAAACGATTTTTGTAGGGATTATTCTGGCAATTTTTTAACAAATTTATCAAATTTCACTTGAAACTTTTCATAATTATTAAATAAAATAAAAATTCAAGGAGCACCAAATTGTCAAGAAGCAGAAGCAAAACCTATAGAAAAATTAGAGATAACAGTTAAAACTGTTTTACAAACTTTTGTTTTGGAATCGGTTAAAAGAACTTGAAAAAACATTTTTTTAAACATTCCCCTAATTCAAAGAAGTTTTACCTACTTTAAAAAATTGGACGTAATTTTGTTACAAAAATTTTTTGTTTGAATAATCGTAGAAATGATAATTATATACATGTACTCATACAAAACTTACATTCAAGTGGTCAAACCATTTCTGCTTAAGAGTAAAGTAATGAAAAAATCTGTAAAAAGCTGCTGTGCCGCAATGGGTTAACGGAACTCAACAAACCTGTTTTTGAAACTTTGACCAAGCAATATTTCGCAAAATTAGACGTAATATCCATTTAAAATTTTTTTTGCGAAACTTGTCGGACGGCAAGGGGTAACAAATTCCAAGTCTGTTAATAGAATGAACTCTATTCGCAAAGAGGAACACATATACAAAATTTGAAGTCAATCGGTTGAACCATTTCTAATTTATAGCAAAGTAATGAAACAACCTATAAAAATCTGTTGGGCCGCTACGGGTTAACGGAACTCCACAAATATTTTTTTGAGGCTTCTTTTTAACCAAAGCAGTACTTCCAAAAATTGGTTAAAACAAGCTTTTTTACAATTTGCACGCTCCCGGGCAACACCGGGTAAATCTGCTAGTGTAATATATAAAGAAGAAAATTTGTTTGTTTGTTTGTCCAGGATTCACGTGAAAACCACTAGTCCGATTGTCACAAAATTTTAAAGGAATAATTCTGAGACCCTAGGGGTGACTTAAGCTATGTCACATTTTTATAAGTAAACACGTTGAGGCTGCAGATCCGATTTAAGCTTTTTCATTTTTTTCATGTGGAGTCAAATCGGTTTGACCGATTGACTGGAAATTTTGCACAAATGTTCCTCTTAGCGACCGGAATTAATTGTATAAATTTAGTTGGAATAAATTAACGCATCTATGCCCAGGAGCCTTCCAAAAATGTTTTTGTTTTCGATTTGTGTTCAATTTGCAGTCTAAAAGAGCGGTTGCAATAAGTTTTAGATAAGTTCGATTAACCCGTTTTTCATGACGACGCAATGAATCTTTCTACGAAAACTAGCCAAAACTAACTTCTTTACAATATGCACGCTACCGGGCAACACCGGATAAATCTGCTAGTCTAATATATAAAGAAGAAAATTTGTTTGTTGGTTGTGTGTTTGTCCAGGATTCACGCGAAAACCACTAGTCCGATTGTCACAAAATATTAAAGGAATAAGTCTGAGAGCCCGGGGTTATATAGGCAATGTCACATTGTTATAAGTCAACACGTTGCGGCTCCAGAGCCGTTTTAGGCTTTTTCGTTTTTTTGATATGGAGTCAAAACGGTTTGATCGATTGACCTAAAATTTTGCACAAATGTTCCTCTTAGCAACCGAAATTTGTTGTATAAAGTTGGTTGGGATAAAATAACCCATTTCAGCCCGGCGGGCTTCCAAAATATTTTGTTTTCCGATTAGTGTCCAGTTGTATAAAATCTGTTGTTATTTATTAACCCATTTCGGCCTGGGGGGCTTCTAAAAAATTTTGTGTTTCCTATTTTTGTCAAATTTGACAAGGTGGATTTGCAATCGAAAAGATTTTTTAATTAAAATTAATTTAATATATATTTTTACCATTGAAACAAAAACACAATTATAGCTAACACCACTGTTTTTTCTTACATATAATTTGTATAATATTAATATTTTAAACACAAATAATTTTAATTTCAACATTTTAGTTAATTTATATTTTAAATTTGAAATTTATTTCTTAACTCTAACACTTTTTAATTTAATTTTAATTTTTATGTTTTTAACTAAAAAACACAAGACAATAAAAAAATAACCTAAAACTACTGAAAACTTAAATATGGTTGATTATGGAAAAACTGCAAACCAACTCTTTCTATCTCACGTATTCATATTCATTTCAAACCACATGTTTTATTTTTGTACTTTTTGTACATATTTTTTATATAATAAAACATAATGGGTACGATTAATATTGAAAATGAGATGAGAGTTAAGCATAGTACAGGGGCAGTACAAAATGTAATAACGAATTGTAAAAAAAATTTCAATATTATTTACTTCAATATACAAAGTCTACGTAAAAAGCTATATGATATTGAATCTTTAATAGCTACATATAATTGCGATTTCCACGTTGTTGTGCTTACCGAAATTTGGCTCAAAAAAGAAGAAAACAAATTTTATAATTTGCCAGGCTTTACTGCATATTATGCAAATAGAGCAAACGGGTATGGTGGTGTTGCAATTTTAGTATCTAATTCAATCAGCAGCACGTTATTATTTAAAGAGGAATATTTTCAATCAAGTTTTTTAGGAATAAAGTTACTTAAACATAATATTAATATAATAGCTTGCTATAAGGCACATTCAACTAAATTTGATGACTTCAATAAAAAAATGGATGAATTAACGTCTATTTACAAACGTTCATTTATAGTAGGTGACTTTAATTTAAATTTATTAGATGAAAACTATAAGGATGTTAGGAGCTATAGGCATACACTATTGAGCAATGGATTTGTAATCTGTAATAAGTGTACTACCGAATTTGCCACGAGGGTTGGAATGTTGTGTAAAACTGTTATAGATCACTTTATAACCGACATCGTTAACTTTCAATACCATCTTCATGTAACAGACACTCATTTGTCCGATCATGAGATGTTAGTTATGAGTGTAGATCGAAAACCCACCAGAGAGATAATTAATAATTCAAAAATTATTCTGAACTGCGATAGTCTTACTCAGGATGAAATGTGGAACACTTTAAGTACTCACCAAACTCTAGACCAAACTGTTGTAGTTCTAAGTCAACTAATCAAAAAGTATACCCGCATTATTCCATTAAAGAATTAAAAAAAAAAAATGCTTGGATCACGGATGAAATTGTCAAAATGATGAAAGTTCGTGATTCTTATTATAAATACAAATAAAAATACCCTGAAAATGCACGTGTCGCTAACTTGTATAAAATACACAGAGATAGAGTTAAAATATTAATTCAAAAGGCAAAATCAACTTTCTACTCTGAACAAATTTCAAAAGATCCGACGAACCCAAGAAAACTTTGGTCTGTGTATAAGAGTGTTATGACCAACGCAAACCAAAATTGTAAAAGTACGTTAAATGTTGTCAAACAAAATAGTAAAAACTTCTTCGAACCACAGGAAATTGCTGAGACCATGAACAAAACGTTTTTAACCGTGACTGATGGTCTTAATATACCTACCGGAAATATCGACCATAACTATTTTAGTAGATTCCCTTGGAATAATCACTCAAATTTCAACTTAAACCCAACAAACTTAATAGAAATTGATGAGATCATAAATTCCTTGGAATCATGTGCTGCAACTGGTCATGACGGCATATCCACACAATTTCTTAAGAAATTTGTAGATAGAATAGCACCGATCTTGGTAAAGTTTATAAATATTTCGTTTCAAACTGGTATATTTCCGGAATGTTTAAAAAAGGCCACAGTCACGCCAATATATAAAAGCGGAGATAAGACAAACCCCTTGAACTATAGGCCAATCTCAGTACTGTGCTCATTCTCAAAAGTGTTTGTAAAAGTAGTATGGGTTTGTAGCAATATGGGTTTGAAGAAAACTCCAGTACAACTTCAGCATGTCTTCATTGAATGAATTTGTAACCAAAAGCATCGATGGAAGAAGATTTACTGGGTGTCTCTTTATTGATTTGCAAAAAGCATTTGATTGCGTGGACCATGCAATCTTACTTCATAAGTTATCATGGCTCAACCTATCTGAATTTCATTTAAAATTTTTCGAATCTTACTTAACAAAAAGATTACAATGCGAACGTATTGGAGATACTTTAAGCAGAACGGGAATAATAAAAAAAGGTTTCCGTCTAAAAGAGAACCTGGAAAAATTTTAGTTACGTTCGTTTAGCGCGTTTGCCACGGTTGAATGAATTTTATTGTAAATTTTGCACCAGCAAATGGGTTTTAAATATTGAAGTCCACCGGGTAATTTGGTTTTGACCTGTTTCCGCGTTTTGCACAAAAATTTAATGAAATACTCGAATTTTTGTTATTGGCACAAGTTAACCTTTATTCCAAAAGCTCACTTACTTAATAAAAAAATTTTTTTTGCTCTCCTCAAATAGTTCAAAAGCTAAATGAGATACTTTTGTTGCGATATCGTAACCCGTTTAGGCACGATACCTAATGACTTTTTCTAAAGTTTTATAACAATATTTGTAAACTCTTAAAAATTTTAAAAGCACATTTCTTATATTAATAATAATAAAATTAAAGCTAATAAGAGTCCGAATAAAAATATCCTTAAATATAAGTAACATAACATTTTCCATCTCTAGATCTTTTCGTAAGGCTTTATTTTTTATCTATTTCACATTTGTTGTTCTTTAAAAATTGATTTCACTGTCAAAATGCAGTTTTCTTTTTTTTCTAATCTAATATATAAAGAAGAAAATTTGTTCGTTTTCCAGTATTCACGGAAAACCACTGGTCCGATTGTCACAAAATGTTAGAGGAATAATTCTGAGAGCCCGGGGGGTGACATAGGCTATGAAACATATTTATATGTTAACACGTTGCGGTTCTAGAACCGTTTTAAGCTTTTCATTTTTTTCATGTCGAGTCAAAAATGTTTGACTGATTGACTTGAAATTTTGCACAAATGTTTCTCTTCGCAACTGGAATTAGTTGTATAAATTTGGTTGCAGAGAATTAACCCATTTCAGCCTGGCGGCTTCAAAAATTTTGTGTTTCCGATTTCTGTCCAATTTTTCGGGGTAGTTTTGCAGTCGAAAAGAGAGACTGACACTAATTTTTGTTGAGTTTAGTTAACCCGTTTGGGCATGAGGGCGCTATGAACCTTTTTCAATGATATTGATGTCCAGCCGAAACAGTTTAATCAATTAACTTGAAATTTTGCATAAATGTTCCTCTTAGCTAGCGGAAGTAATCGTATAACGTCGGCTGGAATATATTAACCATTTCAGCCCAAGGGCCTTCCAAAAAGATTTTTGTTTCCGATTTGTGTCCAATTTTACAGCTTGATTTCGCAGTCCAAAAGAGAGCCTGTAAAAAATATAAGTTAAGTTAACCCATTTTCCACGACGACGCCATGATGTTTTCTAGAATTTTGTACCACTATTTTAATTATAAAAGACCACAAGGCTACTTTCGTTTTGACCTGTTTTTCAAAAATGTTCAAAGAAATTTTCAAATTTTTGATATTAACACAAGTTAACATTTATTCAAAAACCTCACTTCATTAATAAGACTAATTTTTTTGCTCTCCTCAAACAGTGCAAAAGCTAAATGAAATAATATTAATAATAATAAAAATAAGCTAAAAAGAATCCGAATAATGATATCCTTAAATTCAAATAACAAAACATTTTCCTTCTCTACATTTTGTCGTAAGTCTTTGTTGTTTACTTTACCGTTTTTGTTTTTTAAAAAAGATTTCAGTGTAAAATTGCAGTTTTTTTTCTTATAAAATCTAAAAATCAAAAAATTCAATTTCGTATATAATATGTTTAAATACATAGTATTTTAAAACATTTTTTCCAAAAATGAAGGATACATTTCTGTCATAAAAACATAAAAAAAACGAGGAAGAGCGTAGTAGAACTTTCAGCTAGGTACAAAACAAAATATAAGTTGAAAAGCACATTTTTAAACCTTTTCTAAACCATCGGCTATATTTTGGCAATTCAAATAAACTACTATTGATATAGTAAAATGACATAAAGGCAAATTTAGTATACCCTTTTGACCTATAGAATTATATGTAAACTAAGTATTACCCTGTGCACGTTGCCCCGATTCTGAATGGAGTTTTAATTTAAGTTGCTGTTATTAAAAAGATAACACAAAAATTACACATGGTGTACATGTTAATTTTAAAATGTAATAAAGACATTTTTTTAAAACTCTTCATAACACACTTGAAACTTTTCATAATTATTAAATTATAATAAAAAACAAAATTTTAGTTCAGTTATCTTTATTCGCCGGAAGCCCACCATCCTGAACTCTATCGTCAAGGAGCACCAATTTATCAAGAAGCACCACGAATAGAAAAATAAGAGATAATCGTTCAAACTGTTCTGCAAACTGTTTTTTAAAGTTTCTGTTTCGCAATCGGCTAAAAAGACACGACAAAATTTTTTTATAAAAATTCCCCTAATTCAAAGCAGTTTTACCATAGAATTACAGTACTAGAATGGCAATAGAGAAAAAATTTTCAGACAAATTTCAAAATTTGGTACGTGTACTGTTTGTATGTATTTACTAGTTTCTCTGCTTTACTAGTTTCATTTCATTTTGAAAGTGAAATAAAAAAGAAACTTTTAAGTACGATTCAAGTAAGATTTCAAAGTAAAAAGTAAATGAAAACAAATTAGAAAATATATTCAAAAAATTTGTGTGTTGTTGTGCTTTTTGAAGTTTCTTAAAAAAAAATTAAATTAAATGAAGGGCTATTAAGATGGGAGGAAACTGTTGCTTAAAGAATTTTATTTTTATTTCTTGAGGTTTTACAAATTTCAGATGATTTTTTTTTTAATTATTTTAAAGTTATTTTCCTTTTGGTTTTTGCTTTCCATTTTTCATTATTATTAAGTGACCGTTCTGTAAATTTACCAAAACATTGTCTATTTTTGAATAGAATCAATTTGAAAATCATATTGTAATGCTAAAATTTTTAAATAATAAGTAAAGAAAAAACCTTTTAATTCTTTATTCGGAAACGTTAAGTTATTTGAAACAGAAATCAAACCCTCACGGTTAACATAAATGTAGATTTCATATTTGCAAAAGGTTCGTTAATATTTAAAAATGGCTAAAAATGTTTATATATTCACAAGACTGTAAATACTTTTTGTTTTGTTCAAAAAATTATGATTTGTTTTTGATTTACTTATTTTCATTTCCACCATGAATAACCTTAAGATATATCAAAATAGATATGTAAGTTAATTAAAATTAAACTAAAAATATACTTACTTGTTGGGGACTCCATTATTTTTAAAAAAAATTGACTGCAATTTCTTCTAATATTATTCAAATTTTTTTCTTGATACTTTGTTCAATTATATATTTAATCTTAAAAAGGAAACATTTAAAATAAAAGTAAATTAAATCAAATAGTAAATATCTTTATTCGCAATAACTTACAATATACAAACTGCCCAATCCAAATGTATTTCTATGTAAAAATGTAAACAAAAAAACTAATGAGAAACTGCCTAATAAACATTCTCATTTACTCAATATAAGCAATGACAGATGAAGTAGCCGTACCATTTGTATACGCATTACGCATACGAAATTGCATATCTATTTTTTTTTTGTCTGAATACCTCAGGATAGGAAATCACATTAGAAGAAAAGAGTCGGGAACATTCTTTTGCCATTCTAGAACTAGTAAAGTTCTGAGTTTTACCTACTTTCAAAAATTGGACGTAATTTACTTATAAATTTTTTTTTTTCACCAGTCGTAGTAATGACAAGTATATACATGTACGCATACAAAATTTAAAGTCAATTTGAAAAACCGTTTCTGCTTAAGAGTAGAGGAACGAAAAAATCTGTAAAAAGCTGCTGTGCCGCAATGGGTCAACGGAACTCAACAAACCTGTTTATGAGACTTGGTGGGCGGCAAGGATTAACAAATTCCAAGTCTGTTAACAGAGTGAACTCATTCTGGGAGTGGAACACATATACAAAATTTGAAGTCAACCGGTTACACCATTTCTAACTTATAGCAAAATAACGAAAAAAGGTATAAAAAGCTGTTGGGCTGCAATGGGTTAACGGAACTGCACAAATATTTTTTTGAGGCTTTCTTTTAAGCCAATGCAGTATTTCAAAATATTTTGGCCGAAACTTGCTTTTTACAATTTGCTCGCTCCCGGACAACGCCGGGTAAATCTACTAGTGCTAATATAAAAGAAAGAATTGTATTGCAACTACTTGAGCCAAATGCTGAAGACCAACCAAATGCTGCAGTAACTTTGGCCATTACACTAAACAATTTTTGGTAAAATTTCAGATGCCCAGCTGCATTAGGTGGAGAGTAATCCTCATACAAAAGAAGAAGTTGTATGGCAGCTACTCGAGCCACTGCAGTAGACCAACCAAGTTCTGCAGAAACTTAATAAAACTAAACTATTTTTGGCAAAATTTCAGACACCCAGCTTCAATAGATATAGAGTAATGCTCATATAAAATCGATGACGGCTATTGCATAAAAACGAATTTGTGATGAATATCGTGGGGACGGACGGACGGACAGACGGACAGATGGACAGACAGACAGGTGGACAAGTGGACAGAAGGAAAGACGGACGGACATACATAACTAAATCGATTTATTTTTCGATTCTGATCCGATCCATAAACTTGAGTCTATATCTACACCTCCTCCTTCTCTGCGTCTAAAACGTAATGGAAAATTTAGTATATCCTTTTGACTAATAGTTATACGGGTATAAAAATTATATTTCTTTAATTGTATTTTATAAAAACTAACAAAATTTTGATAAATGATTATTAATAACATAAATAACTAAATAAGAAAAATTGATATCAAAGTATTATAAATATGATATAAAAACCATGTAGACTAGTAAACTGGTATTTTTTTTTGTATAAAAAATAAGAATTATTATAATAATACTACAAAAATTCAAGAAAGCAATAATATTCACGATATTCAAGATAGGTTTTAGTCTCCATTATAAATACAATAGAGCAGATACATGTTTATCTTTTTGAGAATGATTTTCCCAAAATTAAGCAAATTTAAATGTTAAATAATCTATGAATTTGGCTGGAAAAAAATTGAAACGACAAGCTTCTCCCGTTTTGTATTGAAGATGGTTTTGTGGTCAATACAGCTTCCTTTAAATATTTTTAATTTTCGGGAATTTTCGGGTGCACAATATTCGTCTTTGTTTTTGCTTAGTGGAGATATTGTATTTCAAATAGATTGCGTTTGTTTCCTTATTCGCATCTTATATTCTATTCCTAAAATACGGGTATATTAACTTTGGGACGGTGTTTGTAACCACCAAAGGGAAGAAAGCTAGATATAGAAAAGTTAATATATTTTTGCTTAGCCCTTAGCGTCATCTCCTGAGTCGATTTAACGATGTTCGCTCATCCTCTCCGTAAACACGATAACTCAAAAAATAATGATGCTATCTTGATGAAATTTATATTGTAGCTTATTAATCACAAAATTACGGATGAGATTGAAATTGGATTAGGCGTTCGGATCTTCAATGCTTTTGATCGAATTAAGGAAAATCTAGCATATCTCCAAAGACAACAAAGATAAAACCTTCCTATTTGATGCAAGGGCGTTCTATCCTATTTACCTTCCATTTCTTAAATGTAAACTGATTTCCCGCAACCCTATTAACTATTAGTAGAGATTGTAAGCTAATTCCTATATATTTTTCTAATTGCTATTAAAATATAGCAACGTTAGACTGCTATTACAAATAAAAAAATAGGTATTTAACAGCTGATATAATTTGGAAAAATATTTACATTTTATGCCTCTACTGTTATTATACCCGTATGACTATAAGTGAAACTACTTTTTATGAGCATTTTCTACAACTTCTTTTTTTTAAATAAGCATTACTGTATACCTGTGAAAGCTAGATGCCTGAAATTTTACCAAAAGTAATTAGACGTGGAAAGTGAATAAATGAATGATGATATAATATATATTATGAATGAAATAATGATATAAATTAAAATAAAGAGATGATATGCTATTTGCCACTTTCTAACAGAAGGCTGTTGCAGTAAGCCGACTGCTATCAGAAACAAAATATTGCAGCTTTACATATATGGAGATAAAATTTGTATTTTATACCTCTGTCATTATACCCGTATAACTTTGGGTCAAAGGGTATAATAAATTTGCCTTTACGTTTTGACGCAGAGAAGCAGGGGACGGTAGATATAGACTCAAGTGTATGGATCGGATCAGAATCAAAAAAAAAATATATGTATGTCTGTCCGTCCGTCCGCACGATAACTCAAAAACTAAAGGAGCTTGGATCTTTAAATTTTCGCAAATTCGTTTTTTTGCAAAAGCCGCTATTGCTATTTAAATCCAGCCATTTTGATCAATGGGTTCGGGTAGCTGCCAACTTCTTTTTATACCCTACACCTATAGAATATGTAAAGGGTATATTAACTTTGGTATGGTGTTTGTAACCACCTAAAGGAAACGAGCTAGATATGGAAAAGTATATATATTTGTGATCAGCGTGACCTCCTGAGTCGATATAGCCATGTCCGTCCGTCCGTCCGTCCGTAGGCACGATAACTCAAAAAATAATGGAGCTATCTTGATGAAATTTTAACTGTAGGTTACTAGGACTAAAAGTACGGCGGGGTTTGCACATGAAAGAAATCGGCCCATGGGTTCGGATTCTGGACCTTTTAATCGATCGAAGGGCTAACGAACATATATAAAAAATCACGATAACTCAACAACTAATGACGCTTCATCAAATTTGAGCTGTAGGTTACTAGTATCGAAACTTCTGTGGGTATTGCGTAAGTTCGGGATTGGACCATGCATTCGGAACCTAGAACTTTTTGATCGAATATAGGCCAAACGAGCATAATTCCGAAACTAATGAAGATAGAACCTCCAAAATTTGGTATCAGGGTGTCCCTTCCTATTTCCTAAGTGTGTTTGAAATTTGGGCCCCATTGGAGTTGGGGGTCGGCGACCAGCCCCACATTTCCGAAAACCTTAAAGCATATCTTTAAAATTAATAAAGATAGCAACTTGAAAAATGTGGAAGCTTCAAATTTGGTGTTCTTTACTATCTCTTGCATGCCCCCCTAATTTGGGATCAATTGGAGTGGTGGTTCACTACACTTCTTAGACCTCCCAAGTTTGACTAAAAATAGTAACTTAAAATTAAGATAGAACGTTCAAATTTTGTACAAGGGTTAACTAGTACTTAAAGTTCAGCGCGGACTGTATAAAACCGAAATCAACCCAAGCGTTTGGATTCTGGACCTTTTAATCGGTTTCAGGGCTAACGAACATATGTAAAAAATCACTATAACTCAACAACTAATGACGATATCTTCATGAAATTTGTGCTGTAGGTTATTGGTTATGAAACTACGGCGGCAATTGCGCACGGTGAGGTTTGGACAATGGGTTCGGAACTTAGAACTTTTTGATCGAATTTAGGCCAAACTAGCATAATTCCGTAACCAATGAAGATAGAATCTCCAAATTTGATATCAGAGTGTCGCTTTCGATTTCCTTAGTCTCCTTGATGTTTGAGCCCAATTGGAGTAGTGGGTGGGGACCAGCCACTCAGTTCCGAGGACCTTAAAGCATATTTTCGAAATTAATAAATATAATAACTTGAAACAAAAGTAGAAACTTGAAATTTGGCACATGGGTGTTCTTTACCATTTCCTGCATGTCCCTCTAATTTTGGATCAATTGGAGTGGTGGTTCAGTACCTCTCTTAGACCCACCAATGTGTAAAAGCTTATCATCGAAATTAATAAAACTAGTAACTTAAAATTAAGATAACACGTTCCAATTGTGTACAAGAGTTAACTAGTATTGAAAGTAAGACGGGGACTGCATATGGGCGAAATCGTACCATAATTTCGAGTTCTGAAACCCTTGGAAAGCTCAAGGGCTAACAAACATATATCTTAAAACACCATAACTCAAAAAATAATGCCGCTATTTTGAAGAAATTTAAACTCTAGGTTACCAGTAATGAAAGTACCATGGGAATTGGTTCTAGTCGAGTTTAATTTCGAAGCCAAAGAATATATTTCCTATTTCTTATGTGTCCCCGAAATTTTGACTTAATTGTAGTGGTTCAGCTATGTTCAAAGGTACTTGCTGCATTAATGTAAAATTTATTTTTATATTTAAGTGAATTATATTAAAAGGTTTAAATTTGTATATGTATTTTAGAAATACATTTATTGCATATTTTGCTTTTATAAGCTTTTCTAATAGGTACATAAACAAGCCATTTAAAATAATTACAATTTTGAAAAGTGTTAATTATTAAATATATTAGCTTTTTATCACAAAATTTAATAATTCAAATTTTTTCATTTAGTAATTGAATTGGAATAAATATATTTTCATTTGTTTCAAATTTTTTTGTTTTAATATTTTTAAATAGATAAATTAGTAAGAATTTGTAATATTTTTTAATAGATAGTGTAATTAGAAAATGTTTTTATCATTATAAAGTTAATTTGGTTAGCTATGTCTTACGATCAAATTAATAACAGCTCTTATGGTGTTTAAACGACTTATGGATATGTCCTTAAATTTGAACCAAATAGATGTAGGGTATTTCTAAGTCGGTTGCACCGACTGACTGTTTCTTTACTTGTTTTATATGAGCTTTTCTCTGCACCTACTACTAGCTGCGTGTCTGAGTTGTTGGCAAAATTAGTTTTGTTTTATGGCTAAAGTTTCGGAAAAATTTGATCGGACTGCTGCAGTGAGTTCGAGTAGCTGTCATATAGCTAATTATTTTATATGAGCATTACTCTATACCTATTAAAGCTGGGTGTCTGAAATTTGGCAAAAATAGTTTAGTGTAATGGCCAAAGTTACTGCAAAATTTGGTTGGTCTACTACAGAGGGTTTGAGTAGCTGCCATACAACTCCTTCTTTTATATGAGCATCACACAACACCTAATAAAGCTGGTATGTTTGAAATTTTGCCACAAGTAATTAATGTTTATAATAACAATAATATAATGTTTATTTAACGGTCATACGGGTATTCCAGAGTTGACACAGTCTAGTCTACTACACTATTCCTCGTTTTTAATCAATTCGTAATACCACAGAAATAAGAAACATATGGTTACTCTTGAAGACGTGAAGAGAAATAATATTATTTGAAATTTCAATAAATGAAACGAACTAATATATTATATTGAGAATTATGATGGGGTAAATTGATTGAATGAGGATAATTAGTAGATTTTTATTTTGTGTTTATGGATGAATTATGAGAAAGAAAAGAATTACATAAATAATTTTGCAACCGTTGTTGCTTTGTTTTTTAAATTTTGAATGAAACTTGGATTATCCCAATCATACAAAATTTGTTTTCTGACGTTGATAAAACCTACATATGATTGAGGTAATAAGACATAAAAATCTCTTAAAGACTCAATAAAAACATTAAGAGACACCGTGTCCTCTTCTTATTATCAAGTTTGATGATTAATTAAATAAATGATGAAATGATTCAATTAGATAAAAAATATTGATTATGGGAAAAAAAGGGCTAGTTGACTCATTAGTAACTTCGTAAAGACGTCTCATAGTAGTTAAAAAAACTTCAGGAGCACAATGATTAGAAAATGATTAATTATAAGAAAAAAGCTGACTAGTTAACTCAATTATGACTTTGTGAAGACTTCCTATAATGCTTAAAAAAATTTCAAACGTAAAATTAATAGAAAATGACCTTTGGTTAGTGGTAAGAGTGCCGACCTTTCATGCGAAAGGTCCGGGTTCGAATCCCAGTGAAAGTGAAAAACTTTTCTGGCTTTCGACTCGACTCACTTACCTTTCGCCATTGGGTTCTAAATAGAATTGAATCTATTGAAAATCTAAGACGTTTCTACATTTTATAAGGCCGAGTACTATCTCATGTTTAAATTTTATGTGAAATTCATTAAGAACAATTCTAATAACACGAATATAATATGACTCCCTGTTCCAACATGAACCTAAGGTATAGATAGGCTTATTAGCCTACCAGTTGAACAGTTAGCGGTTAAAAAAAAAAACAAAAATTAAAATTTAGTGCAATTGATTAAAATCTCTGTAGCATTTGTTAAAGAAGTTTCACAGATACATCTTAACTTGTTACCAAATTCCTAATGACTTTTTCTATTGGTTTTAAATACTCCAGTCGTAAAATTACTGGAAAATATTTCTATCTTTGAGGTGTTCCATCTTTTCCAATAGCAATTAAAAATTTAATATTCACTAACATACACATAATTCTTGAGATTTCTCATATATCTGCAGGCTTTATAGTGTTTTACCGCAACTGAAGATTCCAATGTATGTCTTTGTCACGTAAATATCAAGGGGCAGTTTCAATTCCGTGCAGTACTTTGTTTTGAAAATTTTGTAGTATATTGATTTTTGGTATATTTGCACAGCCCAATAGTTGGATACCGAATGTCCAGACTGATTTCATTACCTGTTTGTACTGGAAGATTTTATTTTCTACTGATAACTCAAATTTACGTTCTAGAAAGCAGTACAATTTCCTGAATTTAATGTTTAGCTTTTTCTTTTTTATGTCCTCATTCAACTATAATATAGCATCCAAGGACCCAAATATTTGGCAGTACTAGCATTAGACATAAATTGGTTTTTTATGAATACAGGAATAGATTCAACCTTTTCGAACGTGAAATTTATGTGTGTTGATTTAGTTTCGTTTAACCTGATTAGCAATTTTTGCGTCCCAGTTGTTATTTAATTTATTACATTTTGCGATTTATTTGTGGCATCAGTATGGATCGAATTAGAATCGAAAAGTAAATCGGTTTAGCTATGTATTTCTGTATGTCATTTTTGTCCACGGGTTCGAGTACCTTCCATACAACATCTTTCTTTATATGAGCATTACTTAGACCTTAGAACAGCCATAAAGCTGGCTGTCTGAAATGTCTCCAAAATTGTTAAGTATTACCACCAAAGCTACTGCAAAATTTGGTTCGTGAAGTGAAGTGGGTTCGACTAACTGCCACACAACTCCTTCCTAATGTCAGCATTACTTTACACATAATGAAGCTTAATGTTTAAAATTTTGTCAATAATGTTTCAATTTAACGTCTGAATAAAATATAGTCGGTGTAGTGGAAGAGGTTCAAAGAGCTGCCTTTCAATTTATATTTTCTTTTGTCCATAACTGAAAGCCTAAAGTTGTGTACTTGGAATTTTACCAAAAGTAATTGACCGAATGATAAAATGTTTATATCACGGTCACACGGGTATCCTAGAGTTGACACAGTCTACTAACTACACTTTTCCTCGTTTTATATTAATTCTGTTGTCCAATGGACCTGATCTTGTGTTGAATTGTTATTATACCCAAGGTGTTAAATGCTAAATAGTTAAAAGAGTATATTAACTTTGGTATGGTGTTTGTAACAATGAGCAATGAGTTATATTATTTAATTGAATTATTTGTTTACATTTCGTATTTGTTTATATTGTTATGTTTATGTATTTTTTATTATAGATATATAATTATTAATTATTAATTAAGCCATTAATTTGAACCCAAAGGCGAATGGTAGCTGAGTCGAGTTGAAAACCAGATAAAAGTTTTTTCACTTTCACTGGGATTCGAACCCGGGTCCTATCGCAAGAAAGGTCGGCACTCTAACCACTGTGCCACCCAGCCGATAAAATTTATAGGCACGATAACTCAAAAACTAATGGAGATATGTTGACAAAATTTGAACTGTAGGTTACTAGCACTGGGGATAATAAGTACCGCGGGGATTGCATATGGGCAAAATCGGCCAATGGCTTCGAATTCTGGACCTTTTAATGGGCCTAAGGGCTAACGAAACTTCCTTAAAAAATCACTATAACTCAACAACTAGCGCCGCTACTTTCATGGAAATTGTGCTGTAGATTACTGGTACTAAAACAAAAGCGTGAATAGCGTACAATGCAAATCGAACTTTGGGTACAAAGGCATAAGGATGTTCTTCACTATTTCCTGCGTGTCCCTCTAATTTGGGATCAATTGGAGTAGTACTTCTCTTACACCTCGCAAAGTTAAAGAGCTTAGCGTCTTAATTAATAAAGATAATAACTTAAAATTGAGATAAAACGTTCCGATTGTGTACAAGGGCTAACTAGTATTGAAAGTACGACGGGGACTGCACCATTATTTCCGGTTCTGGAACCTTTGATCGGTTTAAGGGCTAACCAACATATATCCAAAAAAGACGATAACTCAAAATTATATGACGCTATTTTGATGAAAGTTAAACTCTAGGTTACTAATAATGAAAGTACCATGGGAATTGGTTCTAGTCGAGTTCGCACAATGAGTTTTTGTTCGATCTGAGGCCAAACGAGTATAATTTCGAAGCCAAAGAATATATTTCCTATTTCCTATGTGTCCTAGAAATTTAGACTTAATTGTAGTGGTAGTTCAGGTGGCTCCTAAGAAATCCTAAAACTAAAAATTCATGCAAATAAAAACTTTAAATTATACTTTAAAATATACCCTCGTATAGGTTCTTTTCTATTTTCGTTTTTATTTAACACTTTTATATTTCTAAAAGGCTAAGAATTTTACATATTATGTAGGTGATTTGTCAAAAGTTCCCGAGTCATAAGTCCCAAGGGGAGTCATAAGTCCCGAGTCATAAGTCCCCGGGGACTTTTGGCTTGTTAAATGAGTCATAAGTCCCCAAAAATTTATAACTTAATTTTTTTGGGACTTTTGACTTACTCGTCACAGTCATAAGTCCCCGGGGCTGACGAGTAAATAAAACAATATATAAAATAGAATAATAAATAAATAAATAATAATAAAATAATTTTATTTAAAATACAATAAATAGAACAAAACGAGTAAATAAAATAATAGTCCCCGGGGACTTATGACTCTGACGAGTAAATAAAACAAAATATAAAATAAAATATTTAAAATTCAACATTTTAATATAAAAAATTATTTTTTATTCCTTCTAAAAAAAAATTATTATAAAACTAAAGAAAAACATTCTCTTAAATCACATAATATTAGGAGTATCAAATTTAAATACATATTTGAACAAATTTTTCAATTTAAATAAAAATGTCAACGTAACTTTGTATTATTGTCCTACAAAATGGACATAAGGGACTCTGTGAACCTTGTGCCGTTTCTGATATTTTGTTATCCAACTCAAAATCCCTGCTAATTCAGAATCTAAAATATACATTATATATAAATAATCTGGAAAACGGGAATACCCTGATTTTTAATCCAACTCTAAAATTAATCTTAATTCAGAATCTCACACATACACATATATAAATATTCTGGAATAAGGGAATACCCTGCTTTTGAATCCGATTCTAAAACCCATACTAACTCAGAACCGCTCGCGGGTTGCTGTCAAAGTCTCCGCCAGTGGCCGCACGGGTGCCGCGTGCAGTGTGAAGGCAAGACAATGGCGCGCCGATGGCCGTAAGCATTCTACGGGCGGAGCCCCACCTGTGGCCGTTACCTTCTTAAAATAAAACCAATCATCTGCAGTGTTATCGCTAACTACCGATATGATAGAAGAGGGGTGAATTAGGAGAGATTTTAGACTTGGATTCAAAATCAGGGTATTCCCCTTTTTCAGAATTTTTATATATGTGTATATGTGAGATTCTGAATAAAGATTGATTTTAGAGTTGGATTAAAAATCAGGACATTCCCCTTTTCCAGATTATTTATATATAATGTATATTCTAGATTCTGAATTAGGAGGGATTTCAGAGTTGGATTCAAAGTCAGGGCATTCCTTTTTCCAGAATATTTATATATGTGTATATGTAAGATTCTGAATTGGGAGGGGTTTTCGACTTAGATTCAAAATCAGGGTATTCCCCTTTTTCCAGAATATTTATATATGTGTATATGTGAGATTCTGAATTAAGATTGATTTTAGAGTTGCATTAAAAATCAGGGCATTCCCTTTTCCAGATTATTTATATGTGCGCATGTGATGTACACATTTGTCAAATGCAGAAAGAAATTGTAGTCAATTGGCTTTATTACCATTTTAAATAGGTATTAAGTCAATTGACCGACTTTAATTCCTTTGACATTAATTCACGCCATCGTATAATAGACTAATAGATTACAATCAAAAATTTTAATTTTTTTTAACTATATACCAAACTACATGTTTTGAAATATAATTTAATGGGGATTTATGAATTATTTTTTTGGGGACTTTTGACTCACTCTTCCGAGTCATAAGTCCCCGGGAACTTTTGGCTTGTTAAACGAGTCATAAGTCCCTAAAAATTTATAACTTTTTTTTTTGGGGACTTTTGACTTACTCGTCAGAGTCATAAATCTCATTGGAGTCATAATTCCCCGTGGACTTATGACTCGGGGACTTTTGACGTAGCACCGTGTACAATACTTAAGCTATATTCAAAAGTACTTGCTGCATTTATGTAAAATTTATTATTATATTTAAATGAATAATATGAAAAGTTATAAATTTGTAATTATATTTTAGAAATACATTTATTGAATATTGTGCGTCTATAAGTTTTTCTAATAGATACATAAACTAGCAATTTAAAATAATTGCAATTTTGAGAAATTTTAATTATTAAATATTTTAGCTTTTTATCACAAAATTTAATAATACAAATTTTTTCACTTTTGTAATTGAATTGAAATAAATATATTTTCATTTAATTCGGGTTTTTTTGTTTTTTAATATTTTTAAATCGATAAATCAGTAAGAATTTGTAATATTTTTTTATAGATAGTCTAATTCGAAAATCTTTTTAGTATTATAAAGTTAATTTGGTTAGCTATGTTTTACGACCAAACTAATAACAGCTTTTATTGTTTTAAAATGACTTATGGATATGTCATTAAATTTGAACCAAATAGGTGTAGGGTATTTCTAAGTCGGTTGCACCGACTGACTGTTTCTGTACTTGTTAATTTTCTGATTAGGTGCATTAAAGAAAAAGGTAAACAAATATTTAATCTTATTAAAATTTTTTTTGTTTTTGTTTGAAAGAACGTTAAAAAATATGAATAAAAAGAAGAATTATAAGAAAACAAAAATAAGGTAGAGTCCTGAAAGATTTATAATTTACTAAGATGTGTTTTGGTACAACAAATCTTTTGATTAAAAAAAAAAAGTGAAAATTCTTTAAAAGTAAACCAGTTTTTTTTTGTGTATTAAAAAAGTAGTTTGGAATATGCGAATTTTAGATAACGAGAAAAAGTAATTCTTGGTAAAGAAGATGTGTAGTGTACCTTTACATAAAGAAAGAAAGAAAACAAAAGTTCAATTATCAAGATGTAATATGTAGGAACATTACCTGTTTATATTATTTAAGAATGCTATCTAATAAAATATAATGAGTTTGAACATATATACTTACTGCTATGTCTGATCTACAGATATAACCTTGCTATAAAAAATGAAAAAAAAAAAAAAGATTAATTGCTTTTGGTACCTATAGTAAACATAAAAATAAAACAGATGAGTCAATATGTTTAAATAATTTTATTTAACTGAAAAAGCTTTAACAATTTGGCGATGATCAGATGTTGAAATTCTAGAAATAATGATACCAGCATTTTCAATGCGTTTTTGAAATCTACTCCTATCACATGCGTATTGTTCCCAATGACCTTTGCGAGCAGCTTTGTAAGCATACATACATGCATAACTTGAATTTCTATATTTGTGTTGACGTTAACTTTTTTAGTTTTATTCTTTAATTTCATATTGTATGTATGACGGTCTTAGTTTAGAATTTTTCTTTTAAGAGATTCATATACACATTAAAAAAACTTTAAACTGTACATTTAAAATTGTGGTTTACTTAAATTTTACAGTGAAGAGCGGGATAAGGTACACAAATTGATATATTTCGATTAAAGAGTGATATATTTGGAAAAAAATTCTGCTCTTCTACAAGAGATCAATTAGAACAATTTGGAGAGAATATGAAACTTTTGAAACCCAATCGACACATATTACATTCATTAAAAAGTTCTTAACCAAGATTTCAAAAAGTAATAATAAAACATTGTGATGCCGAAGTAATAAAAACTTTTTGTGAAATCGCTTTAAATATTTTAAAAGATAATTGTAATCTGAGTAAAAAAGTAACAACCCAATTACGAAAGTATAAAAAGGAATTGAGTTCACTCATTTGCCGTAAAAAATCTATAAATTGCAAAAGAAAAATCATTATTTAACGAGGTGGATTTTTACCTACACTTCTTGGTGCACTACTTTCAGAAATTATAGGAAATTTTATAAAATGAATAATACAACATTTAACTAAAACAATTATACTAAAACCAGAGGTTTATGAGAAGATTTAATAAAATGCTGACGTAGAAGTGAATGAGTTAGATAAAGCTATGGAAAAAATTTTCTTAAGTAAACAGCTGTCAGATACATAAAAATGGTATTTATATCTTCAAAAACTTCTTAAAGCAGGAAACTAAAATAGAGTTCTTCCTCCAAATAAAGAGGAGCAAGTAAAAATTACAAAAACAAAAGATTCTCAAACTCGTGCAAAAGTGATGTAGATTTAGAAACTCAATCAAATGTTCCTGTACATTAGGATGCTGCAACACAAGATTTTCCTCAAGAAGATGTATATGAAAAAGAAGCTGAAGAAGTATTCGATGACGAAATAAAAGAAGAAGTTTTTAAAAAAAGCATTGTCTGCTGCTTCAGCTGGAGAACGTCTAAGAAAAAGAAAATCTATTAGAAATAAAAATGTACACATTTTTGAAACTGATGCAGGGGACATAATATCAATTCCTTTAGACAGCCAAAGCCCACCAACAAAGAAAGAAAAAACTATAAATAGCAAATAGTTAAGTAGTTTAGCAAGACGTGTTTTACAGTCAGCAACAGGTAATACTCAAACAGAACTTAGTTTTCCAATACGAAAAAATAAATCAACAAACTCATGGACAACATACAAGTAAATGATGAATTTTACGTTACTTTACGAATTGGTTCATCCATGAATTATTACCCTGAAAATACATTGTCCTCTTTTACGAATAAAATAGATAAATCCATGATTGATTCAAATTGGAAAGCCGGTATTTCTGAAATATTTGTTAATAATTTATAACCAAATGTTTACAGTTAAGAGCGGGATAGGGTACACAAATTTATATTTCAGGTATGAAAAACGATATGCTTGGTGTAGGAACTACATACACACCATACAATTCAAAACAAATGTTATGCGACTGGAAAATATTTTTAATACCAACATTTTTCAAAATGAACGACCATTTCCTTGTAGTTCTAGGAAAGAAGTTGTGCGGGACTTGATTAGGGGAATTTTTAACTTAAAAATTAATTTTTTTTTGGGCCAAAATTCATATGAATAAGCGTAAAACTCTGCTTTTGAATATATTGTATATGTGAGAAAGATTCTGAATTAGGAGGAATTTTAGAGTTGGATTCAAAAGCAGAGTTTGCGGCGAGGTGGCGAGGGTTGGGAAGCTTTTTTGGTTTCTTTTTCTACGCTATGAGATATGTCACTATTAATCCAAGTGTACTATTAGCACATACAGAAAACTTATGTCAAGTACAATTACAAACGTGTAAAGGTAAAAAGTTCAACCATTCCACAGAATAGTTCATCGGTATAACTTGATAATGTTTTTATTGAAAAGTAAAAAATTCAATAATATTTTGTATGACAGAAAATATAGGTTATTCTGGAAAACGATCAAAAAACCAATACAATTTTAAACATTTTGATATTTCACAATTTGTTTTAAACGTAAATGGAGTTCAAATACCTAATTCAGCAATTGAAACCAGTTTTTCGGATGAAAATAGTTGATACACAAGAGCATACTGTTATAATATTTTAGTCGTAGATTGTCAAAGTCTTTTCAGATCAGCCAAATATAATTTGCTTGATGCAAAAGTTCCTTCACTTTATTAATCACAGCAGGAAGGCTCTGCTCATCCACAGGCTATAACGCCTTTTTGCTTTATTATTAAATATATTGGAAATAATCATGCATAATAAGAAAGCATGATTATTCTAATAGGTTATATCAAATATTGAATATTTATTATATGATATTTATTTATTCCAAGCAAAAGATCTGCAGGAATAAAATATATTAAATAAAAATAATATATTGTTATATATCGAGTATGATTAACTCTGATTTTTATTTTAAAAGTATAGGGTTTATATACAATTTTTGATTCTATTGAATCCATAATTATTTTATCTAGAGCAATAAATTATTGTAATTTATTGCTTAGTTACAAAGAATTTCTATTAAAGAAAGTATCATAATATTCTTGACCTAATTAGTTTCCATGTAAAGATCAATAACCAAAAATATGAATTATAAAAAAAAACTATATGAATCATTAACATTCGTTATATTCACAACAAATATTTAAAAATGAAATTTGATCATACTAAAACAAAATTAATATATTTGTATGTACATGCAATGCATTTCACTTGCATTCATACAAATATTAGCGAACAGAAGTTCCCACTTGAAATTGTTGACCTATGTCAGCATTTTTTATCTACATTAATGTTAACTAATAATTATTATTTTTGATCGTTTACATTTGTGGAAATTATTTTATGTACAAAATCTTTTTATGTATTTGGTCAAGATATACTACATCCTTCCCCTAAAGAAAAAAAAAAAATTTGTTTATATTTCTTAAAATTTAAACGAATTTTTCATAATTTATATAAATATTTAATTTTTAAAGGTTTTTTTTTTTTTTTTTTTTTTTTTTTTTTTTAAATTTATGCTATATTTTTATTTAAAGTAATCTATATTTTGATTTAAGATTTAAATGAGTTAAAAAAAATAATTTATCTTTGATTTTACATTTATTTAACATTTTTATTTTTATACTAATTTATTATATTTATAGCTTTTCTAGATTTAATTATATTATTATTATGTAAATCTATTTTTTTATTATCTATTAATATTGTGCTATTTGGACCATTTTGTGCAACAATTTTGAATGGTCCTTTAAAGGGTACATTTAATTTTTTTCTATTTCCTACTTTTATATATATATAGTCATTAATTTTAAAATTTGCTTTATTAATATCATTTTGTTTTAATTTATTATTTTCTTTATTTTTAATAAGATAATTTTTTGCCTTTTCATTAGCGTATTTTAATTTAATTTTTAATTCATTTAAATAATCTTCTAGATTATAAATGTTATGTTTATTATTTAATATTTCACATGAAAGTGTACATATTTTTCCATAAATCAACTCATAAGGTGAGTAGTGTGTAGTACTATGTGGTGTTGAGTTGTAAAAGTAAGTGTACTAGGGTAGGTATTCGTCCCAATTGTCTTGTCCTTTTAAACTCATAAAATAGTCATTTAGTACTCTGTGATTTCTTTCAATAGAACCTAAAGTTTCATGATGATAAGGTGTTGATGTTACTTTTTCAATATTCAAAAATTTGCAAATGTTTTTTAACAATTCATTTGTAAATTCTGTACCTTTATGAGTTTTTAATTTTTTAAAACATCCATATTTAAGTATGAATCTTTCCACTATTGTTTTTGCTACTGTTGTAGCATCTTTAGTTTCTATCGGGTACGCTTCGGTATATTTTGTTAATTCACATAAAAAGTAAAGTAAGAATGTATCTATAATTATTTGATGGTTGTAGTGGTCCAACAGTATCTATAGTAATTGTTTCAAATGCTGTTGTGGATGTATCTGTAATTACATAATTCTCTTTTGTATATTTAGTTATGTTTATTTTATTACAGAATTCGTAATTATTTATGTAATTTTTAACCATTTTATTCATATTTTTCCATACATATTTTTGTTTTAGTTTACTTATGCATTTACTTATACCACAATGTCCACCATACATTGTGTCATGATAGCCTTTTATTAATTCATACATTTTTTCTTTGTTTTTAATTTGTATTGGAGGTTCATATATTATTATTTTTAAACAATCTGTAGTTTCAGAATTGTTTTGCAGCTCATTAAAAATTTTTTTAAATTCTCGGATATCCATTATTTTAAATATATCATCATTATCTGCCAAGGCTAATTCTTTAATATTTAAATTGCTTGTTTTGAATAATAGCTTCCTCAGAACCAATTTTATCTCTGGTAAAGATTTTTCGCTATATTCTGCAATTATTTTATGTTTTGCTGCTAATTTAATTTTAATTTTTTCTTTTTGATTTCTGGTACCATATGTTAATTTTCTTTCAAATTTCAATTTCTTTAAAAACCTTATGTCTGATATTGATGTTGCATTCCAAATGTGAAGGTGCTCAGTCTTCATATCTGTATTTAAGGTTTTGGTGGATTCTTCGTTATTATTTTTATTTATTTCATTTAAATTTTCCTCCTCTTTATTTTTCATTGCTCTTGTTATTATATTTATATTGTTTTTTGGTATCATTTCTTTTAATTTAGTAGAATCTAGCTTTATCCTCGAAAGTGCATCTGCATTGGTGTTCATTTTACCTTGTTTGAATATAATTTCAAAATCATAATCCATTAAATCTATACGTATTCTCGTTAGTTTGGAAGATAGATTTTTATGTGTGAACAAGCTTACTAGAGGCATGTGGTCAGTATAAACTGTAAATCTCTTACCAAAAAGATAAGGTCTAAAGTAGTTAATACCCCAATGTATTGCCAAAAGCTCTTTTTCAGTAATCGACTTATTCAGTTCACGCTTGTTTAGTGATTTACTAGCATAGGCTATGGGCTTATCACTTCCTATAACTCCTTGAGATAGTACTGCACCTAACGCATAATACGATGCATCTGTAGTTAGTATAAATGGTTCAGAAAAATTTGGGTAACTTAATATTGGTGGGTTCATTAGTTTTTGTTTCAGTTTTTCAAACGCTTCATTTTGTTCTTTTTCCCAATTAAATATTTGTTGTTTTTTTTAGAAGTTGGTTAAGTGGCTTAGCTATTTCTGCAAAATTTTCTATGAATCTCCTATAGTAATTGCAGAATGCTACAAATCTTGTGCTGGATAATTTTTTATAGTTTGGTACTTGTCTGGATCTGTTTTAATTCCTTCTGATGTTATAAGATGACCTAAATATACTACTTCAGGTTTCAAAAAATTACATTTTTCTGGATTAAGTTTTAAATTATATTTTTGTAAACGTCCTAAAACTTTAATGAGATTTTCATTGTGATCTTTTAAATTTGATCTAAATACTATGATGTCATCTACATATAGGAATGCAGCTTCTTGTAGTCCACTTAGTGCGACTGAAAGCATTCTCTGAAAACTATTTGTAGATATATTTAGTCCAAATGGTAATCTCTTGAATTGGTAATGTCCTTTATTCGTTGAAAACGCTGTCATTTGCCTAGATTTGTGATGTAAAGGTATTTGGTGAAAAGAACTTGTCATATCCAGTGTAGAAAAATACTTTGATTTACCCAATCTATTTAGTACATCATCCAATCTTGTCAATGGAAATTTATCGTCTATAATTTTCTTGTTTAAAGATCTGAAATCTACTACCAACCTCCATTTTTTATTTCCATCTTGACTTTTTTTTGGAATAATTAACAATAGTGAGTTGTACGGAATAGTAGAATGTTCTATTATGTCATCTTTCATTTACCTTGAGACTTGTTTCTCCATTTCTTCTAATTGGACATTAGGTGTTCTGTAGTTCTTTATATACACTGGTGTTTTGTCTGTCATCGCAATTCTTTGTTCATAAAAATTATTTATTGATAATGGTTCATTATCAAGATGAAAAATGTTCTGAAATCTATTGCAAATCTTTAAAATTGAATTTTTTGCTGATTCGTCTAAGTTATCCACTGTTAATATTTTTTTTAATTTTTCAAATCTCTCTGAATTTTTGTTTTTATTATTGTGATTTAAAGATAGTATACTGAATTCTTTTAATGGTTGAACTTCTATTTCTGTTGTTTTCATTGTTACTGGTGTCTCTCTCGTGTTTAAAATTTTTACATGTTTTATGCCATCTGCTGGTATTAATGAATTTGCCAAGAATACACCTTTTACTATTTTTTTACCTATAATCAAACTTTCTTCTTTTATATCTAAATTTATTGCTAGTATTGCTTCCATTCGAGGTTGAATTGTTATATCTGATATTGTTTTGTTATTCATGCTTATTGGTAATATTGTATCTTGTTCTTGTTGTGCTATTACTAGTGTGCATGTTTCATAATCTATTTTACATTTATGTTTATATAGGAAATCTCTACCTAGGATACCACCTGTTGATATGTTAATATCTTTTTCAATAATATGGAAATCATGATTATTTATTTGGTCTTCTACTATTAGTTCTAAATTTGCTACACCCTTAGTATAAATTTGTTTATTTGTAATGCCATTAATCTGGCATATTTCATCAGATATTAATTCTTGATTTATAATATTGTTTTTACATATTGTTATATCTGCTCCTGTATCTATTAATAGAGTCAGATCATAATAATTTTTTGTTCTTACTTTAATTAGATTTGTGAATTTATTATTGCTGTTGATGTTAATTATCTTCTTGTGTTGGATTGGCTTTGCACATTCCTTTGCATGTTGTTTACATACCCCGGGTTTCTTCGGCCGGGGCCGCTGAAGTTTCCCTGGTTGTTATTATTATTGTTATTATTATTATAGTTGTTGTTATTTTGTTGCATGCGATTGTTGTTATTATTAAAGTTGTTATTGCTGTAATTATTATTGTCTCTATTATTGTAGCTGTTATTATTGTAATTATTATTGTAATATCTTCTAAAATTGTTTTGTCTATTTAATTGACCTCTGAAATTATTTGTTCTAAAGAACATGACATTATTTTGCCGAGGGTAGTTATTGTGATCACTTTCAGCAGCTATTTGAATCTTCTGTCAATGTTTTAGGTTTTGATGGTATAACTATTGCTCTAAATGATTCATTTAGGCCATTTTTGAATGTATTTAAACCTAGTTGGTCATTAAGCTTTACTATTATCCCTCTATTCTCATTACATTGTTCTGCAATTTGTAATTCATTTAATTGTGCTATGAGTTTTTCTATTTTTGTTGCAAAGACATTAATATCTTGATTCACTTGATTTATTCTTGTTAGTTCAGTGAGAATCTTGGCTGAGTGTTTATTCGATTTGAAATTTTTTGTTAAAATATCTTTTAATTTTTGTACTGTAGTTATTTCTTTTTCATTAATTAACCTATTTTTGACTTTATCTGAGAACTTGGTGGCTAAAATGAATTTTATTAATTTTCAGTTTCATCTTTCAAGGTGTCAGCATAGAATTCTATTAACCCTAAGAAATGTGGTAGTTGTTTTACGTCTCCTTCACATGGTGGGACTATTTTTATTGCTGATGCTAGTTCAAAATTTGCCATTTTTTGTTCTTCTGTATTAATTTCTTCTGTTTCAATTTTAGGCTTAAGATATGTTGTAATTTGTCTTATGATTTCTTTAATTTTTAGTATAGACTCAAATTGTATATTTTCTTTTTGTTCAAAGTATTCCCAAACCTCATTAATTTCTTTATGTTTCTCTTCTATATAAGTCACAGTATAGGTTTTGGTTGGGTTCTTTTTTAAGGTTCGTAATAAGTTTTGAAGTCTTTGAATTTTCTCATAGTCCATAGCATTTCAATGTGATTTTTATTTTAGTTTTTAAATTTATTCATAAGAAAATTTTTACAATATAATTTTTTTTTTTTTAAAATGACAGTTTAATAATTATATAATATAAGTTTAATAAATTTAATAAGTTTAATAATTTTAATTTAAAAAAAATTCAGTTTGAATTTCCATTTATCTTGGTCTTCCTGTCTGTTGATTTACTTGATGTTATGTATTCTCTGCTTTCAGAATTGGGTAAACTGTTATTTTTTTGTTGAGTCGTTCACTACACTATATATACAGGTAAATGCAGGGTCGCCATGTTATAAAATTTTAGTCGTAGATTGTCAAAGTATTTTCCTAACACTTCTGATCAGCCAAATATAATTTGCCTGATGCAAAAGTTCCTTCACTTTATTAATCACAGCAGAAAGGCTCTGCTCATCCACAGGCTATAACGCCTATTTGCTTTATTATTAAATATATTGGAAATAATCATGCATAATAAGAAAGCATGATTATTCTAATAGGTTATATCAAATATTGAATATTTATTATATGATATTTATTTATTCCAAGCAAAAGATCTGCAGGAATAAAATATATTAAATAAAAATAATATATTGTTATATTTCGAGTATGATTAACTCTGATTTTTATTTGAAAAGTACAGGGTTTATATACAATTTTTGATTCTATTGAATCCATAATAATTTTGTCTAGATCAATAAATTATTGTAATTATTGCTAGTTACAAAGAATTTCTATTAAAGCAAGTATCATAATATTCTTCACCTAATTCATTTCCATGTAAAGATCAATAACCAAAAATTTTAATTATAAAAAAAAAATATATGAATCATTAACATTCGTTATATTCACAACAAATATTTAAAAATGAAATTTGATCATACTAAAACAAAATTAATATATTTGTATGTACATGCAATGCATTGCACTTGCATTCATACAAATATTAGCGAACAGAAGTTCCCACTTGAAATTGTTAACCTATGTCAGCATTTTTTATCTACATTAATGTTAACTAATAATTATTATTTTTGATCGTTTACATTTGTGGAAATTATTTTATGTACAAAATCTTTTTATGTATTTGGTCAAGATATACTACAATGCACTACACTATTTTTTAGGTACTGGAATTTACCACAATGATAAAGGTCTTCAGATAACAAAGTCTATGTAATTGATTTTTCATGTTAGCTTTTGATTTAAATCCAGATGCATCAGGAAATAATGTGTGTCGAGGTTTATTAAATCAGGGTACAGTTAGAATTCAGGCAAGATTATCAAAACCACTTCCATGAACACTAACCACTGTTGTTTATTGAGAATTTGATGCAAATTTACAAATTGATAAAAACCGAAATATATTTACAAATTTACAAATATTTATGTGTGGTAATGAATTTAAATAATCGCTGCCTTGTGCACTACTGGATGTAACATTTTGTTGCGACGATAATAGTACCTTATTTGCAAAAGATATTTGTATAGTTGGTATCAAACAATCTTGTAAAAAGGTTGTGAAAGAGCTCAAGTATAAATTTGCAACAACAGAATTTATAAATGATAATTTCGAAAATTATGCTTTTGGAACTGTGTATAACGATAAAATAAATAAAGAGCTCTGTCAAATACTGAAAAATTTGATGTTATTATAATAAATATAAAACTAAAAAATATTTTTTATCGAACTACATAAAAAGAAGCAATCAAGGTATATGACTTGAGTCAATTTGATTAATGAACACCCAAGAGATAAATAACGTGTTGAGATGTAATAAATGAACGACTAAAATTGCTCTGAAAAAAAAGCTCTGTCAAATACTGAAAAATTTGATGTTATAATAATAAATATAAAACTAAAAAAAATTTTTTATCGAACTACATAAAAAGAAGCAATCAAGGTATATGACTTGAGTCTATTTGATTAATGAACACCCAAGAGATAAATAACGTGTTGAGATGTAATAAATGAACGACTAAAATTTTTAAAGGAGTTTTTGCTTTAGATCAAATCCCCAAAATAATTAAAAACAAACTTTTTTAATTGTAAACACAGATAAAGCAAAAGATCCAGGAACACATTGGTTGGTTATTTATATTCCAAAACATGGTTGTATCGAATATTTTGATTCTTCTAGCAGAAAACCTGATAAATTAGAAATTTTAAATTACTTGAAAAATCAATGAGTAGTTTTTAATGAAAAACAATTACAAGTCTGTGGACAGTATTGTTGTGTTTATTCATGGTATAGATGTTGCGGTTATAATGTGAATAGATTTTTAAAATATTTTAGTATAGATAATCATGTAGAAAACGACAAATTGATTATACCTTTCAAAAGCTTTTTGGAAAATACAACTCGTTACAAGCTTGAGTTACTAAAACGTATAAGTATTAAAACACTGTAAATAAATGTTAGTAAAAATAAAGAAATGGAGGCATTAGGTCAGAGTTATAATTCTGTGGAAAATCTCCAAAACTTGATAACCGTAATTTTTCCCTTTTTGAGATAACATTTGAAGTGGACTTTAAAAAAAGAACAAAACATCAATTCCAAAAATCTATTATTACAAAACCAACAGCAAGTTATTTTATGGTTATTAATAATGTTTTAAATAAACATTTTGTGTCACAAAATATTTTTAAAAATTTTCAAACACGTTTATTGAAAAACTGTAATTTTGCGGTTATCAAGTTCTGGATATTTTCCACAGAATTTATTGCTAAGCTATACATATTTCCTCAATAAAAGTCACACATTAAAAATTTCTGTTGGATTTGACTGTAAGACGTTTGAAGCTTCATGCATATTTCATCGTATTGTTAAAAGGGAGATTGTCTTAAAATATCTCGAATGGAATAAATTGAATTATCAATTTAACGCAAAACTCGATATGCAGATGATAAAAGACATAAGAGAGAGTTTAAATCATGGGTTAAGATCTGTAAATGTACAAAGCATAAGTATTAACAGAAAAGAAGAAGAACTATTTTACAATTAAAACATTTTTTATCCAAACAGTGATGACACAGTATAAATTTGCTGAGTTAAATGTAAAAGAATATATTGTAAAATACCTAAAATTATGTGATGAACAAAAAGTATTAAGGTTACAAAAAGAAATTTATATACCAAAGAAGCGTTTAAATCTACAATGTAATTGTTCAAGACTATTTTTGGAAATCCTTGTATTCTTAAAATTAAAAATTAGTAACAATCTTCATTAATAAATAAAATAAATCACAATAAATAATATATCCAATTTTTATTTTTATTTATATAGTTATTTAAAGAGACTAAAAATTATTTCTAAAAATATCTTCAAAGTAGGCAGGATCTCCCTGCTGATTCTTTATATCCCAAATTTCGTTAAATGGAACTCCTTCCTCATCTTCAGCAATTTCTTCATCCACTTCTTCTTCTTTATCTTCCGATTCAACTATCTGATAGGGAGGTATAAATTCCTTCGTTTTTTTTAAGTCATCGTCGTTCATGGTGGACATAATTTCATTTTCTTGTATCAGGCATTGTGTATTTACATATTCAGTTTCACAAAACGGATATTCTGTAGAATCAGACTGCATTTTATTGAGTTGCTTGTTGCTACTAACAGTGAAAATGAAAATGAAATAAAATTGAAAATAAAAGTCTAGTTATATAATCATGTAGAAAAATATAAAAGCAAATTAATCTCAATCAGTTGATTAGTTTAAACCATGCTTTGGTCTATCATTTTATGTATAATAATTGTTATATCATTACCTTTCACTCAAATAGTTGCTGAAATTCATAGACAGACAAGGCGTAAATTTCTTAGAAGAAAATTCAAACAAAAGAGTTTAAATGACATATGGCAAATTGATATTCCAAGTTTAATGAATGTTATAAATATATGTTGACAGTCATTGACTCTTTTTCCAAAAATGCATATGCTGAACCTGAAATATTTTAAATGCCTTAAAGTCAATTATTATTAGAGTTAAAGTTATACCAATACAATTATTATAAAGTTATACTAAAAAATATTGACTCTAATCAGGGTAAGGACTTTTTTAATTCACAATTTCAAAATTATATGAAAATATAGGGCTTTTTCCAACTTTGGGGGGCTGTAGCCCCGTAACAGGTGGGGCTACATAAAAAAATTCTTCTACGAAATTATTTTTTTTACAAAAACTACCCATGGTTAAAATTTCTTTTCTCTATTTCAAACGGTGTAAAAGTTTTTGTAAACATACGGACGGACGGACGGACAGAGTGAAGCTATATAGGCACATTTTTACAAAATTTTTTGAAAATGTGCTAAAAAGATATTGCTTAACTATTGAATATTATATTCTTTATTGTTTTAAATAAATATATATGTACAAACAAATACAAACACATATTTTATTTTATCTTTTGTCTCTTATACCAATATGGTACAGAACTATGTTCTTCTAATATTCGGCACTTTTCTGATCTTGGTTGATATCGCTTAGTTTCAGTTAAACACCTTATTATTTTTGATCCTTTTAATACTATCGGAAATTACGAATATATCTGTTGTGTCTTGAAAATTTAACATAGCATATTTAATACTCTCAAAATTTACTTGTTTTGCAGCATTATAGTTTAGTGAAATACATTTTACTTTGCATACAACTTTTTCAGTATTATCTTTTGTACAATATACTTTACAGACCTAATATTTCGGTCCACCACTAACAAATTCTGTAATATAACTACCTCTACCATAATATTCTAATTCATCAGTTATAACACCAATATATTCTCCTACTACTGGATCTTTTTCTCCGGCTTTCCTTATGTATATGACAGAATCTGTATCATAATACAAAACTCTGTCATTAAGCTCTTCTAAATAATTATATAGTTTAAATCGTGATTGTGTTGTTGTGTATGCATATGGAACCGAACTGCCATCTTCATTGAATTTCCGTTTTACTGATTTTGGTTGATATTATTTTGTTTTTTGAACTGTTAACACTTCATGTTCTTTGTTTCTTATAATTTTTTGGAAAATGAGATGAATTTCATTACAGTTATTTGAATTTCATGCTGCTTCTTTGATAGTATCAAAATTAATTTTTTGTAAGGTTGTATGATTTAAACAAATTCCTTTAACCATACATACATTTTCTTCAGTATTATATTTTGTACTATATATTTTGTAAGAGTAGTTCTTAGAACCCCCACTCACAAGTTCAGTTATATAACTGCCCAAAACCTTAGCATTCTAATTCATCTGTCATGTCTCCAATAAATTCTTATGTTGGAGGATCGGAGAATATGATCGGAGAATTCCAGGCTTACATGCAAAATAAAGTCGGTGTCATAATAAAGAAGTCTTTTACTAATTTTTTCCAAATAACTGTTAAGTTTAAGGCGTGCTTGCGCTGTTGTATAGCTGCTATACATACATTGACAGTTGGTAATGGTTCAACTGCTTCTTGTTTATGTTGCCAGCTAACTAAATGTTATATTCATTAATTTAAAAAAAATTATTGACTTCAATAGCTGGATCTGTCAACATATCATACAATTCAAAGCTTTTATTTATAATTTCAGTTTTTTGTTGATTTTCTTTTTGTCCAAATTTACCCCAGAATGAATTTAAAATTAATTTAGCTAAAGATCTCTTTCGTGGGTTTTTGTTTATTTTAGTTGATTCCATTTCGACATCCTCCTTATTTAAGAAATCTTCAATATATTTTATTTTTTCTTCATTGGTTACACATTTGCTTGGCCCTGAAGCTTCTTGTTTCTTCTTCTTCTTTTGCTGCATATCCATTATTAGATGTTAGCGATCATATGATGTTGTTGATCAACTGTTGATGATTAATGCGATCCCTGGCTGTGTGCATTAACTCTCCTATGTCTGAAACGCCTGTCCACTGTCTGATGTTTCTTAGCCATGACATTTGTTTTCTACCTATGCCCCTTCGTCCTTCAATTTAGCCTTGGATAATAAGTTGAAGCAATTCATATTTGTTTCCGCGAGTAATTTGGCCAAAATACGATGTTTTCTGACGTTTAATTTTTAGAAGCAGTTCACTATTTGCACCAATTCTGCACAGGACATCCTCATTTGAAACGTGTTCAGTCCATGAGATTTTTTGCACTTTTCTGTAGACCCACATTTCAAATGCTTCCAATTTGTTGATGCCTTTAATTTTCAACGTCCAGGCCTCCATGCCATATAATAGAACTGACCATACATAGCACTTCATGAATCTTATGCGAAGTTTGATATTTAAATCTCTACAGTAAAATAATTTTTTATATTTGAAAAAAGCATTTCTAGCCATTTCGATTCGAATTTTGATTACTATACTGCAGTCCCAATTTTCATTTAACCAGCTTCCAAGGTATTTAAATTTTGACACTCGTTCAATCGGAAGGTTGTTGATTGTAATTGAAGCTGCTGTGTAGGAAATCTTTTTTCTGCTAACTATCATAAATTTGGTTTTGGAAATATTTACTGTTAATCCAAAATTATTGCTATAATAGTTAATCTTATCTACTACGTGCTGTAGATCCAGAAGATTTGCGATGAGAACTGTATCGTCTGCATATCTGATGTTGTTAATGAAGCGTCCATTCACCTTTACTCCAACGTCCAAGTCGGCAATTGATTTTTGAAAGATAACTTCAGCATACAAATTAAAGAGCATTGGCGAAAGTATGCAGCCCTGCCGGACACCTTTTTGTATTTTAATGCTGCTGGTTAAGTCTTTATTGACTTTGACGTTAGCCGATTGTTGCCATTTTTAATTTTTAATACAGCGCAAAATATTTTAATCGATGCCTATACCATTGAGAATGTTAATAAGTTTTTCATGGTTAACCTTATCAAAGGCTTTTTCGTAATCTACAAAACAGAGAAAAACATCTCGGCAGTTTTGAATCAATACTTGTAGACTAAAACGAGGAAGAGTGTAGTAGAGTAGACTGCGTCAACTCTGGGATACCCGTATGACCATAACATATACATTATATCATCCGGTTAATTAGAGAAATGCTCACGTAAAAGAAGGAGTTGTATGGCAGCTACTCGAATCCTTTGCAGCAGACCAACCAAATTTTGCAGTAACCTTGGCCATTACACTAAACTGTTTTTGGCAAAATTTCAGACACCCAGCTTCATTTGGTGTAGTGTAATCCTCATATAAAAGAAGGAGTTGTATGGCAGCTACTCGAACCCTCAGCAGTAGACCAACTAAATTTTGCAGTAACTTTGGCCATTACACTAAACTCTTTTTTGCAAAATTTCAGACACCCAGCTTCATCTGGGTAGACCAACCAATCCTCTGCAGTAGACCAACCAAATTTTGCAGTAACTTTGGCCATTATACTAAACTACTTTTGGCAAAATTTCAGACACGCAGCTTCCATAAGTATAGAGTAATGCTCATATAAAATTAGAAGTTCTATGACAGGTACTCGAACCCGTGGATCAAAATGACTGAATTTAAATAGTGATTCCGTTTTTTACATAAAAACGAATTTGTGAAAATTTCATAATCCTAGCTCCTTTACTTTTTGAGTTATCGTGATGAGGGACGGACGGATGGACGGACATACATAGCTAAATCGATTTATTTTTCGATTCTGATCCGATCCATACACTTGAGTCTATATCTACCCCACCCCTCTCCTTCTCTGCGTCAAAAACGTAATGGAAAATTTATTATACCCTTGGTATATATAGTCATACGGGTATAAAGAGCTTCTCTGGTACCCGTCGCCTTTTTGAAACCGAATTGTGTTTTCCCCATGTGGTCTTCGCATTTTGTATAGTTTCGATTATGAATGACCTTTAAATATTTTGAGAGTGTGGCTCATCAGGCTAATCAATCTATAGTCATCGCAAGATTTTGCATTTGTCTTTTTTGGAAGTGTAATAAAAGTAGATTTTAGCCAATCTTCAGGAAAGATTCCTGTATTGTATAGTTTGTTAAAGATTTTTTCTAGCAGTTTAAGATTCTTATCATTCACAAGTTTGATTATTTCTAAAGTAATATCATCTGGTCCCGGTGCTTTATTGTTTTTTGTTGATTTTATTACTGCCCTAACTTCATCTCGTGTGATGGGAGTTTCAGATAGTTGTATCTGTGACTCTATGTGGTAGAATAACCGGTCAGCGTCTGAAAACAGTTTTTTGATGTAGCTCTCCCATGTTTTAATTTTATCTTGTGGTTGCATAGCATAATTATTGTTTTCATCCCTCAGAGAAGTGTTAGACTTTTTATAGACTCCAGACACTTCTTTAATTTTTTTATGCAATTTGAAGTCATCATGAAGTTGCTGAAGTCTTTTAATTTCATCACATTCTCGATTGAGCCACTAATTTTTCGCTCTTCTTATCTTTGCTCTTATTTCGCGATTGATTCGGTTATATTCCACATTATTGTTATTTTTAAAACTTCGCCTTTTATCCATTATTTGTAAAATGTCTGCGGTCATCCATCTTTTGCAATATATTTCTTCGTACCTAATATATTTTTTGAGGTTTCATTCAAAACTACTTTCATTTGATGCCATATATCACCAGCACTGTCAACAGTGCGCAATTGATTATTGATTTCAGTAGAGAGACGAGCTTTTGTTTCACTATTTTTAAGCTGGTCTATGTCTAATTTCGGTTGCTGATTACCCCTTCTTGCTTTTGCTAGTTTGATTTTAATTTTAGCAAGGAGTAAATTATGGTTTGATGGTACATCAGCACCCGGATAAGTTGAAACCTTTTTAACAGATGTTGCGAAACGATTGTTAATTAATATGTAATCAATCTGATTGCGAACTATATTTCCTATTCCATCCTGCGGTGATACCCATGTATATAGCTTTCTTGGTGGTAAACAGAAGGTTGTATTAGTGATTTTTAGATTTTCTTCTTGGCAAAATTGTACTAAACGATCTGCCCTATCGTTTCTTGCACCCAGACAAAGGGCCCTACTACATTTTCCACTTTTCCAGAACCAACTTTTGCATTGAAGTCGCAAACTATTAAGTTCATTTCATGTGGCTTAGTTTGCTTTAGAAGATATGTTATTTGTTCGTATAATTCTTCTATTTAGTCGTCTGCTTTATCTGCAGTTGGTGCATATATTTGTATAATATTTGTTGTTATAGGTTTTGTGTTCATTTTTAACAAAACAATTCTATCTGAATGCGGTACGTAATCTACTGCATTGTTTACAAGATTGTCAGCAACCATAAAACCGACACCATTTCTATGGTTTGAAGTATTATTTCCTGAGAAATAAAACTTAGCACCCTTTACATGACATGTGCCTTGGCCTGGCCACCACGTTTCGCTGATGCCCAAAATATGAATTGCTAGACGTTGCATTTCTTGTACTACATTAGCTAGTTTACCAGACTCAAATAGACTAGTAAAGTTCCAGGTCCCTATATTTAATGTATTTTTTGTTTTACCTCCGGGGATTCTTAGCACCCTCGTATTGCCGGAGACTGAGGGCCGTTAGTTTATTCGGTTAATTTTCATATGATTTTTCTAGAGATAAGTTCTTCAGTGGTTTCTCCTTGCCTTCTGAAGGGTTTCTGATAGTTTTCCTTCTTCATACTTTTCTGCCGTTCCTCTGGATTTAGACGCAGACCAGAGAGCCGCCCATTCTGGGTACAGTCGCTTCTGGGTTTTGTTGTCTTCTTTCCGATGACTTTAGTCGCCTCAGGAGTGTGTTGAAGTTCTCATAACTATGTTTCTATTTCGATTACAGCCCCTTCAGCTGTCTGAGACGCTCAAAAATTGAACCATTCAGCAGGTCATCCTACTTCCATCCTCCTTTTTCAACCGGGCTTTGGACCGGCTTAGGCGGAGTTGCTTCTTGTTTAACTTTTATAAATTAATTCATCATATCGGTGAATAATCCCCTCGAATTATTTTTTTTATTATATATTACGGTTTCATATCCCCAAATTTCATAAATTTCTAACAGTTTATACACCTTTTCAACAGCTTTTGAAAGCTCATCAATTATCCAAATTCCTAGAAAGGCCCTTTCTTCGTCTAAATGTAGACAAAATTACCCCAAATATTTTTTTCACTGAAGGTTCGACATATAGAAAACATAATTTTGTTATTTTGTTATTAGTGGAAGAACAGGATGTAGTCATTGTGCGGGGCGTAAAATTTTGCATTTAATTTTTCCATCTATGTTATATATTTTTAATTTAGAACTGACCAATAGAAAATTTTCCCCATTTACACATATGTATACGAATATAAGGAACACAAATTTATATTTATAGTGTGAATATATATTTCCTGTTATACCTCCATAAAATGCATCTCTCGGATTCAAAGGTACTTTATTGATGGATGAATGATATCGCAAATAATCCATGTTTTTATTAATTTTCATTTATTCTTGAAATTCACATTCCCACATTTCAATTAAATTGTAACCGAGTAATTTTAAATGTTGAGATTTTGCTAATGCTCTCTCACACCTTTGGGTAAATTTACATTTTTGGCAAAAGAATAAAAATTCAATATTGATACAGATATCACATCTTTGTTGAATGGCACAAAACACCTTGTCTTGTCTCTAAATCATAAAAAATATATAAAAAGTTTTGGATTTTCTCCTCATTTTTGTTTTGTTGAATGTAGCACAAGTTATTGTTACCTGGTACAAAATTTTGACAATTTTGACAAAAAATCTTTCCACATGTATGGTTTTTATTTGTTTTAAAAACTTTAAAGCTATTTTTACATTTTTTTAATTTCTTAACACTTGCTTATTTTGGATGAAGTAGAAGCTTTATGATTCTCCAAACATGTAATCGATTACAGTTTTCGCACAATATATTTTTTATGTTACCAGAACAGGCGGTCTCTTTTTGACAGCAAGGACAGCTTTATGTGCATTTTTTTCATAGTATGGAATGTGACATTCTTCACAGTAGTAATTTGCAACAAAAGCAGCGGTGAGACAGCCGATTACATTGTAATGTCGTTTGTAGTGTAGCAAATTTAATCTTTTACCATTATTGGTTCCTTTAAATATTGATCTCGTACCTCTTGTTCTACCTCATATTTATAGAAAACTTTTTTGTATTTTGTTAAATACTCCTTTTTCAATTCAGGAATACCACAACCATCTGGTGGTATAATTACTTCTGCCCTTCTTATTAATTCTGTACCTAGTGTAGTTTGAAATTTTCCTGTATTCTTTAAGACACTCCGATAATGAACAAATTTTTCAACTTTGGCTTTTGAAACAATAATTGCGCGAGATAGGCATAAATTATCAGTGTTATTGATAGCAATAATTCCTTTTCTTTTCTTGCATTCCTCATTATAGCTTGAAAATTTATTTGTTCTTCCTCTTCCAGTTGGTAGTTTAACATATGTGATGTCTAAACAAAATTTATCTATACTTTATCCTGCAAATAAAAGAAATAATAAATAAATAATATTCTTTAAATACAATCTTAAGTTCTACTCGTATATACCTACTGAATTGCTCTGAAAGACTTTCAATATTATATCCCAAATATCGTTAATCTTCAAGTCGCTTGCAGTTTTAAAGTTGAGAAATGCAATACATATTTGATTATTTGTTCAATGGGGTCTTTAACATATTCTATTGGATTACCGGTTAATGTATTGTCCTAATTAAAAACTTTATTTTCCGAACGTATATGTTGATCCCTTTAATGTACGTTATATTTTCTTTCGATTAAAAATCGTTGCAGATTTTCAGAGACTGAATTAATAAATTTGTTTAAAAATATTTTTTTAGCTATGTTTGTTCTTGATAACTTGGAGTGTACTATTTTAAAATATTTATCCTTCCTATATTTTTAAATGAAATACATTGTACTGAATTTGAAATAGAAAATTATTATTAATATAGCATAATGTATTATGTATTAATATAAAATAGAAAATTTTAACCAGATTGATTTATATCTATAAATTTTTTAATTCTACCTTTGAATTACATGTTCTTTAAATCTTATATAGAACGAGGAAGAGTGTAGTAGAGTAGACTGTGTCAACTCTGGGATACCCGTATGACCGTTATATAAACATTATATCATTATTATTATAAACATTAATTACTTTTGGCAAAATTTCAAACATATCAGATTTATTAGGTGTAGGGTAATGCTCTTATAAAAGAAGGAGTTGTATGGCAGCTACTCGAACTCTTGGCAGTAGAGCAACCAAATTTTGCAGTAACTTTGGCCATTACATTAAACTATTTTTGGCAAAATTTCAGACACCCAACTTCAATAGGTATAGAGTAATGCTCATATAAAATAAGAAGTTGTATGGCAGCTACTCGAACCCTTTGCAGTAGACCAACCAAATTTTGCAGAAACTTTGGCCATAAAACTTAACTATTTTGGCAAAATTTCAGACACGTAGCTGTAATAGGTACAGAGAAATACTCATATAAAAAAGGAAGTTGTATGGCAGCTACCCGAACCCATGGACCAAAATGGCTGGATTTAAATAGCGATGACGGCTATTGCAAAAAAACGAATTTGCGAAAATTTCAAGATCCTAGCTCCTTTAGTTTTTGAGTTATCGTGCGGACGGACGGACAGACGGACGGACGGACAGACGGACGGACGGACAGACGGACGGACAGACGGACGGACATACATAGCTAAATCGATTTTTTTTTCGATTCTGATCCGATCCATACACTTGAGTCTATATCTACCCCCCTCCTTCTCTGCGTCACAAACGTAATGGCAAATTTATTATACCCTTTGACTATATAGTCATACGGGTATAAAAAGTAAAAGAGTATTAGTAAAAATTTGATCAATTAACTTAACTTAACAAAAACAAAAAAAATTTTGCAAAGGTTAAATATTTGTTTATCTTTTTCTTTTATGTACTTAATCAAAAAATTAAAAAGTAGAAAACTGGTTAGCACTTTTTTTTTAATCCAAAAGATTAGTTGTACCTAATATACACCTTTAAATTGTTTTTTAGTTGACTCTTTCAATTTTATAAAAACATATTTTCTTACTACTTTTTCATGTGCATCTATTACTTTAAACCAAGTAAACAAACTTGTTTATTAAGAGCTAACCTACTTTCGGGAGTCTATTCGCAACATACAAATAAACAAACAAACTTTCGCTTTTATATATATAAATTTCGTAAGCCCGATTTTTAGCACATTTTCAAAAAATTTTGTAAAAATGTGCCTATATAGCTTCACTCTGTCCGTCCGTCCGTCCGTCCGTCCGTCCGTCCGTCCGTATGTTTACAAAAACTTTTACACCGTTTGAAATAGAGAAAAGAAATTTTAGCCATGGGTAGTTTTTGCAAAAAAAATAATTTCGTAGAAGAATTTTTTTCTGTAGCCCCACCTGTTACGGGGCTACAGCCCCCCAAAGTTGGAAAAAGCCCTATATTTAAATTGTTATAACAAGAGTTCTGTTACATATATTTTCAATCTGAAAACGGCAAATGATAGCTGGTTTCATAAACTTTATAAATTTTTAAAGGCAAATGTTTAGGGTTTCCATACGTTACTAAAATTTAACATTACGCAAAACTCATTTAAATTTTCGCAAAATTTTTGGTCACACATATCTTCTGAACGGTTCAAGCTAGGGTCTTGAAATTTTGGGAGGAGTTAGATACTCAGAAATTAGTAGGAGTCGGTTAACAAAATTTTTTTGTCAAGCCCCCTATTTAGGAGCTATAAGGGCTCGAAAATTGAAATTTTGCTATTTTTAAACACCTGTAACTTGAATACCTGTCCAAATTTTTTTTTAGTGATAGACAAAATTTAAAGCTCTATAATTATATTTCAACATGTGTCAAAGGTTTTTCTTAATTTTGAAGGGTGACGAAGTTACAGTCCCTGAAAATTCCAAAAAAGCCCTATATTTAAATTGATATAACAAAAGTTCTGTTAGGTTTATTTTCAATCGAAAAACGGTATTGGAGAGCTGCTTTTATAGGCTTTACAAAAATATGTCGCTTAAATGTATAGGGTTGCCATACGGTACTAAAATTTACCATTATATAAAACTCAATTTTTGCAAAATTTTTGGCCCTGCATATCTTCTAAACGGTTCAAGCTAGGATGTTGAAATTTTGGGAGAAGTTAGATCCTAAAAAAATAGTAGGAGTCAGTTAACAAAATTTTTTTGTCAAGCCCCCGGTTTAGGAGCTATAAGGGCCCGAAAATTGAAATTATGCTATTTTTAAGCACCTGTAACTTGAATACTTGTCCAATTTTGTTTTTATTAATATACAAAATTTAAAGGTCCAACATTATGTTTTAACATATGTTAAAGGTTTTTCTTAAATTTAAAAGGGGTTCCTTAAATTGAAGAAAGTGTCTCTTAGTTTTACCCATTTTTGCTTAGATAATAAAATTATAAGTAAAATTCCAAATTTTTGTTTAATTCACAATTTAATTCCTAGAACTTAGAAAACTAGAGGATGAGCGGGGGGGGGGGGGAAGTTGAAGTTAGAGACTTGAGAAATTTGGCAACCTTCCCCATTGAAGGGCTAAAACAACTTTTAAATAAAAAATTTACTGTTAGCAGTAAATTTTATAAGTCAGTAGTAACTATTTCCAAGTAAATATTTCAAAAGTTAAACTCAGTATGTAATACAATATAATTTTGAAAATGTGCTTTTTTAAAAACCCTTGGTTTTTTTTCATCACTTGTTTATTTTAAGATAGCTCCGTAACAATAAACCTGATTTTCATAAGTCATACTTTGATAAAAAGGTTGATATGGTGCGGGGTCGATAAATTATAACCGTTTCTGTAGGACCAATAGTTTTGGAGATATATTGATAAATAATTTTAAAATTACCATGTTCCACATTTTAAATAGAAGTAGAAAATATTATAATGAAATTTTAATTTGAAAATTAAATCAACATATATGTATATAACACAAGTGTTGGCGAGACATTACCAACATGTAAAAAAATATTGCACATCAAAATTGTTATAAATATTCTTCACACAATAAATAATGATGGCAATACTTATATTTTAAAATTTATTTCCCCTACATGAATAAAGAAAAAAAAATTAAAACTATTCATATCATAGAGGTACGGTACGATACGAATTGAGATCTACGAAATGTTTATTTTTGTTTATTTTTTCTAAACAAAATGTAGAAGTAAAGAGGATATAGAACAGAGGAGAATAGAAATTTGTTTTTGTTTTATTTGTTTGATGGCTATATTCAATATTCAATATTGTAAATGCTCCTACCTACCCTAAATTTACCGACTTTTGGTAAGATTTTAGTCTGACACAATAAAAACAAATCATCATATAATTTACTAGTCATTTTATAAAACGTCAAAATTTTGGAAATGGTCTATGTACATAAACTTGAAATTAAAAATGATTTTTTTTTTATTATATACTTTTAATTGAACTTGCCTGTGCCTATGGCTCTATTTTTCATTCTGTCAGTTAGTGATATTAGAAATCTTACCATAAATTTATAAGAATTGTATAGTTCAGTGATAAAAATTGTTCAAAGATAAAAATTTTTTTGTTTTTTTTTTAAATTCAACAGAAATAATAAAAACAATTGCAAATAAAATTAATTTATTTGTATAGTTTCTTTAAAAATTTGTAACTTTAAGAACTAAAATACTTCACTTTGATAATATAAATACATAGACCAAATAATTACATATGTATGTGGCAATTTTATATATTTTATTATATAAAATTAATTAAAAAATAAAATTTAAGTCCAATTTAAATTGTAATTTAAATAGCTGTTATTGTTTTATTATTAATTTTTAGATGTTACAAATTAATATATTTAATTAATTAATATTTAATAGTAATTTAATTTGATTATTTGACAATGTGGTAATTTTATAAAAATTACCCAAATTCTGCTTGGTCTTACTACGTCCACGGCTGATACCAAAGAGGGCTTTTTTATTTAGTTTCCGGATATTTATTTCAAGATATTTAGTTTGACGGATGACAGCTGAACACATCTGTTTTGGCAGATGATGCTTGCATCACCTTTCGGCAGATATGGTAACTAATGGTGTTACCATCGGTTATCCCATTCGGCCATCCTAAGTAATCTTCAGACCCTGAAGATAAAAAGAATTTTTAAATATAGTTAAAATAGGTTATGTAATTTAATGATAATTTTTAAATATCGATATCATCATATGAAGTATCAGAGGTTTCGAAGTCACACCACGGTTTCATTTTATCAACACTGGTATCAGTGGAGAATGGTCCTTCATGTTGGCCATCTTTCTGCACTTTATATCTATGAAAATCTTTAACTGCTGTTATGCGATACGGTCCTAGAAATTTAGGTCGTATTTTTGAAGCTGTAGCGAATTGGACTTTTTCTATAGCAACCAGATCACCAATTTGATATTTGGTAGGTGATTTCCTTCTTTTGTTATATTCTATTCGGTTTTCTTGCTGGATTTGGATAATATCCTTTCTAGCCTTGTCTCGTTCTTCTTGACGCTTTTCTTCAAAATATTTCAGGTTTTCCTCTTCAATTATGTTGAGTATTTTTAAGTCCCTTTGTGTCTTCATATCACATCCTGTCAATATTCGGAATGGTGTGCTTTTAATTGACCTGTGGTAAGTTGAATTTATGGCTTGCTGCACCTCTTTGACGTAAGTGTACCACTTTTCGTTGTCATCTAATGAAAGTTTCGCTAAAGATCCAATTACAACTGAATGTGTTCTTTCAACTTGACCGTTGCCACGCGGCACTCCAACAGTAATAAAATGAATATTAATCTCTCGTTCTTTACAGTAATTTTGAAATTGATTGGAAGTAAAGGCTCCTGCCTTATCTGCTATGATTCTTTCTGGATATCCGAACACTTCTGCTATTACTTCCAATTTTTGTATTGACTCTTCACTGTTTAATGATTTTGTTGGAAACAGCCAAAGATGTTTTGAGAAAGCATCGACCGCTGAGAAAATATATTTGTAACCCTTCTTCGTAGTCTGCATGGGTCCCAGATGATCAATGTGAAACGTTTCTAAAGGACGTTCTCCTTTTGGAATAGGCTCTAGAAATCCATCAGATTTTCCCGCTTTTCGTTCAACTAGAATGCATCTTACGCAGTTCGCTATTACGTTTGATATTCTTTTCTGTAGATCAGGGATATAAAATTCTTTTTGAATTATTTCGGTAATTTTTTTGTGATGAAAACGACCCTTCTCGTGAACGTCTTTAATTATTTGATGCTTCATCTCTTCAGGAACTACAAATAAAAATGTGTTATTAATATTTTTACAAAGAATGTTGTTATATAAAACATAGTCTTTATATGACTTTTCTTTAAGAATTTCAATAATAGCGAATAGGCGATCATCTTTTCTTTGAGCCTCTGATAATTTTTCCAGAAATACGTTTTTTTCCAAAATACACATAACAACAGGATTTCTACTTAAAGCATCTACGTGTTTCAACTTGATTCCTGCTCGATGTTCAATAACATATTCGTATTCTTCTATTAACAGTGCCCATCTGGCGACCCTTGTGGTTAGGTCCCTTTTCTTCATTGTGCCCTCGAAAGCTTTGCAGTCAGTTACTAATTTGAATTTTTGACCTAAAAGGTAAATCCTGAATTTTTTAAGAGCCTGTACAATTGCTAAAACCTCCAATTCGTAGGAAGAATATTTTCTCTCTGCTTCTGTGGTTTTTCGGCTGTAATAATAAATAGGATGAAATTTTCCATCTTCCTCATTCTTTTGCATAAGTATAGCGCCATATCCATCTAAAGATGCATCAGTGTGGAGCTCGGTCATCGCTCCATATCTAAATATGTTTAGGACCGGTTCATTAGCAAGTGCTTCCTGCAATTCTTTGATTGCAGTCAATTCTACGTTACCCATTCTAAAATGTATTTGTTTCTTCAATAGTTCCGTAAGTGGTTGTGCTCTAGTAGCAAAATTTGGTATAAATTTGCGGAAGTAATTTGCTAAACCAAGAAAACTTTGAAGCTGCTTAACCGTTGTTGGAACAGGGAATTTTAACACTGCTTTTGTTTTCAGTGGTGAAGGGGAAATTCTGCCATTATGAATTCGATATCCGAGATACTCGATATTCTCCTGGAGGAACTGACATTTGGACCATTTAATTTCTAATCCATTTTGTGCTGCAACTCGTAGAACTTCTTGTAGACGGCTGATTCCTTCTTCGGCTGTTTGCGATGGTATAATAATATCGTCGATGTAGACTACAACGAAATTTTTATTTATTAGATCTTTCAATATAAAATTAATATATTTTTGGAACACGCTAGGCGAGTTGCAAAGTCCAAATGGCACTCTGTTAAATTCATATTGGCCGCAATGGGCCACGAACGAAGTATACTTTCTGCTTTTTTCTTCCACCGTAACGTGAAAAAATCCGTTTCTGAGGTCCAATGATGAAAAAACTTTGGCTGATTGTAGTTTATCTATCTGTTCTTCAATATTTGGAAGCGGATACATGTCTTTCATTATCTTTTTATTAATTCCTCTATAGTCAATACACAACCTATTGGAGCCATCTTTCTTTTTTACTAGGACAATTTGGCTTGCATAATCTGATGCGCATTCCCTTATAATTCCTTCTCTCATCCACTGGTTAACTTGTTCTTCAATAATTTTCAATTCGTGTGGTGGGAATCTTTGTGGTGGTCTATAAACCGGGCTATCGTCTACTGTGACAATTTTTAACTGAATAGGAGTTTCTTTTGGAGTAGTAGGTTTATAGCTCTTTATAATCGAAATAATTTTTTCAGATTCTTCTTTTCTTAGTTTTTTAATACTTTCTATATCTTTGTAGTTTTCGTTATCAACGTCAACTTTGATCTTGGCTAAGTAGCAGGACGGTTCTTCGTTCTCACCTTCTTCATTTTCACTATGTGTAGACAAAATCTTTTCAATTTTGATTTTCCCTTCTGATATATTAACTGTTGACAATTGTAGAAGATTCATTCCTATTATCACGTCATATTTTAAATAACTATCATCCACGGCAAATATTTCAATATTTTTGTACACATCAGTATTAATCTTTATGGCAACTTTGCAAGAGCCTTTAGTTTTTACATTTGCGCCCAAACCTGCTATTGTTATTTCTGTATTTTTAATTTTATCAGACCGGCATATTAATTTATAATAACACTCTTTTATGACGCAGATATCGCTTCCAGTGTCTACGAAACAATCAAATGGTATGTTATTAATTTCAGCTTTAATTGACAATTTTGTGGCTCTTGATTTTGTAACCATGGAATCTTGGTTTAGTATAATATTTGTAGTGACCTCAACTTGTTCCTTACATTCGGGTTTTTTGTGCCCATATTTGTTACATCTGAAACACTTGGGTCCTTTTTGCTTTTGTGGGCAACTATTAAATTCATGCTGGTGAGAACCACAATTGAAGCAATATCTTTGATATGATCGTCTACTAGTTGCTGGATCGAGATTGTTTCTTGTCGTACTACCGTTCCTTCTATCGGTTTTAGCTATGTGTGTTGTATGTGTTGTAAATGTTTTAGGGATTTTCTCATATATAAGCAGCTTTTCTTTCAGTTCAGCTATGTCCTTAGCTCCAAACAGAACCATTTTGTTACTTACAGTGTCTTTTATTCCATCGATTACGTAGCTGATTATAGAGGCTTCATCCATTTCAGTCTGTGATGCCAGGTCCAACATATTATATAAATATTCACGAACTGACTCATCACTTCTTTTTTTTCTTTCACGGAGTTTTGCATGAACTTCCGCGCTGGTTATTTTTGTTTGAAATTCGTTTATTAGTGCTTGTCTAAGCTCACAATAACTCATTGGTTTTGCTTCACATTCGATGAATAACTTTGCAGCACCGGTGAGTGTTCTTTTACAGAATATAAGTTTCTGCAAATCGTTCCATTTAAAAACATTTGTATAGTCATCAAATTCACGAATCCATTGTCGCACATTTAACACATCTGTACCATTAAATTTTCTAATCATATTTTCAGCATCTGCAAAATTAATTCTTGTTGCGGTTGTTTCCCGGTCCTGAGAAGGACGTATAGTTTCATGCCGAGTTGATTCAAAGTTAACACCTGAATCACTTCTTTGCAAGGTGTTTCGTCTCCTGCCACCCATTTTCGGTTGTAATCGATATTTAGATATTTAAATCCTGAATTAATTATGAATAATAATACAAAATAATAATGCTGAAACTGAATTTATTTTTAAACTGTATTATAATGGTGTAAAATAATTAAAACACTTTGATGTATGGTAATTCGAAAGTAGTGTTGTGGCTGTTGTTTTTATTATTTGTTTTTTTTTAAATATTTATTTTTACATTTATAACTTATAAATATTACTATTTTTAAATATATTTTTTTTTTAATTCGAATTAATAATTGTTCAAATTAATTTAGATTAATAATTTGAATTGTACTTTTGAATCTGCCTTCGTAAATTAAGATTATAGTTTTTTTTTTTTTTTTTTTGTTTGTTTTGAATACCGGTTTATTGTTTGTTATTTAGTTGTATAGAATTATTAAAATAATTGAATTTAAATGAATTATTAAATTCTTGGCAGCTGCTTTTAAAATCAAAAATTTTTTTTTTATTTTAATGTTATATCAGCGATCACTAATCAGTTCAGTATGTTTTGTGAGTTCAATATTATTACAGAGTGTTTAGCAATTAAACTTAATAATATAATTAAAATGTTTTTAAATTTAGAATAAGATAGTGATCATATTATTTATTGTTTATATAATATATAATTTTTTTTTTTTTTAATATAAATAATAATTCTCTTCGTTAATTAATTGATAATTAATTTGATGGTAATATATTAATATAATAATTGTATTTAATGTTATCAAAATAATTTTAAATGTAAATTTAAGTGGTTAAAATATATTTTGTTTAATCAAAATTTTTTTAAGTTTAATGTAATATGTAAATTGTTTATAAACTTAATATAGCGTGATTTTTAATAATGTAAAATTTTGAATGATATAAATATTAATTTTCTTTTAATTGAAATAAATTATGTAGTTCATAAACATTTAATTATAGTTAATAAAATGTTATTTTTCATTTAACTTAAATAAACTAGGTAAATATATAATTCATGTGTAATATTTATAGTGTAATCCAATAGTAATTTTTTAATAAATTTTCTTTATCATAAAATTTAAATTTTTGTTTTTTATTCTTTTAAAGCTGGTTCTATAAAAATTAATTTATTTGGTTATCAAATTTGTCTTGTTTTTTTTTTTTAATTTTTTGTTCTAAAATTTATCAGTTTTAGCAAATAAAATACAGTGCAACTGTTCATGTAATTTTATATAAGTACATTATTTAGCAATAGTCACTAATTAAATCACTAATATAATTTTTTTTTTTTTTTTTAACTATTTTAAAGTTTAGTTTATTTTTTAAAGACGATTATATGAGATTGCATCACTCAATATATAAATTATATGAGGCGCAAATATATTTTTTAATTTGTATAGGAATTTGTAATTCCGGATTATAAAAGATGCTAATAGTTCATTACATACATCATTTTCAACAATACTTCTGGTTCCAACTTTCCTGCTTTTAATTCTGCAGTTCAACTTCGTATCCACGTGTTTGATAATTAGGTTAGCTTAATGTCTTGTCGTTCATCCCGGTTGAGCCCCCATGTGGGAATTTTATATATTTTATTATATAAAATTAATTAAAAAATAAAATTTAAGTCCAATTTAAATTGTAATTTAAATAGCTGTTATTGTTTTATTATTAATTTTTAGATGTTACAAATTGATATATTTAATTAATTAATATTTAATAGTAATTTAATTTGATTATTTGACAATGTGGTAATTTTATAAAAATTACCCAAATTCTGCTTGGTCTTACTACGTCCACGGCTGATACCAAAGAGGGCTTTTTTATTTAGTTTCCGGATATTTATTTCAAGATATTTAGTTTGACGGATGACAGCTGAACACATCTGTTTTGGCAGATGATGCTTGCATCACCTTTCGGCAGATATGGTAACTAATGGTGTTACCATCGGTTATCCCCGAAGTTGAACGTTCAGTTTCATATAAAAAATTTTTAGGGTTTTTTTTTATGTCAGTCCGTACATTTTTGTACATTTATCAGTCCTTTGTTTTTGTTTACTTTGTACTTTGAAGCCTAATCTGCGCAATAAAAATGTAACGATTGTGAAATGATTTTGTATTAATATGGAATATATGTATGTATATGTATATATATATTATAGATAATAAGTTAGAATTCAGCGTTTCTCAAAGTGTGCTCCGCGGAGCCCTGGGGATCCGCGAGCTAACTCAAAGGGCTCCGCGGATGCCATAATCAAATTTGAAATAAAAATATAAATTTAAATCACCTAAAAATTAAATTACAATTTTAAAAAAATTAACTTTTAATTATTATTAATTCATATATGAAATTAATTTTTTGTTTTGAAATATTCAGATTTACTTAATTTGAACTAAAAAAATATATAACTGTTAACTCAATATAGTGTGCTACGCCTACTAGATAACGAACAGTACAGTGAGTAAGTTATGCAATTGGTCAATTGTAGTTGTTACGATTTGAGTATTCGTTACAATACAAAATCATTAAAACTGTAACAGTTGTCTTAAGTATACGTGTGACATTATATTTTAATTTTTATTAAAAATCATAGTTTTTTACTTGAATTTTAGTAAAAAAATTATTTCAAGTGAAGTTGAACAATATTAGGGTAGCTATCTTTTATTTATTTCTTTAAATTTTTTATATATATTAGTCGAGTTTTATTTTATTTATTGCTATAAATTACACTACTTGTATATACGTTATAAAGGATGGATCGTTGGCTAATTAAAGGTACGTCGAAAGACACAAGATCTCAGCAATCACCTGAACCGTCTACATTCAAAAATATCACAATAATGGGAACTTGCATAGATCTAGAAAAGGAGGAATCTGCTCCTAATGTGAGTGCATTACGTGAGCCTGCCACTAAGAAACGGAGATATGATGAAAGCTATTTGTCACTTCGTTTTATAGATGCTAATAATGTGCCTCAATGTGTCTTATGCAGCAAGCTTTTTACAAATAGTGCTATGGTCCCCGCTAGAATGCGTCTTCATTTGGAAACCGTACATCCAGAGTTTAGACATAAGAAAATTCATTATTTTATTCGTATCCGTGATGAACTCTTAAACCGCCAAAACCTATTTGTTTCAACTTTTAAAACTAGAAATGAGAAGGCCACTGAAGCATCTTACATTGTTAGTTATCGTATTGCACTGGCAGGCGAAGCTCATACAATAGCTGAGATATTGATCAAGCCTTGTGCAGTCGATATAGCTAAATGTATATTTGATGAAAAGTTGGCAAAAGAAATCACAAATGTGCCGCTATCCAATGACACGATAGCTCGTCGAATTAATGATTTAGCTGCCGACGTGAAGTCTCAATTGATATTTCGTCTGAAGTGTTGTAATTTTTCTCTACAAATGGACGAAAGCACAGATGTAGCTGGACTTGCAGTCTTGCTTGTTTTTGTCCGATATCAGCACCTAAATTTACTTGAAGAGGATCTTCTTTTGTGTGAACCATTGCCAAATAACATAACTGGTGCCGAAATATTTAATATCGTGAATAATTTTTTTAAGACTCATGGTTTAGATTGGAAAAATTGTGTTGATATCTGCACTGATGGTGCAAAGGCAATGATAGGAAAAACTGCGGGCGCTGTTGCTAAGATCAAAAATTTATCACCAAACTGCACCAATAGCAATTGCATGCTTCACCGCCAAGCACTTTCAGTAAAAAAAATACCAATGTTATTGAAAAATGTCCTTGACGAGTCTATAAAGATCATAAATTTCATTAAGTCGCGACCCCTGCAAACACGGCTTTTCAAGATTCTTTGCGAAGATATGGGCAGCATACATAAAGCTTTATTGCTCCATACCGCAGTACGGTGGTCGTCTCGAGGGAAAGTCCTTGTTCGACTATTCGAGCTCCGTTCCAAATTGGGCACTTCTTTCATGGAGAACAGAATGGATTTACAGGAAAAACTGACAGATAAACTGTGGCTGTTTCGACTTGGATACCTCGCCGATATTTTTTCAAAGATAAAAAAAGTGAATATGTCTTTTCAAGGTAAGCAAGTAACAGTGTTCACAGCCAATGATAAGATTCAAGCTTTTAAAAAAAAATAGGAGTTTTTGATCATTTTCATTCGCTCTCGTGAGCTAGATAGCTTCACAATACTTAAAAAATTCTTCGATGAAATTAATGGCGACATTGCAGAAAGCGACTACTTTGTGTTGTGTGATGAAATTCGTCAACATTTGGAAGACATGCTGAGCTCAGTAAAACAGTATTTTCCAGATGAGCAGAATGAAAAACTTAAAAATTACACATAAATTAGAAACCCATTCATAGTTCAGAAAAAGCCAGAAGAATTTACAGTAAAGGAGTACGAGGTCTTCATTGACATGATTTCAGATTCATCATTACTACCCATATTTGAAAAGTATTTTTGCCAGAATTTTGGTGCACTTTAAAAGAAGAATATGCAGATTTATCAATGAAAGCTGTTAAAAAACTTCTTCCTTTCGCTACCACTTATCTGTGCGAGTCTGGATTTTCTTCATATGCTGCAACAAAAGCAAAATACCGCAACAGACTTGATGCAGAAGCTGATATGAGAATTCAACTCTCAGCTATAAAGCCAGATATAAAAGTATTATGTAAAAATAGGAAACAGGTCCACTCATCTCACTAGAAATTATAGTTTTCTATAATTTATTATGTTTTTTATAATTTATATTTTGTTAACATTAATTCTTTTTATTTATGAATTTGTAAATATATATTATGAAAAAATAAACTTCACTTTAGAGTTAGGCATCATCGATTGGGATATACATGCAATTAGTCATTAGTGAACCACTGGGGTTCCGTAAAAAAATTTATGACTTTGGAGGGCTCCGCAGCTCAAAAAGTTTGAGAACCGCTAAGTTAGATAATAATCTTATATGAATAACGAGTGAGCATTTTTTTTTGTATATGGAAATGTAAACAAAAAATATTTAAGTGAATAGTTTTTATTAATGAAATTTTCATTAACCAAAAATTGATGGCAGATCTTTTACATTTAAAGTGTTTTAATATAAAAGTAAATTGCTGGATTAATTTTAACAAAAAGAAGAACTGTCTTTCATTTCAGCAATTTACTTTTATATTAAAACACTTTTAAATGCAAAAGATCTGCCATCAATTTTTGGTTAATGAAAATTTTCAACGTTTTAAGCTTAAAAGTTTTGAAACATTAAAAGAACTGTTTCTTATACCAGCAATTTACTTTTATATTAACACAGTAAAAAATTCCCAACATCTACCTTCAATTTTTTATTTTCTGCATTTTAGGGGGCTAGTACTACTTTAATAAAAGTATATATTGAAAAAAAGATTCTTTTTATTTTATTTTATTATACCCGTATGACTATATAGTCAAAGGGTATAATAAATTTGCCATTACGTTTGTGACGCAGAGAAGGAGGGGGGGTAGATATAGACTCAAGTGTATGGATCGGATCAGAATCGAAAAAAAAATCGATTTAGCTATGTATGTCCGTCCGTCCGTCCGTCTGTCCGTCTGTCGTCCGTCCGCACGATAACTCAAAAACTAAAGGAGCTAGGATCTTGAAATTTTCGCAAATTCGTTTTTTTGCAATAGCCGTCATCGCTATTTAAATCCAGCCATTTTGGTCCATGGGATCGGGTGGCTGCTATACAACTTCTTTTTTTATATGAGTATTTCTCTGTACCTATTACAGCTACGTGTCTGAAATTTTGGCAAAAGTAGTTTAGTTTTATGGCCAAAGTTTCTGCAAAATTTTGTTGGTCTACTGCAAAGGGTTCGAGTAGCTGCCATACAACTTCTTATTTTATATGAGCATTACTCTATACCTATTAAAGCTGGGTGTCTGAAATTTTGCCAAAAATAGTTTAGTTTAATGGCCAAAGTTACTGCAAAATTTGGTTGGTCTACTGCAAAGGGTTCGAGTAGCTGCCATACAACTCCTTCTTTTATATGAGCATTATATTTCACCTAATAAAGCTGGTATGTTTGAAATTTTGCCAAAAGTAATTAATGTTTGTAATAATAATGATATAATGTTTATATAACGGTCATACGGGTATCCCAGAGTTGACACAGTCTACTCTACTACACTCTTCCTCGTTTTTTAACTGAAATAAAGTCAACAATTGCTTTCTTTTTTTGAATGTTTTGATGAATGTAAAAGGAGCAGTTCCAAATTTTGACGTTTTATAAAATTCTATGATATATTTTCGTTGTGTAAGACCATAGAATTACTAGTACTAGAATGGCAATAGAGAAAAAATTTTCAGACAAATTTCGAAAAGAAGTACGTGTACCGTTTGTATGAATTTACTAGTTTCTTCGGGAATAATTTCTTTTTGAAAATGAAATATAAAATAAACTAGTTTTTTTAAATTATATTAAAGGTATTTTTGTTTTGGTTTCTGCTTTCCATTTTCAAAACAAAAGTTTGCAAAACAGTTTGAACGATCATCTCTAATTTTTCTATACGTGGTGCATCTTTACAATTTGGTGCTCCTTGACGATAGAGTTGAGGGTGGTGGGTTTCCGGCAAATATTATTAATTGAATTAAAATGACTATAGATCAAAAGGGTATACTAAATTTACAATTTCGTCATTATACTATGTCAATAGTAGTTTTGATGAATTGCCAACGTTTGAATAAAATATAATCGATGGCTTAGAGAAGGTTTAAAAATCTGCTTTTCAACTTATATTTTGTTTTGTACTTATCTGAAAGTTCTAATACGCTCTTCCTGGTTTTTTTATGATTTTATGAGAAAAATGTAGGCTTCGTTTTTGGAAAAACTGTTTTAAAATACTATGTATTTAAGCATAATATGTACGAAATTGAAGTTTTTGATTTTTAGATTTCATTTGAAGAAAACTGCAATTTTACACTGAAATCTATTTTTAAAAATCAACAACTGCAAATTAGATGAAAACAAAGACTTACGAGAAACTGTAGAAAAGGAAAATGTTATGTTATTTAAATTTTCAGATATTATTATCAGGATGTTTTATTAGCTTTATTTTTATCATTATTAATATTGTTACATTTAACTTTTGTACTATTTGAGACTATTTAAGGAAAAATATTATTCTTATTAATTAAGTGAGCTTTTGGAATAAAGGTTAACTTGCGTTCATACCAAAAATTTGAAAATTTCATTGATTCTTTGTGCAAAATGCGTAAACAGATCAAAACCACATTAACCCTGTGGGTTTTTATATTTAAAATGCTGATACAAAATTTTCAATAAAATTCTTTTAATCGTTTAAGCAAATAAAATTTATAGAAAACTTTATGGCGTCGTCGTGGAAAACGGGTTAATGGAACTTAACTAAAACTTTTTGCAGCCTCTCTTTTGGAGACCTGTTAAATTGGAGACAAATCGGAAACACAATTTTTTTTTGAAGCCCGCCAGGCCGAAATCAGTTAATTTATTCCAACCAAATTTATACAACTAATTCCGGTTGCTAAGAGGAACATTTGTGCAAAATTTCAAGTCAATCGGTCAAACCGTTTTGATTCGACATCAAAAAAATTGAAAAATATTCATTGACCCCTCGTGTCCGACCGGGTTAACCAGAATTCAACAAAAATTTGTGTCATCCTCTTTTTTCGACTGCAAAATCACACTGTAAAATTGGACACAAATTGGAATCACAAAATTTTTTGGAAGCCCGCCAGGCCGAAATGGGTTTATTCATTTAAACCGAATTTATACAACAAATAATGGTTGCTAAGAGGAACCTTTGTACAAAATTTCAAAACAATCAGTCAAACCGTTTTGACTCGCGACATAAAAAAAACGAAAAAGCTTAAAACGGCTCTGGAGCAGCAACCTGTTGACTTTTAAAAATGTGATATAACCTATATCACCCCCTGGCTATCAGAATTATTCCTTTAAAATTTTGTGACAATCGGACCAATGGTTTTCACTTGAATCCTGGACAAACAAACAAACAAATAAACAAACAAACAAACAAATTTTCTTCTTTATATATTAGACTAGCTAATACCCGGTGCGCGTTGCTGTGCCTCTCAATGGAGGTTTAATTAAAGTTGATGTTACTGCAAAAAGTTAACACAAAAATTACACACGGTTTTCACATGTAAACTTTAAAATGTATGAAAGCAATCTTTTTAAAACGATTTTTCTAGGATTATTCTAGTAATTTTTGAAACTTTCTGTAATTCAAAGCAGTACAAACTACTTTCCAAAATTTGACGTTATTTACTTACAAAAAATTTTTTTGACCAATCGTAGGACCGACTGTTAACAGACTCAACTCCATTTTCAAGTTGCTTCACACATATAAAATTTGAGGTCAACCGGACAAATCGTTTCTAATTTAGAGTTAAGTAACGACAAAATCTATTAAAAGCCACTGTGCCCCATTGCGTTAACGGAACTACACTTTCTCTTTGGGTAAAGCAGTATTGCCCAAAGTTGGACGTAATTTGCTTTCAAATCTTTTTTTTGTCAATCGTCGGGCCGGCATGGGTTAACAAATTCCAAAACTGTTAGTAGTCTCAACTCAATTCTCATAGAGCATCACGTATACAAAATTTGATCGGTCAAACCGTTTTCATTTTAGAACAAAAAAGTTTAAATACTTGCACCACAGCCCCAACTTGGCGGTCCGTTAGAGCAAAATTTTTGGGCCACGATTTCTTTCCGTACCCAAAAATTCTATATACAAATTTTCATGAAAATCGGCTGGGTAGTTTAGAAGTCTATTAGCTACATACAAACAAACAAACAAACAAATAAACAAACTTTCGCTTTTATATATATAGATAGACTAGGAGATTTACCCGGCGTTGCCCGAAAGCTTGCAAATTGTAAAAAAGCTAGTTTCAGCCAATTTTTTGAAATACTACTTTGCTTATAAATGAAGCCACGAGAAAATATTTGTGGAGTTTCGTTAACCCATTGTGGCCCAACAGCTTTCTTTAGGTTTTTTCGTTGTTTTGCTGTATATTAGAAATGATTTAACCGATTCACTTCAAATTTTGTATATGTGTTTCTCTTTGAAAATGAAGTTCACTTTTCTAACAGACTTGGAATTTGTTAACCATTGCCGACCCGACAATTGTTCAAAAAAAAAATTTGTAAGTAAATTACGTCCAATTTTTGAAAGTAAGTAAAACTCTTTGAATTAGGGGAATGCTTAAAAAAATGTTTTGTCAAGTTCTTTTAACCGATTGCGAAACAAAAATTTTACAAAACAGTTTGAACGATTATCTCTAGTTTTTCTATACATGATGCTTCTTAACAATTCATTATACTATGTCAACACTAATGTTTTGAATTGACAACGTTTGAATGAAATATATTCGATGGTTTAGAAAAGGTTTAAAAATGTGCTTTTCAATTTATATTTTGTTTAGTACTCATCTCAAAGTTGAACTACGCTCTTCCTCGTTTTTTTATGATTTTATGAGAGAAATGTAGGCTTCTTTTTTGGAAGAACTGTTTTAAAATACTATATATTACACCATTATATTATATACGAAATTGAATTTTTTGATTTTTAAATTTCATTTGAAGAAAACTGTAATTTCACACTGAAATCTATTTTTAAAAAACAACAACTGCAAAGTAGATAAAAAACAAAGACTTACGAAACGAGGAAGAGTGTAGTAGAGTAGACTGTGTCAACTCTGGGATACCCGTATGACCGTAACATATACATTATATCATCCGGTTAATTACTTTTGGCAAAATTTCAAACATTCAGCTTTATTAGATGTAGAGTAATACTCATATAAAAGAAGGTGTTGTATGGCAGCTACTCGAAACCTTTGCAGTAGACCAACCAAATTTTGCAGTAACTTTGGCCATTACACTAAACTATTTTTGGCAAAATTTCAGACACCCAGCTTCATTTAGTGTAGTGTAATCCTCATATAAAAGAAGGAGTTGTATGGCAGCTACTCGAACCCTCAGCAGTAGACCAACAAAATTTTGCAGTAACTTTGGCCATTACAATAAACTATTTTTTGCAAAATTTCAGACACCCAGATTCATCAGGTGTAGTGTAAAGCTCATATAAAAGAAGGAGTTGTATGGCAGCTACTCGAACCCTCTGCAGTAGACCAACCAAATTTTGCAGTAACTTTGGCCATTATACTAAACTACTTTTGGCAAAATTTCAGACACGCAGCTTCCATAGGTATAGAGTAATGCTCATATAAAATTAGAAGTTGTGTGGCAGGTACTCGAACCCGTGGACCAAAATGATTGATTTTAAAACTCGATTCCGTTTTTTGCATAAAAACGAATTTGTGAAAATTTCATAATCGTAGCTCCTTTACTTTTTGAGTTATCGTGATGACGCACGGACGGACGGACGGACGGACATACATAGCTAAATCGATTTATTTTTCGAGTCTGATCCGATCCATACACTTGAGTCTATATCTACCGCCCCTCCTTCTCTGCGTCACAAACGTAATGGCAAATTTATTATACCCTTGGACTATATAGTCATACGGGTATAAAAATGTGGAGAAGGAAAATGTTATGTTATTTAATTTTAAAAATATTATTATTCGTATTCTTTATTAGCTTTATTTTTATTATTATTAATATTATCTCATTTAGCTTTTGTACTATTTGAGACTATTTAAGGAAAAAAATTAGTCTTATTAATTAACTGAGCTTTTGGAATAAAGGTTAAATTGCGTTCATACCAAAAATTTGAAAATTTCATTGAATCTTGGTTAAAAACGCGCAAACAGGTCAAAACCAAATTAACCCTGTGGGTTTCAATTAAAATGCTGGTACAAAATTTTCAATAAAATTCTTTTAATCGTTAAAATAAAATTTATAGAAAACTTCATGGCGTCGTCGTGGAAAACGGGTTAATGGAACTTACTTAAAAGTTTTTGCAGCTCTCTTTTAGACTACAAAATCAACCTGTAAAATTGGACACAAATCGGAAACACAAAATTTTTTGAAAGTTCGCCAGGCCGAAGTGGGTTATTTTATTCCAATAAATGTATACAACTAATTGCGGTTGCTAATAGGAACATTTGTGCAAAACTTCATGTCAATTGATCAAACCGTTTTGACTCGACATCAAAAACATTGAAAGAGCTTCTTTGCGCCCTCGTGCCCAAATGGTTTAACCGAACTCAAAAAACATTTGTGCCAGACTCTCTTTTCGATTGCGAAACCACCTTGTAAAATTGGACACAAATCGGAAACACATATTCTTTTGGAAGCCCGCCAGGTCGAAATAGGTTAAATTATTGCATCCAAATTTATACAACTAATTACGGTTTCTAAGAGGAACATTTGTGCAAAATTTCAAGTCAATTGGTCAAACCGTTTTGACTCAACATCAAAAATATTTATAAAGCTTCTTTGCGCCCTCGTGCTCAAACGGGTTAACCGAACTCTACAAAAATTTGTGCCAGACTCTCTTTCGACTGCGAAACCACCATGTAAAATTTAACCCAAATCGGAAACACACAATTTTTTGGAAGCCCGCCAGGTCGAAATGGTTTAATTTATTCCAACTTAATTTATACAACTAATTCCGGTTGCTAAGAGGAACTCGACATCCAAAAAACGAAAAAGCTTAAAACGGCTCTGGAGCCGCCTCCTATTGACTTATAAAAATGTGACATAGCCCATGTCACCCTCCGGGCTCTCAGAATTTTTCCTTTAAAATTTTGTGGCAATGGGACGAGTGGTTTCACGTGAACCCTGGGCAGACAAACAAACAAATTTACTCCTTTATACTTTAGATTACTCTACACCTAATGAGTCTGGGTGTCAGAAATTTTGCCAAAAATAATTTAGTGTAATGGCCAAAGTTTTTGCAAAATTTGTTTGGTCTACCGCAGTGGGTTCGAGGAGCTGCCAAAGAACTCCTTCTTTTATATGAGCATTACTCTACACCTAATAAAACTGAATGTTTGAAATTTTGCCTAAATTATTTAGCCGGCTGATATAATGTTTATGTTAGGGTCATACGTGAATCCCAAAGTTGTCACAGTCTTCTCTACTACACCCTTCCTCGTTTACTACTGAAAACGACATGATATAGATTTTTAAACTTACACCGGGTTTTATACACTGTTTTCTGGGTATTTTCCTGTAACTTTAAAAATATAACAAAACTTTATATAAAAATATTTTTCCTTTAAGAATTTTTAAGATTTTTTTATTTTTAATCGATACTAAAGAAAAATATTTACAAGATAATAGACATTTTTGAAAAGCGTTCAGTTTAAGTTAGAAATATCCATATAAAAAATAATGATAGCTTGATTATTTGAAAATTATATCACATACGGGAGATACTCGATATTAAAGGTGATTGTTTTTCTCAAAATTTTTATAATCACGTACGCTTAAATAAATTATTAAAAATTTAGATTATACAAATATATATATTACAAAAAAACAAATTGCAAGTTTCTGCTTAGAGCTTTAAGGCTGTAGAACATAATATTTTATTTACTTAGTATTGCTGTCTCTACGCTATCTAGAAGTAAGCAGAAAAAAAGATATATATATATATATATATATATATATATATACAAACAATTATTGCAATTTTAAGGCTGTAGTACATTATATTTTTATTTAGTATTGCGGGCTCTTTATGTTTTTCTGTCTAAATGTTTTATTACATACCTGTTTTGTTTTTCTCTAATAAAAACAAACTTTGAATTAAATAACGATTTTAGTTTTTTTAAAAATATTTTTAAACTTTAAGATTTGAGGAAGCAGTGAATCAAAAATTTATTTTTATTTTTTATTTCTAAAAATATCCCTTCTATTTAATATTACGATCAAGCGAGGACTTTTACGCAACGTTGCTGGCAAGCGTAACGTCCAGTTTGTCATTCTTTGCAAAAGTTAATTTGGGGGGAACATATTGAAACATAAGTTTAATTAAAAAGGAAATAAAATTTATAATTATAATTAAATAAAAGTATTGTTAAAAGAATATTTTTTTTATAATTACAATTAGATAATACCCGGCTGAGCGTTCTGCGCCTCTCAAAGGGTTTTTAATTAAAAAACCAAAGTACAATTTGTAAATTGCCGAAATAAATTAACGGAATTCGGCAAAAGTGTTTTAAAAGTTTTTGTGGTTTTTCAACATTATTTTTATACCCGTATGACTATATAGTCCAAGGGTATAATAAATTTGCCATTACGTTTGTGACGCAGAGAAGGAGGGGGGGTAGATATAGACTCAAGTGTATGGATCGGATCAGAATCGAAAAAAAAATCGATTTAGCTATGTATGTCCGTCCGTCTGTCCGTCCGTCCGTCATCACGATAACTCAAAAAGTAAAGGAGCTAGGATTATAAAATTTTAACAAATTCGTTTTTATGCAAAAAACGGAATCGAGTTTGAAATTCAGCCATTTTGGTCCACGGGTTCGAGTACCTGCCATACAACTTATAATTTTATATGAGCATTACTCTATACCTATGGAAGCTGCGTGTCTGAAATTTTGCCAAAAGTAGTTTAGTATAATGGCCAAAGTTACTGCAAAATTTGGTTGGTCTACTGCAGAGGGTTCGAGTAGCTGCCATACAACTCCTTCTTTTATATGAGCTTTATACTACACCTGATGAAGCTGGGTGTCTGAAATTTTGCAAAAAATAGTTTAGTGTAATGGCCAAAGTTACTGCAAAATTTAGTTGGTCTACTGCTGAGGGTTCGAGTAGCTGCCATACAACTCCTTTTTTTATATGAGGATTACACTACACCAAATGAAGCTGGGTGTCTAAAATTTTGCCAAAAATAGTTTATTGTAATGGCCAAAGTTACTGCAAAATTTGGTTGGTCTACTGCAAAGGGTTCTAGTTGCTGCCATACAACTCCTTCTTTTATATGAGCATTACTCTACACCTAATAAAGCTGAATGTTTGAAATTTTGCCAAAAGTAATTAACCGGATGATATAATGTATATGTTACGGTCATACGGGTATCCCAGAGTTGACACAGTCTACTCTACTACACTCTTCCTCGTTTTATTCATCATTATCCCAACATCGATGAAAAACTTTCAATTTTATTAAAAGAGTGAACTGCATACCTAACAGAAACACGCATACAAAATTTGCAGGCAATCGGTAACACCTTCTTTATTTTACAAAGAAGTTTGACAAAAGTTCCAACTTTAAGTCCAGAACACTCCCCGTACCCTAAAACCTTTTTATACGAATTTTCGAGATAATTGACTGAGTAAGTTTGTACCTTATATGCTATAAAAAAAAAAAAAAATTTTTACTTTATACATAATACATAATAGATCTTCATTTATCTCTTCGTTTTCATTTAATAATTTTTTATAAATTGTTTTCATTTTAAAAACTATTGTAAACAAAATCGTATTCTTTACTTTTGGTTTTTTTTTTTTATTAACTAAATGGAATAGTCAAACCCTTCAGTTTCAGAAAATTATACACCAAATCGATAAAATTATAACAAAACAAATCAGTAGTTTTCAATCTTTTTTTATGCTAAAAGCAAGATTCAATTTAAAGTATATTATTTAATTGCCAATTTTAAAACTTAAAATAGTCGTTACATTTTTTATATTATGTACTAAAGTAAATAAGATGTAAAACCGCTAATTAACTTAGGATAAATAGAGGCGTAAGAACTATTGTAATGTCACTCTTGAATAGTACAAAAGGAAAAGTTAAAAATTTAAAGAAAATCCGTTAAGAAATTATTTTATTTGAAAGCAAAGAAGGAAGTAGTTTTACTAAGAAAAATTTATATAAAAAAAGGAAAAATAAAGCAGTTTAGTGAAAACAAAGAAGAAAGCAGTTTATTAAGAAAAATAAGAAGAAACCTAAATTTAAGAAGAGAAAAGCAGTTTGTTCAGAAAAAAGAAGAAAAGAAAAGTAATTTACTTAAGAAAAAAAGCATTTATATTTTATATTTACATTTTAATAAATTAATTTTTATTAAATAAAAAAATTTGTTTTATTTTACACAAAGGGACACCCTGATACCAAATTTAGAGGTTCTATCTTCATTGGTTTCGGAATTATGCTCGTTTGGCTTTAATTCGATCAAAACTGTTCTAGGTTCCGAACTCATGGTCCAATCCCGACCGTACGCAATCCCCACCGTAGTTTCATTACTAGTAATCTACAGCACAAATATGATGATGATAGCGTCATTAGTTGTTTAGATATCATGATTTTTTATAAATGTTCGTTAGCCCTTGGATCGTTTAAAAGGTCCAGAATACGAACCCATGGGACGATTTAGCCCATATGCAATCCCCGCCGTACTTTCAGTCCTAGTAACCTACAGTTAAAAATTCATTAAGATAGCTCCATTATTTTTTGAGTTATTATACCTACGGACGGACATGGCTATATCGACTCAGGAGGTCACTCTGATCACAAATATGTATACTTTTCCATATCTAGCTCGCTTCCTTTCGGTGGTTACAAACACCATACCAAAGTTAATATACCCTTTTACCTATTCTATAGATGTAGGGTATATAAAAACGAATTTCAATTATGGTCTTAAAACTAAATGTCATCACAGCAATAATTGCAAATAAAGCCTTTTTTACTACTAATACAAGTATCGCAGCCTATATATTTTAAATGATCGTCTTCAACATCTCTTTGAAATTCGTCCTTACAATTTTGGCACTGTTCTTTCTTTCCTCTTAACTGTTTTTATTTTTTTGGTTTTTTTTTGGCATTCTTTCTTTTTAAGTTTTTCTTCTTTCCGTTTTTGAAATGCATCAATTTTATCCAGCTTTTCTTTTTCTTTTTTGGCATAAATTTGTCCGTATGTTTACAAAAACTTTTACATCGTTTGAAATAGAGAAAAGAAATTTTAACCACGTAGATATTAAAAAAAAAATAATTTCGTAGAAGAATTTTTTTCTGTAGTCCCACTTGTTACGGAGCTGCAGCCCAGCAAAGTTGGGCAAAGCCCTATAATTAAATTGTTATAACAAGAGTTCTATGAGGTGTATTTTCAATCTAAAAACGGCAAAAGATAGCTGGATTTATAAACTTAATAAATTTTTAAAAGACTAATGTTTAGGGTAGCCATACGGTACTAAAATTTAACATTATGCAAAACTAAATTCTTGTAAAATTTTTGGCTACACATATTTTCTAAACGGGCCTAGCTAGGGTTTTGAAATTTTGGGAGTAGTTAGATCCTCAGAAAAAATGAGGAGAAGTGGGTTAACAATTTTTTTTTTTGGCATTTCCGCTGTTTTGCAGCTATAAGGGCTCGAAAATTGAAATTTTGCTATTTTTAAACACCTGTAACTTGAATATCTGTTCACATTTTTTTTTGTTAATATACAAAATTTGAAGGTCCAACATTATGCTTTAACATATGTTAAAAGATTTTCTTAAATTTAAAACCGGTTCTTTAAATTGAAGTGTCTCTCAGTTTTAATCATTTTTGCTTAAATAGTCAAAATTCTAAGTAAAATTGCAAATTTTGGTAGAATTTAGAATTTAATTCCTTGAACCTAATAAAGTTGGGGGAAGGGGAGTAAGGAGGACTAGATCCTTGAGAAATTGGGCAACCTTCCCCATAGAGGGCTATTACGACTTAAAAGTTAAAAAATTTATTGTTTCTATAAGTAAGTAGTAACTTATTTACCAACGTATATATTTCTTAAATTAAACGTTAACATTGAAGCTTCAACATTATATTCCGATAAAGTACTCAGTATGAAATACTATATTACTTTGAAAATGTGCTTTTTTAAAAACCCTTGGTTTTTTTCATCACTTGTTAATATTTTTTTTCCCTCTGAAATGTGTTTGTTTCGGATAATATAAATGCGTTGACAGAACCCTCGATGGGGAACTTCTGTTGCTCGGTAAAAATTGCTTGTTTTCAAAAATGTCACTAGTTGGAGATGAACGTGAAATACCTTCAGTTTCAACAGCTGAGTTTTTGGTGTCATCAGATTTTTTCGGTTTAATTATATCTTCATTAGTTCCTTCATTTGGTTTTTCTAATGTTTCATCACAGTTTAAAAGATATACGCCATTTGTTGTGTTAATTGGCATGTCTGTTGATGCAACTATAGACGAATTGTTTATTGTTTTTGAAGATTCATGTTCAATAACTTTAATAACGAGGTTGGCATCAACTCCAACATTTTAAAAATGTTCTGTTAAGGAACCTATGAGTTCTGCAGCTATTTTATAGCTATTTAATCCTACGGTTTCATTTGAAATTGGAGTTTGCGCGATTATTAAATTTTCAGTATTACTTTTAACACGTTTGGAAAAATCAACTGCGAAAAAGGATCAATAAAACCATCATATGAAAAAATGAATGCAGTCAAATTATTGCGGATGCAAGTTTTGAAGGCTATGATGGTATCTTACTGCAAAAGCATGAAGGTAACTTTCAGCACAAAAGAACTACACGAGCTATGAACATGACATACTGGCAATTGTAAAATGCTTGGAAAACCTAAGGATATACTTAATAGGTATAAAATTTAAAATCTTTACAGATTATAAGGCATTCTAAGCGACGATGAATAAAAAGCAGATAATAATGGGAATTGCAAGATGGGATCCAAGAAGAATTATTCAATCCAAGAAGAATTATTTCTGACAAGGGATCAACATTTAGATCTAACGAATGCCAGGACTACTGCAAGCCATACAACATTGAACAGACTATGGTAACAACAGGAGCCCCACGGAGAAATGGACAAGTTGAGAGGCAGAACAAAACAATCTTGAGAAAAATGTCAATTGAAGAACCAGCTAAATGGTACAAACATGTACCAAAAGTCCAAAAATATTTTTAATTCAAACAAAAATAGGAGTATCGGCAGGCAGAACACCATTTGAAGTGATGTTTGGAAAACCCATGAAAAACAAATTAGACATAAATCTTAACAAACAAATGGAACAAATGTTATTTGAAGCAAGTGATGATATTAGAAATGAAATAAGTAAAGAAGCACGACAAAATATTTTCCAAAGTTCAACAACAAAATTGGAAACCTTATAATAAAAATAGAAAAGTGGGAAAAAAATATAAAGGCCTGGTAGCTATACAACGAAATCTTGAGAAAAAAGTCAATTGAAGAACCAGCTAAATGGTACAAACATGTACCATTTTTCATGGTACACCATGATAAATTATACATGTTAAACTAAATGGTACACCATGTACCATTGCAATTAGCAATTTGGAAATGGTCTGAAGTTATACCCAAAATTCCTTGGACCATACGAGGTAACAAATATAAAACGTTAAGATAGATACGAAATAACAAAGGTTGGAAATCACGATGGGCCTAATACAATTTCAACAGCAGGTGAATATATGAAACCTTGGATCAATGATGATTCAGATACCAATTGCAGCACATTTTCATATTCGTCTGGGTCATACAAATAGCAGGATGGCTGAATGTAGTATTTATGAAACTTACACTTTCTATTCTAATATTAAAAGAAAAGCAAAAAAAATGCCTGAAATGATGTCCAACAGCTTACTAGATCTTCATTTATCTCTTCGTCTTCATTTAATAATTTTTTATATATTTTTTTCATTTTAAAAACTATTGTAAACAAAATAGTATTAATAATAGATAAAATTATAACGAAACAAATCAGTAGTACTCAATCTTTTTTTATGTTAAAACCAAGATTCAATTTAAAGTATATTATTTAATTGTCATTTTGAAAAGATAAAATAGTCGTTACATTTTTTATATTATGTACTAAAGTAAATAAGATGTAAAACCAATAATTAACTTAGTAAAAATAGAGGCGTGAGAATTATTGTAATTTCTCTCTTGAATAGTACGTCGAAAAGGAAAAGTTAAAAATTTAAAGCAAATCGGTCACGAAATTATTTTATTTGAAAGCAAAAAAGGTAGCAGTTTTATTAAGAAAAATTTATGTAAAAAAGGAAAAAACAAGTAAAGAAACAATCAGTCGGTTAGAAATACCCTACACCTATTTGGTTCAAATTTGATGAGATATCCATTAGTCATTTTAACATTATAAAATCTGTTAATAATTTGATCCCAAGACAAAACTTACCAAATTAACTTTATAATACTAAAAACATTTTCTAATTACTTTATCTATTCAAAAATATTACAAATTCTTACTAATTTATCTATTTAAAAATACTAAAAAACAAGAAAACTTGAATTAAATGAAAATATATTTATTCCGATTCAATCACAAAAGTGAAAAAATTTGAATTATTAAATTTTGTGATAAAAAGCTAATCAAAGGATAATATATTTAATATTTCAAATTTTTCAAAATTGCAATTATTTTAAATTGTTAGTTTATGTACCTATTAGAAAAGCTTAAAAAGCTTAATGTGCAATAAATGTATTTCTAAAATAAATTTACAATTTTGGAACTTTTCATATAATTCATTTAAAGATAAAAATAAATTTTACATAAATGCAGCAAGTACCTTTGAACAAAGCTTAAGTATCGTACACATGTCTTAATTATATATAACCTATGGTAATAATTCAATAAAATATATGGTATAATAAAAATTCAAAAAAAAAAAATGTAATGGTTTATTAAAAAAATATTTTGTTTTTAATTTATAAAATTATGTATAATGTCTTATGGTAAAATGCTTAGTCTTTCAAAAATATAAAAGTGGTAAATAAAAACGAAAATAGGAAAAAACCCTCGTTTATCAAATTAGCATTTTAATTTTGGAATTGCTTAGGAGGCACCTGAACCACCATTACAATTAAGTCTAAATTTCGGGAACACATAGGAAATAGGATATATATTCTTTGACTTCGAAATTATACTCGTTTGGCCTCAAATCGATCAAAAGCTTCTAGAATCCAAACTTATTGTCCAAACTCGACCAGAACCAATTCCCATGGTACTTTCATTACTAGTAACCTAGAGTTTAAATTTCATCAAAATAGCGGCATTATTTTTTGAGTTATGGTGTTTTTATACCCTACACCTATAGAATAGGTAAAGGGGTATATTAACTTTGGTATGGTGTTTGTAACCACCTAAAGGAAGCGAGCTAGATATGGAAAAGTATATATATTTGTGATCAGCGTGACCGCCTGAGTCGATATAGCCATGTCCGTCCGTCCGTCCGTAGGCACGATAACTCAAAAAATAATGGAGCTATCTCGATGAAATTTCAACTGTACGTTACTAGGACTGAAATTACGGCGGGGATTGCATATGGGCGAAATCGGCCCATGGGTTCGGATTCTGGACCTTTTAATCGATCGAAGGGCTAACGAACATATATAAAAAATCACGATAACTCAACAACTAGTGACGCTATCTTCATCAAATTTGTGCTGTAGGTTAGTGGTAATGAAACCACGGCGGTGATTACGTACGGTGAGGATTGGACAATGGGTTCGGAACTTTGAACTTTTTGATCGAATTTAGGCCAAACTAGCATAATTCCGAAACCAATGAAGATAGAACATCCAAATTTGGTATCAGGGTGTCTCTGCCTATTTCCTAAGTGTCTTTGAAATTTAGGTCCCATTGGACAACTGGGTCGGGGACCAGCCACACATTTCCGAAGACCTTAAAGCATATCTTTAAAATTAATAAAGATAACAACTTGAAAAAATGTAGAGGCTTCCAATTTTCCACAAGGGTGTTCTTTACTATCTCTTGCGTGTTCCCCTAATTTGGGATCAATTGGAGTGGTGGTTCAGTACCTCTCTTAGACCCCCCAATGTGTAAAAGCTTATCATCGAAATTAATAAAACTAGTAACTTAAAATTAAGATAGAACGTTCCAATTGTATACAAGGGTTAACTAGTATTGAAAGTATGACGGGACTCCATATGCAGATTTCGGAGACACATAGGACATAGGAAATATATTCTTTGGCTTTGAAATTAAACTCGACCAGAACCAATTCCCATGGTACTTTCATTACTAGTAACCTAGAGTTTAAATTTCATCAAAATACCGGCATTATTTTTTGAGTTATGGTGTTTTTAAGATATATGTTTGTTAGCCCTTGAACTTTTGAAAGGTTCCAGAACCCAAAACCATGGTATGATTTCGCCCATATGCAGTCATACTTTCAATACTAGTTAACCCTTGTACACAATTGGAACGTTCTATCTTAATTCTAAGTTACTATTTTCTTTAATTTCGATGATAAGCTTTTAAACCTTGGGGGTCTAAGAGAGGTACTGAACCACTACTCCAATTAATCTAAAATTACAAGGAACAAGCAGGAAATAGTAAGGAACACCCATGTGCCAAATTTGAAGCTTCTACATTTTTTTCACGTTGCTATCTTTATTAATTTCGAAAATATGCTTTAAGGTCTTCGGAACTGAGTGACTGGGCCCTGACCCAAAACTCCAATTGGGCCCTAATTTCAAGGACACTAAGGAAATCGAAAGCGATACCCTGATACCGAATTTGGAGGTTCTATCTTCATTGGTTACGGAATTATGCTAGTTTGGCCTAAATTCGATCAAAATGTTCTAAGTTCCGAACTCATTTACCAATCCTCACCGTACGCAATCGCCGCCGTAGTTTCATTACCATTAACCTACAGCACAAATTTCATTAAGAGAGCGTCATTAGTTGTTGAATTACCGTGATTTTTTATTTATGTTCGTTAAGATTCAGAAATCCGAACCCATGGGCTGATTCGTCCTTAATTAGTCCGCGCTGTACTTTAAATACTAGTTAAATCTTGCACACAATTGGAACGTTCTGTCTTAATTTAAAGTTACTATTTTTAGTAATTTCGATTATAAGCTTTTAAAACTTGTTAGGTATAAGAGGGGTACACAACCACCACTCCAATTGATCCCAAATTAGGGCGACACACAAGAAACAGTAAAGAACACCCTTGTGCCAAATTTGAAGCTTCTACATTTTTTCTAGTTGCTATCTTTATTAATTTTAAAGATATGTTTTAAGGCCTTCGGAAATGTGTGGAAGTTCCCCGACCCACTACTCCAATGGGCCCAAATTTCAAGGACACTAAGAAAATAGGAAGGGACACCCTGATACCAAATTTGGTTCTATCTTCATTGGTTTCGGAATTATGCTCGTTGACCTATATTCGATCAAAAATTCTAGGTTCCGAACTCATGGTACAATCCCGAACGTACGCAATCCCCGCCGTAGTTTCATTACTTGTAACCTACAGCACAAATTTGATGAAGATAGCGTCATTATTTGTTGAGTTATCGTGATTTTTTTTATATGTTCGTTAGCCCTTCGATCGATTAAAAGGTCCAGAATCTGAATCCTTGGGCCGATTTCACCCATAAAAATTTGCTTAACTGACTCTTAATTATTTGTGGGGATCTAGCTTCTTCCAAAATTTTAAGACCCTAGATTGAACTGTTTAGATGATATGTGTGACCAAAAATTATGCAAAAATTGAGTTTTGCATAATGATAAATTTTAGTACCGTATGGCAACCATAAACATTTGCTATTACAAGCAAAAACTATTAATGAAAAAGCTGTTTTATTATTAGGGTATAACGTTATGATGTACGTAAAAAATTCCATCAAAGAATTGGCACAAAAAATTTTGAATATAATAATACATTGTGAATTATGCAAAACAAAATAAAAATAAATAAAGAAATTTGGTCGTTTTCTGTTTTATAGAAATCACCAACCATCTTCGCAGTAAATGATTTTGTGAAATATTTGACCAATGGCTTGAAGATAATATTATACAATCCTACAAAAATATAACACACGCAGACCTTAATGTAAATTGGTTTTTTGAAAACAATGACAAAAACAAACTTAAAAAAAATTAAAATATCTTTGATCTAAATGCAATAAAAAAAAATGTCAAAATTATCAAATTGAACGGACATTGTTTTTTTACGCTATTAATATAATTTTTTGATTTTTTAAATTATCTACATCTTCTATAGTAAAAACTATAACTATTTAACTAAATATTTTATTTTATTTTTCTGGAGAAAAATTTTTATAAAAAAATAAAACAATGTATAAATTGTATTATTAAAATTATACAAATTATTTTACTTGGTTTTTGCGTCATTCAAGAATTAACTGTACATATACAAATTACTTATGAGAAATAAAAAAAGAATATACAAAATTTTAAAATGGTTAAACAATATACTCAATGTACCAAAGGTATTTATAGCAGAAGTTAAGGGGTTTTGTGCAGTGGATCTTATAGAGAAATGTTCCATATAAGATGTGCAAGTGTCTCGGATGAGTTATTTGAAAATATAAAATCTGGTACATTACTCTGGAGATGCAAGAAGTGTCCCACAGCTAATGAATATTTCATAATAACTGATGAAGAAGTCGTTATACTAAAATTGGAGAAAAATCTAAGGAATTGGATTCAATACATTATAAATTGCTCAATACATTAAAAACTTGGGGATTATCGTAATGGATATCTTAGCATCACAATGCTTTGTATGTCAGAAACTAGATGAATCGATGAAAATTCAATAATTATTTAGAATCATTTATTGACAAGGATGACCAAAAAAAAAAAAACATTGTGATAGTGGCGTTACCACCAAAATCAGGTAATTTAAATAAATACAATTGTTTTAGAAATGGCTAAAAAATTAGAATGTAATTTAAGTGAAGATAATATCGAGTAAGTTGAAATATTAAATTCAAATTCAAAAATTGAAACAAAACCATTACAATATATTGTACATCTTTGTTAAAGTGAAATAAAAGAAAATCTTGTTCAGAAATAAAAGAAACAACATATCTTCACAACCGATTTTTTTTCTGGGGAAGAAAGAAATAGAGAGATATACTTCAGAAATCATTTATCTCATTTACAAAAAAATTTATATTATGAGGCAAAGCAAACTTAAACTTAATAACAATTTTTAATTCCTATGGGACTATTAAATAATTTTAATTCAATGATTTCTGATTTATACTTTCTTAAACCCACCTACCCTTTCTTCTTTATTGAATTTCATATTCAATAATTGAGAGTATTGTTTTGAATAGGTTGTGTAATTTTTTTTAAGATATTTGGAAAAATAATATAAAATTAGTTATAAATTATAAATTTTGAAAATTTCAATTCCTGGTGAAAATATATAAAATCAAATATCAAAAATAATTGAAAATTATAAAAAGTAGAATTGTTTAATTTTTTATTTCTCAAGGGGACAGTATAAATAGAGTTGCATTTTACAGTTTAGTCTATCATATAATCAATCATTAAATGTTAAAAAAAAAAAATATATTGAGATTATTATATATCATAAATTGAGAATAGGGTTAGCACTAAAATAGTGTCATCAAAATAAGAAGAACAATAAATAATAATAATAATAATAATTCAAATAAAATAATATAATAATTACTTACTTACTTACTTAGTTGGCGCTACAGACCATGAAGGTCCTGGGCCTGACGTAGCGTTCCTCTCCACCTCGTTCGGTCCCGAGCAGATTCTCTCCAGTTGGAGATTTGGAGCCTTCTGATGTCTGTCGAAATCTCGTCTCTCCAACGAAGGTTTGGGCGACCTCTGCGACGTGTTCCCTCTGGCCTGGCTTCGAGTATCTTTTTAGCTGGAGCATTGTTGTTCATTCGCTCAACGTGACCTAGCCATTGCAGCCTTTTGATCTTAATTTTTTGAACTAGGTCTACGTCACCGTACAGCTGATAGATCTCGGCATTGTATCTTCTTCTCCAGGTCCCATCGTTGCAGTAAGGACCGAACACTCGACGAAGAATCTTTCGCTCGAAAGTTCCAAGTGCTTGCTCACTTGCTCTGGGCAATGTCCAGCATTCTGCTCCATATAGTAGCACCGGAAGTATGAGCGTTTTGTAATTATAATATAATAATTATAATTACAAAAATATTAAGAGTAAAGATATAATATTAATAAAATGTCGAAAAGCAATTGAAATACTAGTAGGGGTTCAATTAGAGGTGAATCTGGTATAAGATATGTGGGTGTTTGTGGCAAGATCTTTCACCAAACTGTAGCGGCCTCGATCACTTTCACGCAAATATTGTGAATACAATTCCAATGATGAGATTTTTGTGCGATGATTGCATTGTATATATACAAAATGTGGACATAATTTTAAAGGAACTTCAGGATGCAGTGTTGGAAGACAAGAAAAATCTGAAAGTGTATAAGAGTGAATTTCAGAACACTTTGAAAGAAAGTCAAGATGAAATTAAAAATCTTTTAGAAGCAATCGAAGTTAGATATTCGGAAAGACTTCGAAGTCTAAAGCACGCTTTAGATAATTGTGTTAGAATATGATAAAAACCCGAAAAATAATTGATACTGCAGATGAAATTAAAAATCATACGTCCAAAATTAATAACAGTGTTGAAAATATTGAAAAAACGTACATAATAATATAATAATGAATTAGCTGCATTAACTAATGATTCAAATCCTCGGACAATCTATATGGAAAATAGAAACAAATATATAGAAATTAAAAGAGCAAAAAATCGATTTATTGAAAGTAAAATTAAAAATTGTGTAGGAGACAATAAAGCAATGTGGAGATCAATCGGAAAGTTCATAACAAAATCAAAAGACAACCAAGCTATTGAGAGCATTATTGTTAATAATAAGGAAATAAATAATTCAGTAAAAACTGCTAACAAATTAAATAAATTTTTTATTAATAGTGTTGATGAAATATCAAGACGCATATGTTTTATTGAATATGGGAATATAATAGAAGAACGTGAAACACGATTTAAATTTAGAAATATAAACAGAGATGAATTATTCGAAATAATCTAATATATAAAGAAGAAAATTTGTTTGTTTGTTTGTCCAGGATTCACGTGAAAACCACTAGTCCAATATTCACAAAATTTTAAAGGAATAATTCTGAGCGTCCGGGGGATGACATAGGCTATGTCACATTTTTAAAAGTCAACAGATTGCGGTTCCAGAGCCGTTTTAAGCTTTTTCGTTTTTTTGATGTCAAGTCAAAGTTCATAAATTTGTCATTATGTCATTTTACTAAGTCAATAGTAGTTTTCTTGATTTGCCAACGTTTGAATACAATATAGTAGATGGTTTAGAAAAAGTTTAAAAACTGGTTTGACCGATTGATTTGAAATGTTGTACAATGTTCCTCTTAGCAATAGTTGTATAAATTTGGTTGGAATAAATTAACCCATTTCGACCTGGCGGGTTTCCAAAAAATTTTGTGATTCCGATTTGTGTTCAATTTTACAGGGTGGTTTCGCAGTCACAAAGAGAGGATGACACAAATTTTTGTTAAGTTCGGTTAACCCGGTCGGGCACGAAAGCGCAATGAATCTTTTTCAATGTTTTTGTTGTCGAGTCAAAACGGTTTGACCGATTGACTTGAAATTTTGCACAAATGTTCCTTCTAGCAACCGGAATTAGTTTTATAAATTTGGATGGAATGGGTTAATCCCATTGCGCATCGCATTTGCACAAGTGTTCCTCTTACCAAACGGAATTAGTTGCATAAATTTGGATGGAATGAATTAACCCATTGCGGCCTGGCGGGCTTTCAAAAAAATTTTTGTTTCCGATTAACGTAACATTTTCCTTCTCTACATTTTTTCGTAAGTCTTTCCTTTTTATCTTTTTTGCAGTTGTTATTTTTACAAATAGATTTTAGTGTAAAATTGCAGTTCTTCAAATAAAATCTAAAAATCAAAAAATTCAATTTCGTATATATTTTGTTTAAATACATAGTATTTTAAAATAGTTTTTCCAAAAACGAAGCCTACATTCATCTCATAAAATCATAAAAAAACGAGGAAGAGCGTAGTAGTACTTTCAGGTAAGTACAAAACACAATATTTTTTTAAGTAGATTTTTAAACCTTTTCTAAATCATCGACTATATTGTATTCAAACGTTGACAAATCAAGAAAACTACTATTGACACAGTATAATGACATAATGGATTAATAATAAATGACCTTTAGTCAAACGGGTATATTAATACTTATATGTAAATACTTATATGTACTTATTACCCGGCGTACGGTGCACCACCACTCATTGGAGTTTTTATTTAAGTTGATGTTATTGAAAAAAGTTAATACAAAAATTACATATGGTGGTAATATTACTTTGGCATGGTGTTTGTGACCACCTAAACGAAGCGAGCTAGATATGGAAAAGAATATATATTTGTGATCAGCGTGACCTCCTGAGTCGATATAGCCATGTCCGTCGGTCCGTCCGTCGAAACTTGAAGCTAATGGAGCTATCCTCATGAAATTTTAACTGTAGGTTACTAGGACTTTAAGTACGGGCGAAATCGTACCATAGTTTCAGGTTTTGGAACCTTTGAAAAGTTCAAAAGCTAACAAACGTATATCTTCAAAACACCAAAACTCAGAAACTAATTACGCTATTTTGATGAAATTTGTATACCCCCACCACTCCCAAGACCTTAAAGCATAATATATTCGAAATTAATAAAGATAAAAAAAATCAAATTTGATATATTCTTTCCTATTTCTGTTCCTATTTAACACTTTTATATTTTTAAAAGGCTAAGAGTTGTACTATTAAACATATTATGTATTATATTTTATAAATTAAAAACTAAATATTTTTTTATTGAATTATTACCATAAGTAATATACAACTAAGAAATTGTGTACGATACTTAAGTTGTAAAATATATTTTTGTATTAAAATTAATTATATGAACAGTTCTAAATCTATCATTGAATTTTAGAAATACATTTTTTTTGCATATGTGATAAAAAGCTAATGAAAGCATTAATGGTTTTAACTAACATTAAAAACCATGAAACTATATAAACTTTTATATTTATGTTATTAATATTTCTTTCGAATAACTTTGAGTTTAATTATATAGAACATTAAAAAATAAGTAAATTAAGAGAATAATTTTAAAAATTATTGAAAATTGAAATAATTAACCAAGAGTACTAAATCATTCAACAGTAAATGCACTACAGCTAAAAACCCTGAAAAGAAGTAATTGCTGCATGTAAAATTTTATTGAATTGGATAAAAGTTTTAAATATGTAATTTTGTAATTTTACGAATCCATTTATCTCGATTTAATTTGTTGTTTAATATTTTTAAATAGATAAATTAGTAAGAATTTTAATATTTTTGAATTGATAAAAGAATTAGAAAATGTTTTTGGTATTATAAAAAAAATATGGTTAGCCATGTCTTACGATCAAACTAATAACAGCTTTTATGGTGTTAAAATGACTTATAGGTATCTCTTTAAATATGAACCCAATAGATGCAGGGTACTTCTAAGTCGGTTGCACCGACTTACTGTTTCTTTACTTTTTTCTAATTTTTATTATATCATATATTTTATTCAATTATTACCATAGGTGATACATAATTAAGACATTGTGTACAATACATAGCTTAAGTATTCAAAGGTACTTGCTGCATTTATGTAAAATTTATTGTTATATTTAAATGAATTATATGAAAAGTTCTAAATTTGTTATTATATTTTAGAAATACATTTATTGCATATTTATGGTTTGATTAGCATTTATCACAAAATTTAATAATTCAAATTTTTTCACTTTTTTAATTGAAATGAATAAAATATATTTTCATTTAATTCAAGTTTTTTTTTTTAATTTTTTTAAATAGATAAATTGGTAAGAATTTGTAATATTTTTAAATAAATAAAGTAATTAGAAAATGTTATTAGTATTATAAAGTTAATTTGGTTAGCTATGTTTTATGATCAAACAAATAACAGCTTTTATGGTTTTAAAATGACTTATGGACTTCCCATTAAATTTGAACCAAATAGGTGTAGGGTATTTCTAAGTCGTTTGCACTGACTGACTGTTTCTTTACTTGTTTTTTATCAACTTTGGAGTTGTTACACTATAAGCACTATAACAAACATATATTTCGAATTACAATGCAATACTTACTTGTGATTTTAGCATATAATTTTATAATTTTTATACCACGTAGTGTCGCCCTGTGCTCGGAATTCGAGCTTTTTGTGCTTTTAAAAATCTGTTTTATGTAATCTATATTAGACTAATATTACACGAAACTTATTTGTTTTTCCTATACATAATAAAATTAATGGCAACAATGTTGTCAACAATTCTTGCGTTTGAAATTTGCTAAAAGAAAAAAGTTATAATTTTTTCAATTATAAAAACGTGATTAACTATTTTTGAATTGTATTACTGTAGCTTAACGCACTATAAAGAGAGTATAATTTTGTACAGTTATTACACAATAAAAACGATTTACATTCTAAATATAAAAAGTGTTCTAATATATATTCTAAAAATTTGATGTTTTTTCTAAACAAATGCATATACATATTTAGTGAAGTCATGTAGCCAAAATTCGAGTTAATGCTGTCCTACATATAGAAAACTGTACTTTTTTCTAAACATTTTAGTACGATTTGAACTAAGTTGTATGTATTCTGTATCCTAATTAAAAACTCTATGAATACATAATATGTACAAACAAATTTATTATATTGTTACGTAAGCAAATTGCATTCATTAATTTAAATACTTCATTTTAACTTACAAACTGTACTTTTCACTTTTAACTGCATTCCTAAAAATGCATAATAACTTTATCTTAACTCATAAACTGTACTTTAACTATCAAGTTTCGTAAACGGTAATTATAATCGTTTACAGAAACAAAATAAAAACCTAACTAACTTGATTATAATCGTATGATTCTAATCAAGTTAAATATGTGTGTGTATTAAAACTTAGGCATGCATCACGTTGCAATAACATGCCAATATGCAAATTGCTTACGTAGCGCATTTCCTATATTAAACAATATTATAGAACAATTGTATTAAGTTAGTCTGTAAGAACAACTCAAACAGGAACAAGAGTTCCAGATAAATAATAATAAAAGAATATTAAAAAACAATAAAACAAGAGTTTTATTAATAATAAAAAATATTAAAAAAATAAAACAAGAGTTTTATAAATAATAAAACTGGCGCAGTCAGTAAAAAACTTTTAAAAAAATTTATAAGAAGATTTATAAATTTAAAATTTAATTTTTGCATATACGTGTTTTGTGTTTAAATTATTAAACAAAAAAAAAAAAAAAGAATTTTTTTATTCTAAATGTTTTAACTACAATAAAAATTTAAAAGAAAAACTTTAACTGTGAATTTTAAACAAAAAAAAAAAACACTCGTAAATAAGTGACTTCCAGTTTCAACCTAAAATAAAAAAAATAAAAAATAATTATACAAAATAACAATAGTTTACAACAATAAACAAAAAATATATAAAAAAATATATACATATATCAACAACATCAACAACAGCATCAACAATATCAACAACAGCACCAATAACATCGACAACAACACCAACAACATCAACAACAGAACCAACAACATCGACAACAGCACCAACAACATCAACAACAGCACCTACAACATCAACAACAGCAATAACAACATCAACAACAGCACCAATAACATCATCATCATAATCATTATCACGCAGAAATGGAACTACTACTTTTATTATTCCTCTTCATTTCACATGTATCGCTTCAATCCATAATCAAATAAGTCAACTTAAAAATGAAAACGGTTTCGCTATTATAAAACTGGAAGAACAAAAAATTATTGAAAATTACACGAAAACATTACATATTGTAAATATTATCGAATACCAAGAAATAGTTAAAAATCTAAATCATAATTTCTATCTTCTTAACCTAAAGAAAACAAGCACAGAACACAAAATTTTAAAGACAGAACTTTTAAACTTACAACATACTATGAATTCACTAATACCTAAACTTGATGGGAAAATTCGAAATAAACGTGGATTGGTTAACGCCCTAGGGACAACAATGAAACTTTTGACAGGCACAATGGACAACGAGGACTCGGAACAAATATTCAAACAACTACAAAATTTAGATCTTAATACCCGACAAATAACAAACGCAATTAACAACCAAATAGTCATCAACAAAAACTTAGAAAAAAATATCCAAACAATAGCAGAAAACGTGAATAATCAACAACAAAAAATTAGTCAGTTTCTCAATAAAATCGGAAATACAACCAACAACCTTATCGCAAAAGTATCACAAACCCCTTTTGCACTTCAGCTCTTCGCACAAATAATGAGTAATTAATGAGCTTTGCAATAATTAATAAATTAACCTTACTTGATTTGTTTACATTGGTTGAAATAATTCTGGTATTGTATATCTCTCTCTTTCTTTCTTCAAGCAAAATATACACATTTAATTTTCTTCAGTTCCACTTTTGTATACATTATATAAATTTTAATACTGAATTTTTAAATTTATCTTATAAACTTAAATATTTAATTCATGAATTTTTAATTGTTTATTGTAAACTTTTGTTTTTTTTGTTTTATAATAATATGAGGATTTTACCATTTTTAAAAATACTTAAAATTGCACTTATTATTTATTTCATAAATCTTTACTTTTCTGACACATTGTTTATATACATTTTGTATAAACATTGTTCATATACATTATTTAAATCCACTCTTGCATGTTTTTTTCATCTTTCTTTTTATTTCTTCTACTCTTTCTTAATTTACTTTTGTTTATGGTGTACTTTGTCAATATTATATATGTGCAAGCAAAGGTAATATTGTTGTCTATTTAATAAATTAACTACTAATTCATATCACTTCATTTATTTAAAAAAAAAATGCTCACTTATATACACAAATTTACATTTTTTTTACTTTACAATTCTAGTAATATTTTTTATACACTTTTTTTTTAGAAACTCTTATTACACTTTTCATTAAAATTTTTTTTACATTTTTTTTTTTGTACATTATGGTGTAATTTGTCAATATTGTATATGTGCTATTAAACAGCGTATACAAAATACTTGCTGGCATTTTATGCACAAAAATGGAATGCTATTACAAAGATATAATTGGCGAATATCAAAGCGGATTTGTGGCTGGTCGCTCTACAACTGATCAAATCTTTAGTCTCAGACAAATAATGGAAAAATGTAGAGAATTTTCCATCTCCTCTCATCACGTCTTTGTAGATTTTATGAAAGCGTACGACAGCATACAAAGAGGTCCCCTATGGAACGCAATGGTGGAACTGGGCATCCCAAAGAAACTGGTCAACCTGGCAAAAATGACCACTGAAAACAGTAAAAATTGTGTCCGCATTCAAGGTGACCTCTCTGAACCGTTCGAAACAAAAACAGGAGTGAGACAGGGAGATCGGCTAGCGCCAATGTTATTTAATCTGGCACTTGAAAAAATTATCCGTGCATCAGAGATTGAAACAAAACAAACACTTTGGTGTAAATCATCACAAATTCTAGGCTACGCTGATGACCTCGACCTGATAGGCAGAAACATAAATGTTGTAAAAGAAAACTTTATAAAATTACAAGAAAAAGCTGCCCAATTTGGTTTGAAAGTCAATGCAGAGAAAACAAAGTACCTTAAAACTCAAATAACAGCAAGAAATCAACCACATACACAAACAATTGCTGTGGGAGATATGGAATTTGAAAGTGTTAAAGATTTCAAATATTTAGGATCAGTAGCTGACATAGAAGGCTCAAATAATGCAGAAATAGACGAAAGACTGAAATCTGGAAATAAATGTTATTTCTCCATGCTAAACTTCTTTAAATCAAACTATATCACAAGGAAAACAAAAATAAAACTGTATAAAACTTTGATAAGACCAGTGGTATCGTATGGATGTGAAACTTGGAGCCTTCGAAAAAATGAAGAAGAAAAATTAGATATTTTTGAGCGCAAGATTCTCCGAAGAATTCTGGGTCCTGTCAGAACGTCAGAAGGATCGCTTCGACTTCGAACGAATGAAGAATGCATACAACAATTTAAAGATTTACAATTAAGTTCGTATATTAAAATACAAAAATTAAGATGGGCAGGTCATATTTCCAGAATGCCAAACGACAGGTCCGTATCCAGAATCTTCTATGGTAATCCAGTTGGAAAAAGACCAGTTGGCAGACCAAGAGTTAGATGGAAAGATAATTTTCATGAAATTGTAAACGAGCTACAAATACACAATTGGAGAACGAATGCCGTAGACAGAAATAATTGGAAGCAGATAGTTAGGGAGGCGAAGGCTCACTATGGGCCGTAGTGCCAAGGAGGAGGAGGAGGAGGTATATGTGCGAGCAAAGGTACATATGTATATTTATACATGGATGTATATGCATCCAAAAATATGTGCCTATGCCTGCACATATGAAATATTGCTGTCTATTGAATAATTTTATCACTTTTTTTTTATTATTATAGAAATTATTAAAATAAAAAATAATTTTATCCCTTTTTTTTTTTTTTATTATTATAGAAATTATTAAAAAAAAAAAAAAAAAAAAAAATAAAAAACTTATAAGACACTATCAACTTTGTACTGTTTTAAACCACGTTGTTTTACTTACTGAAATAATCATTCATATAAATCATATCGTCACAATTTGTAAATGCATGATAAAAGCTCTCTCTTGTTTAATGTTGCTATTCCGTTATGCTACTATTGTTTTTAATTACAAAGATGTTGTTTGATATTAATGAAAACATTAATGAAAACATTAAAGTTAATTATTTTACAGGGTTAGACAGGAATGTTATGGTTAATTATAAAAATAATTTTAATATAATTTATTTAAATATTCAAAACCTTCGAAATAAATTAAGTAATTTAGAGGTTTTAATTAATTCTTTATATTGTGAAATTCATGTAATTGTGTTAACTGAAATCTGGCTTCTAAGTCATCAAAACCAATTTTATAATATTCCAGTGTGTTCCTCATATTTTTCTAATCGCGAAAAATCCAACGGTGGTGCAGCTATTTACATATCTAATAAAATAAGCAGCAATATTGTATTTGAAGAAAACTTCTTCAACTCAAATATTCTTGGAGTAAAATTGCAAAAACCAAAACTAGACATAATGTGTTTCTATAAGGCTCATCAGACAAATTTAAAAGATTTTATTGACAGATTGGATGAAATTACACGCAAATATAATAAATCTCTAATCCTAGGAGATTTCAATATTAACTTGTTAGATAAAAATAACTATGATGTAAGAAACTAACTACTTTGCAATGGCATTGTGGTCTAAAACAATATAAATGAGAAATACGCAACAAGAATAGGCACTAATTCTAGAACTATAATAGACCATTTCTGCACGAATCTAATTGAATACAATTATAATCTACACGTTGCTAACACATCTTTGTCGGACCATCAATTGCTCTTTATTAGTTCAGACCTTAGTCTAAACTAAGGAAGAAACTAACTTTACAAAAAAAATTTTAAATTATGAAAAGCTTTCCATTGAAACCTTTTGGCAAAATCTAGGCAACTTCAATACTTTGGATGAATTTATCCAAGTGTTTTCTGAAAAAATCAAAAATTACACTGAAATAATTTCTTCTAATTACACCAAGAAAAAACATGAGTGGATGAATAATGGGATTATTCGTAGCATGAAGATTCGTGACTCTTTCTATAAATACAAAAAAAAATATCCTAATGACGTAAAGATTAATAAACTTTATAAAAAACATAAAAACATAGTCAAAAGACAGATAAAACAAGCTAAGTATAATTTTTGTAATAAGATAATATCTAGTGACCCCAATAATAGTAGGAAATTATGGTGTCTTTACAAAAGAATCATGTATAATATAAATAGTTTCGATAATAATAATACTCTAAATGAAATTAATTACAATAATAGCGTTATAAATAACTTTCAGCAAATCACAGATATAATGAATTCTTATTTTATAGATGTTACAAAAACCTTAGATATAGCAACAGACCCCATAGATGAAATATACTTAGCTTCATTTCCAAAAAAACATCTACAATCAATTTTCTATATTTCCTACAAACTTAGAAGAAGTCCAAATGACAATCAATTCATTAAATTTGGGATCGGCGACTTGACATGATAATATTTCATCTAAAGTGTTGAAAAAGTTCTCAAGCCAGTTAAGTCCAATACTGGTTAAATTTATCAATATATCTTTTGAAGCTGGTCCGTTTCCTGACTCACTTACACATGCCATTGTTACCCCGATACATAAAGCTGGTGATAAAACGCTTCCATTAAATTACCTTCCAATCTCAGTTCTGAATTCAGTCTCAAAAATATTTGAAAAAATTATTAAAAAAAGACTCGCGTGTTTCTTGAACTCAAATAGTATATTGCATAAAGAACAATATGGGTTTGAAGAAAATTCTAATACGACTACTGCTTGTTTATCTCTAACTGATTTCATATCAAAGAGTATGGATAATAAAAAATTTACTGCTTGCCTATTTATAGATTTGCAGAAAGATTTTGTCGACCATAACATTCTTCTTTTTAAGTTATCTCAATTGCAATTTAGTGAGACTCAGTTAAATCTTTTTAGGTCATATTTACACAACAGAAAACAACGGACACACTGTAATAACACCTACAGTAATATGAAATACATAAAAAAAGGGGTACCTCAGGGATCAATTCTGGGTTCTGATCTATTCAAAATCTATATTGATGATTTAGCTAGATTAGAACTAAAGGGTGTATTACAGCTTTTCGCAGATGATGCGGTTATTAAATATTCTACAGATAATGAGATAGATTTAAGGGAATCAATTATATATAACCTTGATGTTATTGAGGAATGGCTTCTTAAAAATAAGATGTCATTAAATATAAAGAAGACAAAAGTGATACTTTTCGATAACAAAACTTTTAGTTTTTCTAGTATCAATTCTAACCACATCAGTGTAGTGGAAAGCTATAATTATTTGGGATTGTTAGTAGATAGTAGGTTCAAATGGTAACATCACATAGATCATATTATTAAGAAAATAAAACCCTATGTGTATACCCTATGTCAAACTTAACATACTTAAATCCACTTTGGAGCAATGCGCCACAAACGTATATAAAACGACTGGATATCATACATAAAAGGGCTATAAAAATAATAAAATTTTACCCAATTACACATCCGTCCCATTTAATATATTCGTCACAATATGTAAGTCTTGAAACTATATGCAAAAGAGAATTATACTTTCTAGCCTATAAAATAATTAACAACTTAATCAAACATAACTTCCTAATTAATCGCAACATAGATATACACAATACTAGAAATAAGGCAAACTTTTATCTTTCATTGTTTAGAACGGACAAACAAAAAATGAATTGTGTATATAATAGTTTAAGTGCTTTCAATGGTTTATCAGATGATTTGAAATATATTAATTCTTATAGTTTATTTAAGAAAAAAATAAAAAATTTGCTTTTAACTCTAAATTAAATAACAAAATGATAGAATGCTCATATATTATTATAAATATATCATAATGGATTATCAGATAATTTGGAAAATATAAATTCTTATAGTTAGTTAAGGAAAAAAAAAAAAAAATAATAAATTTTCTTTTAACTCTAAATTAAGATATTACTTAATTTTTTAAATATAAAAATTTTGTAAATATATGTTTATCTATATTACTTACTTTGCACAATTTAATAAAATTATTTTAATCATAACAAATTGTTAAAAGATATACTTAAAATTGCTTGACAATAATATTAATCTATACAACCAAAGGGCTTACTTAGGCTATGGTTAAAAAAAAAAACTAATTAAATAAATATATATAACGTAAAAAGATGAATATAAGATGGAAATATAATAAAAAAAAAAAAAATAACTTCAATTAACAATCACTTACAACCCATTAAAGACATTATCTTGCTTAGTCGTTTAAAAGTCCTTGCACATGACATACTTACCGAAGACGAAATTCAAAAGTTTAACCTTACTATCGAAGATATGCCTTATATAAAAAGTACCATTCTATTTAAAGACGGCCTTATAATAGTTGTTTTATTTCTCCCAAACTTTACTACCAAAAATTACTTTAATGCTTTAGTTATACCATTTCCAAACTACAAACACGAACAATTAGATATACCTATACAGAATATCATTTTGAACGAGGAAGATTATAGTTGCCCTTGCCAACTTTTAGATACCCGTGCATACCAACTATGGTGTATAAAATAAACCGTAATTTTCTTCCCTTATACATTTAACTCATTACCCCATAATTTTGACGTAAAAAAAAAAAAAAAAAATTAACAAAAAAAAAAAAAATTAACAAAAAAAAAAAAAATCACAAAACAAAAAACAAAATTTTCATTCATTGTCCCATAACCTTAGCTTAAAAAAAAAAAAAAAATTAACAAAAAAAAAAAAATCACAAAAAAAAAAAAAAAAAAATTTTCATTCATTGTCCCATAACTTAAGCTTAAAAAAAAAAAAAAAAAAAAAAAAAAAAAAAAAAAAAATTGGCCCACCCTAAAAGTCCGATGGTCCGAGTGATGTCCAAATTTGCCAAATAACTTGCCCTATTAATTTACCTGCCCAATTTTAATTTTAACCTTGTAGCTTTATTAGATTCAAAGTTATTGAATCGAAAACTTTGTATGGCAGCCCCCCGAAAATGGGGCCCTAACATTTTGAAACTTCATATAAGTGCTCGATTCATTATATAACTAACCGTGTGTAATTTTCATCCCCGTAGTATAAATAGTTTTGAAGAAATTCATATTGGTGCAAAAAAGTTGTATGGCAGCTCCCCGAAGCCTTGGTCCGATTTTAACCAAAAACAATAGGGAACCTAGAAATTGTCTAAAAATGACTTTGTGTGAATTTCAAGACTCTAGCCCTTTTAGTTTTTGAGTTATCGTGCTGACACACGGACGGACGGACGGACAGACACACATAGCTAGATCGACTCATTTTTCGATTCTGAGCCGATACGTACCCTTGACACTATATCTAGCTCGTCTAGATCGATGCGTTACAAACGGAGGAGCAAATCTAATATACCCGATGTCATATATGTATGCACGGGTATAAAGACAAAGAAATTTTTGAATACAATAATAACAAGTGATGAAAAAAAACCAAGGGTTTTTAAAAAAGCACATTTTCAAAATTGTATTGTATTACATACTGAGTTTAACTTTGGAAATATTTACTTAAAAAAAGCAATTACTGACTTACAGACTGCTAACAGTAAATTTTTTATTTAAAAGTTGTTATAGCCCTTCAATGGGGAAGGTGCCCAAATTTCTCAAGAATTTACACTCAACTCCCCCACCCCTTATCCTCTAGTTTTTTAGGTTCTAGGAATTAAATTGTAATTGTGGAACAAAAATTTGGAATTTTACTTAATCAGTACAAAATGGGTAAAACTAAGAGACACTTTCTTCAATTTAAGGAACCCCTTTTAAATTTAAGAAAAATCTTTAACATATGTTAAAATATAATGTTGGACCTTTAAATTTTGTATATTAATAAAAAAAAATTTGGACAGGTATTCAAGTTACAGGTGCTTAAAAATAGCATAATTTCAATTTTCGGGCCCTTATAGCTCCTTAACATGGGGCTTGACAAAAAAATTTTGTTAACCGACTCCTACTGATTTCTGAGTATCTAACTTCTCCCAAAATTTCAAGATCCTAGCTTGAACCGTTTAGAAGATATGTGGGGCCAAAAATTTTGCAAAAATTGAGTTTTATATAATGGTAAACTTTAGTACCGTATGGCAACCCTATACACTCAAGCAATATATTTTTGTAAAGCAGCTCTCTAATACCGTTTTTCGATTGAAAATAAACCTAACAGAACTTTTGTTATATCAATTTAAATATAGGTCTTTTTTGGAAATTTCAGGGGCTGTAACTTCGTCACCCTTCAAAATTAAGAAAAACCTTTGACACATGTTGAAATATAATTATAGAGCGTTGAATTTTGTCTATCACTAAAAAAAAATGGGACAGGTATTTAAGTTACAGGTGCTTAAAAATAGCATAATTTCAATTTTCGGGCCCTTGTAGCTCTTAAATAGGGGGCTTGACAAAAAAATTTTGTTAGGATCTAACTTCTCCCAAAATTTCAAGACCCTAGCTTCAACCGTTCAGAAGATATGTGTTGCCAAATATTTTGCGAAAATGTTAAATTTTAGTACCGTATGTCGACCCTAAACATTTGCCTTTAAAAATTTATAAAGTTTATGAAACCAGCTATCATTTGCCGTTTTCAGATTGAAAATATATGTAACAGAACTCTTGTTATAAAAATTTAAATATAGGGCTTTTTCCAACTTTGGGGGGCTGTAGCCCCGTAACAGGTGGGGCTACAGAAAAAAATTCTTCTACGAAATTATTTTTTTTGCAAAAACTACCCATGGTTAAAATTTCTATACTCTATTTCAAACGGTGTAAAAGTTTTTGTAAACATACGGACGGACGGACAGAGTGAAGCTATATAGGCACATTTTTACAAAATTTTTTTGAAAATGTGCTAAAAAGGATTTGTTGAGGAAAAACCTACTATTTCCAAATAATAACTGCATAAAAAACCTACTAAAAGAAAATAATACATGTGACTTTAAAATAAATGACTTAGAAACTATAAAAAAAATTAACGATGAATTAATTGTAACTTTAAATTTAGAAAAAATAAAAATTGTACAAAATTGTATTAATCAAGAAATAGTTATTAGAGGAAATAATTTAATTAAATATAGCAATTGTAATTTAAATATTAAAAATAATGCATTTTATAACAAAATAGAAAAATACAAAGATGAACCTATTATACCAATTGTAAATGATTTCTATAAATGAAATAAATATGAAATAAATAATTAAATAATTTCACATTAAAACAAATTTATGTAAATCAAATTGAAAATTTGAAAACTATTGAATATTTAGAATATAAATCAAATGTCAACTTTTAAACCTTACTAACAACTAAAATTCTGGTTGTAATTATAATTTTAAATATTATATTAAGCTACTGTTATAAACGCTTAAAATAAGTATAAATCAAACACATGTAAACCCAAGGGAACTTGAAACAAGTCCCTTTTAAAGTTTAAATTTTGGAGACCAAAATCTCTTAGGGATGGAGGTGTTACGTAAGCAAATTGCATTCATTAATTTAAATACTTCATTTTAACTTACAAACTGTACTTTACACTTTTAACTGCATTCCTAAAAATGCATAATAACTTTATCTTAACTCATAAATTGTACTTTAACTATCAATTATCATTATCAAGTTTCGTAAACGGTAGTTATAATCGTTTACAGAAACAAAATAAAAACCTAACTAACTTGATTATAATCGTATGATTCTAATCAAGTTAAATATGTGTGTGTATTAAAACTTAGGCATGCATCACGTTGCAATAACATACCAATATGCAAATTGCTTACGTAGCGCATTTCCTATATTAAACAATATTATAGAACAATTGTATTAAGTTAGTCTGTAAGAACAACTCAAACAGAAACAAGAGTTCCAGATAAATAATAATAAAAGAATATTAAAAAAACAATAAAACAAGAGTTTTATTAATAATAAAAAATATTAAAAAAATAAAACAAGAGTTTTATAAATAATAAAACTATATCATAATTCATAAGTTTAGTACTTAGTATTATATTATATTGAAGCTGCCAGAAGATAATAGATAAGTTGACAGAAGTCGAGATTTTTTTAAAATCAAAATTTTATGATTCATAACATATCTACAAAGATATTAAAAAAAATATAACTAGTCAATTAAAGAATTGATAAATTTTTCCTCCCCTGACTCCATTTTAATATTTAGTAGCTACATACGTAAGTAGGCGCTACATTTCAATAATAAAATCTGAAATTTTTACAACAAATGTATGTATGCAAAAAATGGTTTTGAATTGTTAAGTTTACTTTATATTATAACTTTTTATCTAGTTTATTTATTTATTTTTTTCTATGTATGGTCATGAGTCATGACTCATAAGTTTCTTCAAACAAACAAATGTTATTCCTTGCGTTTTCTATGGACAAGTAAACTACTCATTTTTACTCTCACCTACTGTCAGCTACACCACACCAGCTCTTGAAAAAGAGTAGATGAGAGAAGTAGATAATTAAATAATTTTCGGCAAATAGCTTTAATTAAATTTTTCATAATAGATGAATTTTCTCTTGAATAGGTTATGTTAAATCATATTTTTTATTTGATTACCAATAAGCACTTAACTCTTCCATTTTAAAAAATATTCTTTATATATTTCAGCAATAAACCTTAATTTTTTCACTTTTTTTTCATTATCTAAATATATTAAATATTATTAACTTCACAAATGACAGATAGTTTTAAAATGTCATATATTATGAAGGATAATTAATCTGACAATTATAAACTCCTGAAACAAAAATTAGCTTTCCATTTACAAACAACTTCTACCTACTCTTCATCAACAATTTTTGGTAAAGGTAAAAGCAACGCATGCATTATATAAAATCCGTGCGTTATGTCAATGTAAAACTAAAAAGAGTTTTTTATTATAAAAAAAACATATGTTTAAAATGTAGAATAAACTTTTCTTTTAATAAGGTCTAAATTAACCTAAATGAAAATATACGACGTACAATTTTTATACGGCAGTACGTCAATATGTCTATGAATGTTTTAATTTAGGACAAAAAATTTTTTTAATTTCATACAATAGATATATTTTGAATTTTTTTCAATACAAGATATTTTTTAAAACATAATCTTAGAAATATAAGAAAAACCAAAAAAACAATATTTTTATACATTAGGTCAATTTGCCCCGGCGGATTGGGGCTTAGAAACATCCGCAGTAAGGAATGCTTGGGGTACGAGTCCTCTAAAATCCAACGAAAATCCAGAAGCGACTGATCCAGAATGGACGGCTTTCTGGTCTACGTCGGTTCCCCAAAGGGGAGGCAGTTAAAATACCTGGTAATAGGTATAAAATACAAAATATAATAATATAAAATAATGAACACAAATAAAGATAAAAATATGGTAGGGATATCTACCAAAATGTCGGCAGAGACCACGGCCGCCGGCGAGGGCTTGGCTAATTCCACAAAGGGATTAGTTAAGTCGCCAGTGGTTAAAAATGTATCTACGTTCAACGCAACCGACCCTTTTAAAAGGGCGGTTTAGTGGGAAGATCACCACCTGTAGTTGAAAATAAAACCAGTGACAAAGCGGAAATCCAGGCTAATGTCACTAGAAATATTACTGGTTCGAAATTAATAAAAATTATGTCTAACGATGACGGTCAGAATAAACCCCTAGACGTGGATATTACAGTAGAGAAACAGTTTCATTTAAGAATACGTGAACTAGAGAAGATGTGTAGCGAGTTAATGAGTCAGATTCACACTTTAACCGAAGAAAATAAAATGCTAAAGAAAAAGCAATTAACTAAAAGTGCAGTAGAATACTGTACAGATGAAGAAGAACTAACTCCGGAAACCGAGTGGATTGTAAAACGTGCAGGGAAAATAAGAAAAGCGGAGCATTCACCAGAAATACACAAAGAAAATAGTGTAGAATAATTAAAGGTGATTATACCAAAAATTGCAATTGATAAACCCATCATTACAAGAAAAAATAAACCTCCTCCGGTTATCTTAAGTAATGTTGTAGAATACCCCAAAGTTAATAAAATACTGGAAGATGTACAAATTAACTATAAAATAAATATGATGAATAACCATCAACTGAAGATTAATGTTGAAAAAGAAGGAGAATACAGAGAACTAACAAAGATTATAAATGAAGCTAATTTAGAATGGTATACTTATGAAAACAAGTTGACCAGGCCAATTAAAGTTATGGCTAGGAACTTGCATCCTTCATGCGATCCTGAAGATATAAAGCAAGAGCTTAAATGTAAGGGTTTTAAAATCATTGAAGTTGTAAACAAAAGAAAAAAAATTAAAAAGAATGAGGAAGAAACTATAGTTAAACTACCTCTTTTTATGTTAACATTTGAAAATACTGAGGACATTGAAAGATTTATAAAAAAAAGTTTATTCAGCATATGAGAGTGAAAATTGAAGCTCTGAAAAAAACAAATCTGATTCCTCAGTGTAAAAAATGTCAAAGATATGGTCACACACAAAAATTTTGCCAGCGTCTAGCTAAATGTGTAAAATGTGCAGGGTCACATCTATCAAACTATAGGAGGTGCGTAGTTGCAAAAGAATTACAAAAGAGAAAAAAAAATTAACCCAAAACATACCAAAGAAGGTGCGTCGAATTCACCTAACCCTAAATCTAAAAGTTTAAATCCTAGCAAGGTCATCGACGGTTTGTCGTATGCCCAAGTATCACAAAATAGAGCAAAAGAACCTATTAGTGCAACAAAACAGAACAATGTAGCATTAGAAAAATCAGCTGAAAAAATAATAAAACGCACTAACGATAGGAATATAACTCATAGCACAAATAGCATTCATAAACCTAACACTAAAGCTGATAATAACATTTTAATGCAGCTGATGCAAAATTTGTTCAATTCAATGAACGATATCTCTAAAAGAATAACTAATTTAGAAAACAATTCTAGCAAAAGCTATAGTGGTACTCCGAGAAAATTTCTAAATAATGGCCCAAAATAAAATTAGTATTGCTACATGGAACGCAAACGGCGTACTAAATAAAAAACTAGCATTAGAGCTATTTCTAAAAACTAAAAACATTGATGTGTTTCTCCTATCAGAAACTTATATGGCAAGACAGTTAAAACTAAAAATAATAGGTTTCACATGTTATAATGCGACACACCCTAGTAATAAACCGCGAGGAGGTAGTGCAATTTTGGTGAAAAACTCTTCACTACATCACGAAGAGTGTAAAATAGAAACTGACGAATTCAGCTCTCAGTAATACGTGTTAGGTCCCTTAAACAGGATTTAAACATTGGGGCTTTATATTGCCCTCCTAATTACAATTTAAAGAATATGATCCTTAAAGACCTCTTGAACCGACTTGGGGATAGGTTTATCCTAGGAGCTGACTACAATGCCAAACATATCGATTGGGGTTCAAGACTTACCTCAACAAGAGGAAGAGATATAAGGAAAGCAATTAGAGAGTTGGGTTGCTATTTTCATTCTACAGGCGAACCAACTTATTGGCCTACTGATACAAATAAAACTCCTGATCTACTGAATTTCTTCATAACAAAAAAAATATCTCCAAATTTTATTAGCCTAGAAAATAATGAGGATTTACACTCAGACCATTCGGCTGTCGTACTAAATCTGCATGAAAAAATTGCTAAGAAACAAAATAAGCCTACATAAATCAACAAATTGGTTCAACTTTAAACAATAGATAGAAAATAATATAAATTTAAGGGTTAAAATAACAACTATAGATGAAATTAATTTAGCAATTGAAAATCTTAATAAAATTGTCCAAAATGCTGCATGGAATAATACAAAAGAATGTAAATACATGACAGCAGGACTTAATTATCTTAGAGATATATTAAATGCGATTGAACTAAAGACAAGAGCTAAACGAAGATGGCATGAAACACGCGACCCAGCTGATAAAACTGTGTTGAATAGAATAACACAGAATCTTAAAAGAAGAATTCTTGAAATAAAAAACAAATCATATGAAAAATATGTTGAGAATTTATCAGCTAAAAAGAAAGAAATTACTCTTTGCGGAAAGCAACAAAGAGTTTGAAAAAACCTGTAGTGCCAGTCCCACCAATTCGGAAAATGGATGGTAAATGGGCAAAAAATAATAAAGAAAAAGCCGAAACATTCGCAGATCACCTGGAAGAAATTTTTCGGCCCAATGAAATAGAGTCAGACCTCTACATTGAAAATTATTTCAGAAGAGAAAAAAATGCCATTGAACTAATTACTCATATAGAAATGGTTGAAGAAATTAAAGCTCTGAAGTCAAAAAAAGCACCAGGTTTCGATTTAATTACTGCAGACATTCTAAAACAACTCCCGAAAAAAGGGATAACAATGTTAACATATATAATGAATGCTATGTTAAGGTTAAGTTATGTAACTAATGTTTGGAAGGTGGCAGAAATAATTATGATACTTAAGCCAGGAAAGCCTCCAAACGAAACAAAGTCTTATAGACCTACCTCTCGGTTACCAATTATGTCAAAACTCTTTAAGAAACTGTTATTAAAAAGGTTGAAACCTGTAATAGAAAATAGAAAACTAATTCCAAACTATCAATTTGGTTTTAGAGAAAAACACTCTACTGTTGATCACTTGGTATAGAATTACTGATATAATTGAGAAAGCTCTAGAAGAAAAACAAATATGCTCTACAACATTTCTAGACGTAGCACAAGCATTTGATAAAGTTTGGCACGAAGGCTTAATTTATAAGTTGCGGCAACTATTACCTAAAAAATATGTAGATATACTCTCATCATACTTAACTGATAGACTGTTTAGAATTAAACAGGATGAAGAGTACTCTACACTGAGAGAAATTAAAGCGGGTGTGCATCAAGGAAGTATCTTGGGTCCAATATTATACTTGCTGTATACTAGTGACTTGCCCCAATTTCAAGAAATAACTGTAGCGACTTTTGCTGACGATACTGCAATAATGGCAGTAGGATCAAATGTCGGCGAGGCTACAAATAAACTACAAAAAGCAAGTGATAAATTATATCTTTGGACCAAAAGATGGAAAATTAAACTAAATGAATTGAAATCAGTGCAAGTAAATTTTACAAATAAACCTATTCAAAATCCCCCAGCAGTACAGTTAAATGGGGTAGATATTCCTCATGAAAACAAGGCGAAATACCTAGGAATGGCATTAAATGTTAGAATGGAAAGAACATGTCAAAAAGAAAAGAATAGAATTAGAACAAAAATATAGAGAAATGGCTCCTAGGTCGAAAATTTAAATTGCCAATAGAGTACAAAATTTTGTTATATAACCAAATAATTAAGCCTATCTGGTTGAACGGCGTACAACTTTGGGGCTATGCCAAACGAACACATATTCAGAGAATTCAAACATTTCAAAGCAAAGTGCTACGTAACATGGTGAGTGCTCCCTGGTACGTACGAAATTCCGACTTACATAGGGATCTAGGAATTCCTATTGTTAGCGATTAAATAAAAAAATATGCCATAAAACATAAGACCCGCTTAGAAGGTCACATAAACATAGAAGCGTCAAAACTTCTACTATCTTCAAATGTCAATAGAAGGCTTAAAAGAACTAGGCCCCTCCAACTAGCGATAAATTCAGATCACCTTAACGGAGGTCTGTAATTCCAGTAGATCATAAAAAGTTAGCGCAAAATTAATGGTTAGTCTCTAAGACTAGTTTTAATATTTTGAAACAGGGCGGGTGTTTTTAGTGTGATAAAGTCACACATAACTGTGGTTGCGCTCAGTATCTTCGACGATTTCCACCATCCTTACACCAAGACAAAAAAAAAAAAAAAAAGTCAATTTGTAAATTTTAAAAATCCTAGTTACAGTTACGCGTATTTGGGTAGCTCTTATGTAAATTCATGTACCTATTTATTTGTAAATTTTTTGACAGAAATTATACGCCGAACGCTTTTATTTAAGTTGAAGATTATTTTTTAGTATTTTCTTGGGAACATAATAATAGATATTTACAATTATTTTGAATGTATGTTTTTTAAAAAAAAAAAATATTATTTTAAAATATTTTATTTTGAAAACTACGATTAAGTTTAGCTTATCTTAACATATTTTAACATAAGAAAAAACAATTACAATATTTTTATGCGCTTTGTTTAATTATTTTGAATATATGTAATGTTTTTAAAAAAAAAAAAAGAAAATATTTTTAAAAACAATATTATTTTTAAAATATTTTATTTTTAGACCAATAACAACATAAAAAAAAACAATTTTTTTTTATGTTGTTATTAACAAGATTTTTCGATTTTAATTTTGTGCAAACATATTTTATAACAAATTTTGTTATACATTTCTCAAACGTAATGGCAACTACAGAATATATTTCAAAAGTCGGTTATTTTATCATTATAAAAAACTTAACAAAAAGCAACAACAATATACAAAGTAGCAAAATAATTTTTTTAGAAAAAAAAAAACATACAGTACTTGTCACTTATAACGACCATGAAGAGACAGAAAATATTCGTCGTAATAAACGAATGTCGTTTTAATAGAATGCTGTGAAATTTGAAACATTTTATTTTAATATTATGATAATTTTCATAACGATTCTTCAACTTCTGCAAAAATCCAAACACCAAATCAAACTACATTAAATTTAAACAACGCTGTCCCCCAAAACTTTAATATTAAAAAAAAGTTTAAATAAAATAAAATAAATCTATAACAACAACTTTATCTTCGGAGAACATATACTCCACCATTCCTCTAAATACTTAATGCGATAATAATAAAATAGCAGTAAACAATAAATATTAAAATCTTGAAAACCAAACAAATAACAATAAAAAAATGTAAAAAATGTTGGAAATACGACACCAGATAAACATCCAATACCTAACATAAAAGATTGCCCTTTAAATCATCCTACATATATTAACAAAAATACAAATTCTACTATTGACCTTACTTCAACACAATCTATTAATAACTTGAAGTCTACACCAGGCTCTAATAATTCTATATCCACACAAGACAATTTCTCATTACCCAACCAACACATTTCAGAAATTAACTTAGATAATGATTTCTTAATGAATCATAAAACATCATCTTACATCTTTCATTTGTTAAGAAAAAAGCACTATAATAAACATATATTTATACTAATGTTAAGAAAAAAGCACTATAATAAACATATATTTCGAATTAAAATGCAATAATTACTTGTGATTTTAGCATATAATTTTATAATTTTTATACCAATAATTTTCATAATGATCCTTAACATTCTGCAATGGAATATTAAAGGTTATCATAACAACTACACTGAAATAGAACTACTTATTAAATCACAACACCCTCAAGTTTTTTTTCCATTACACTAAACTATTTTTGGCAAAATTCCAGACACGCAACTGTAACAGGTGTAGAGTAATGCTAACTACAAACTAATAATCGTAACAATTTTTGCAAAATATTCTGAATATTCTGAAATTAATCTATCACCCTTCGTAAATACAGAAGGCACATACAATAATTTACTCTGCAATAACCAAACAAAATTCTTAGAAATGGACTTAAACATAATTGAATTAGAAAATAGTTCAAATACTGCTAGTGCTTTACCCCAGAGCAAGATAAAATAACATATGAAATGTCAAGAAAAACAACTCAAAAATTCAAATAAAGAATTCCAGAATTTTTCAATAATATCTACAATAAAGGAACAATCCCTCAGACTTACAAAACAGCAATAGTAATACCAATAAAAAAGCCACATAAAAACATAGACGAACTTTCGTGCTGTAGAACAATATCCTTATTGCCGTGTAAAAAGTAAAATTTTTGATAAAATAATAGCTAAACGTTTAATGTGGTATCTTTCCTACAATAAATTATTATCTCCTGATCAGGTGGGTTTTAAAACAAATTCTAATACAACAGATGCTCTTATTTACATAGATCATTTAATATCTAAAAATCTATCCACAACAAATCACACATCCATTAAAAATTACAAGAATGGAAAGTCGGTCCGAAAATTTTTAATTACGTAAAATCTTTTTTAAAAAACCGTAAAATACGTTGCAGGGTGAATAATGTATATTCGCCTACATTTTCACTTTTCAACGGTGTTCCGCAAGGATCACCACTATCGGTCACTCTTTTTCTAATTGCCGTTAATGATATTAGCAAACTGATAAGTTCTAATAAAAATCTTCAACACTGCCTATACGCAGATGATTTATATATAATGTCAAAAACAAAAAACACAAGTGAAATTTCAAACCAGTTTGTTGAAGCATTAAGTTCAATTAATCCTTGTGATATTATTTTATTAGAAATAATATCACTTTTAGACAAAATGTAATTAAATATCTTTCATCAAATAAAAGAAATGTTCATACGAAATGTTAATACCTTATTAACTGTAACTAAATTAACAATAGTTTCTAAAATTGATTACGGACTAATAGTATAAAAAATTGTGCAAAATTTCAATTAAACAAAATAAAAGCCCCATATAATACGTCCATTAGGAGAAGTTTAAGAGCGTTCAGAACAACACCAACAGAACATCTAATTAAATACCTTTCATCAAATAAAAGTAATGTTCATACTAATACCTTATTAACTGTAACTAAATTAACAATAGTTTTTAAAATTGATTGGGAACTGGAATAGTATGATCTAACACAACTGCATAAGGACAATACTACTCATAATCAATTCATACAACTATTCAAAGCAAACACAGAAATTTATAAACAAAATAATTGGGAATTTTTATTTTCCGATGGCTCCAAAAAAGGAAACAGAACTGCTTTTGCAGTAGTGAATGAATCAGGCATATTGATAACAAATAGTTTATTTCCTTCCGACTCTACTATATTTGAAGCGGAATTACAGGATATATTTTCGAGTTTATTAATAACGAAAGCCACCAAAGGAAAAAAAATTATTTTTACCGATATTCTATCAGCTTTTGAATCCATCAAAAGTATGGGGAACGATTCTGAGGTTTTAACACAATAAAACAACTACAAATAGAAATCAAAAACAAAGTTAAAATAATGTGGAGTTGTATGGCAGCTACTCGAACCCTCAGTAGTAGACCAACTAAATTTTGCATTAACTTTGGCCATTACATAAACTATTTTTCGCAAAATTTCAGACACCCACCTTCATCAGGTGTAGTGTAAAGCTCATATAAAAGAAGGAGTTGTATGGCAGCTACTCGAACTCTCTGCAGTAGACCAACCAAAATTTTGCAGTAACTTTGGCCATTATACTAAACTATTTTTGGCAAAATTTCAGACACGCAGCTTCCATAGGTATAGAGTAATTCTCATATAAAATTAGAAGTTGTGTGGCAGGTACTTGAACCCGTGGACCAAAATGGCTGGATTTTAATAGCGATTCCGGTTTTTGCATAAAAACGAATCTGTGAAAATTTCATAATCCTAGCTCCTTTACTTTTTGAGTTATCGTGATGACGGACGGACGGACGGACATACATAGCTAAATCGATTTATTTTTCGATTCTGATCCGATCCATACACTTGAGTCTTTAGGGTATACTAAATTATCCATTATGTCATTATAATATGTATATAGTAGTTTCCTTGAATTGCCAACGTTTGAATAAAACATAGTCGATGGTTAAGAAAAGTTTTAGAAATCTGCTTTTCAATTTATATTTTGTTTAGTACCTACCTGAAAGTTGCACTACGCTCTTCCTTTTTTTTTAGGATTTTATGATTTAAATGTAGGCTTCTTTTTTTAAAAAACTGTTTTAAAATACTATGTATTTAAGCATTATATATACGAAATTTTTGATTTTTAGATTTCATTTGAAGAAAACTGCAATTTCACCCTGAAATCTATTAGATGAACAAAGTAGATAAAAGACAAACACTTACGTAAAAATGTGGAGAAGGAAAATGCTATGTTATTTAATTTTAAAGATATTTTTATTCGGATTCTTTATTAGCTTTATTTTTATTATTATTAATATTATCTCATTTAGCTTTTAACTATTTGAGACTATTTAAGAAAAAAAATTATTCTTATTAATTAAGTGAGTTTTTGGAATAAAAGTTACCTTGCGTTCATATCCAAAATTTGAAAATTCCATTGAATCTTTGTTCAAAACACGCAAAACAGGTCAAATCAAAATTAATACTGTGGGTTTTAATTAAAATGCTGGTATAAAATTTTCAATAAAATTATTTTAATCGTTTAAACAAATAAAATTTATAGAAAAGTTCATGGCGTTGTCGTGGAAAACGAGTTAATCGAACTTAACTAAAACTTTTTGCAGCTTCTCTTTCAAAATGCAAAATCAACCTGTAAAATTGGACACAAATCAAAAACACAAAATTTTTTGGAAGCCCGCCAGGTCGAAATGGGTTAATATATTTCAACCAAATTTATATAACTAATTCCGGTTGCTAAGAGGAACTTTTGTGCAAAATTTCAAGTCAATCGGTCAAACCGTTTTGACTCGACATCCAAAAACGAAAAAGCTTAAAACGGCTCTGGAGCCGCAACCTGTTGACTTATAAAAATTTGACATAGTCTATGTCACTCCCCGATCTCTTTGAATTATTCCTTTAAAATTTTGTGACAATCGGACCAGTGGTTTTAATATTATATATTAGATAACAATAAAAATTTAAGGAGCACCAAATTGACAAGAAGTAGAAGAAAAAAGTATAGAAAAATTAGAGATAATCGTTCAAACTGTATTGCAAACTGTTTTTTAAAGTTTTTGTTTCGCAATCGGTTAAAAGAACTCGGCAAAACATTTTTTTAAACAATTCCCTAATTCAAAGAAGTTTTACCTACTTTCAAAAATTGGACGTAATTTACTTACAAATTTTTTTTTTTGAATAATCGTAGGAATGATAAGTATATACATGTACGCATACAAAATTTACATTAATAAGTGGTCAAACCGTTTCTGATTAAGAGTAAAGTAATGGAAAAATCTGTAAAACGCTGCTGTGCCACAATTAGTTAACGGAACTCAACAAACCTATTTTTAAAACTTTGACCAAGCAATATTAAAAGTAATATCCTTCCCAAATTTTTTTTGAAAAAATTGTCGGGCGACAAGGAGTAACAAATTCCAAGTCTGTTAATAGAGTGAACTCTATTCTCAAAGAGGAACACATATACAATATTTGAAGGCAATCGGTTAAAGCATTTCTACTTTATAGCAAAGTAACGAAAAAACTTATAAAAAGTTATTGGGCGTCAACGGGTTAACGTAACTCCACAAATATGTTTTTGAGGCTTTCTTTTTAACCAAAGCATTACTTCGAAAAATTTGCCAAAACTTGCTTTTTCGCAATTTGCACGCTCCCGGGCAACGCCGGGTGAATCTGCTAGTGTAAAAAAATGGTTAAGACAGTTTCTTCAATATAAAGAACCCTTTTTAAATATGTTGAAATTTAATGCTGCAGCTTTAAATTTTTGTATAACTGTAAAAAAAAATTTAGAACAGGCAAACAAGTTGCAGGTGTTTAAAAACATTTTGTTAACTGACTCCTACTAATTTCTGAAGATCTAACTTCTCCCAAATTTTCAATACCCTAGCTTAAACCGTTTAGAAGATATGTGGGGCCAAAAATTTTGCAAAAATTGAGTTTTGCATAATGGTAAATTTTATTACCATATGGCAACTCTAAACGTTTGCCTTTCAACAGTCTATATTTATTAGTTAAAGTTTATAAATGCAGCTATCTTTTTATCAAGTCCCTAGCTTGAACCGTTTAGAAGATATATGGGGCCAAAAATTTTGCAAAGATTTAGTTTTGCATTATGGTAAATTTTGGTACCGTATGGCAACCCTATACATTATAGAGTTGTATATTTGTGAAGCCTATAAAAGCAGCTCTCTTCTACCGTTTTTTTTATTAAACATTAGTCTAACAGAACTCTTGTTATACCCATTTAAATATAAGGCATTTTTGGAATTTCCGGGGGCTGTGGCTTCGTCTCCCTTGAAAATTAAGTAAAACCTTCGACATATGTTGAAGTATAATTCAAGAGCTTTGAGTTTTGTATATCACTAAAAAAAAACTTTGAAAGGTATTCAAGTTACAATTGTTTAAAAATAGCAAAATTTCAATTTTTGAGCCCTTATAGCCTAATTTTTGAGCCCTTATAGCCGTTAGATCCTAATTGGGCCTTGACAAAAAAATTTTGTTAACTAACTCCAATTAGTTTCTGCGGATCTAACTTCACCCAAAATTTCAAGACCCTAGCTTAAACCGTTTAGAAGATATATGGCCCAAAAATTTTGCAAAACTTGAGTTTCGTATAATGGTAATTAGTACCGTTTGGCAACCATAAACATTTGCCTTTTAAAAATTAACAAAATTTATAGAACCAGTTATCTTTTGTCGTTTTCAGATTGAAAATACACTTAACAGAACTCTTGTTATAACAATTTAATTTAGGGTTTTTTCCAACTTTGGGGGACTGTAGCTCCGTAGCGAGTAAGACTGCAGAAATAAGTTCTTCTACGAAATTATTTGTTTTTGCAATACCTACACGTGGTTAAAAGTTCAAACAGTGTAAAAGTTTTTGTAAACACACGGACGGGCGGACAGAGTAAAGCTTTATAAGCACATTTTTGCAAAATTTTTTGAGGCTTTCTTTTTAGCCAAAGCAGTATTCCGAAGAATCGGACAAAATTTAGATCCAAAATCTTTTTTTATTAACCGTCGGGCCGACATGGGTTAACCCAATATACCAAAACTGTTAATAGTATCGACTCAATTCTCAAAGAACATTACGTAGACAAAATTTCAAGTTAATTTGTCGAACCGTTTTCATTTAAGTAAAAAAAAATTTATACACTTACACCACAGCCCCAACTTGGCGGTCCGTTAGAGCTAAATTTTTAGCCCATGATTTCTTTCCGTACCCGAAAACCCTTATATACAAATTTTCATGAGAATTGGCTGAGCAGTTTAAGAGCCTATTACACATACAAACAAACTTTCGCTTTTATATATATAGATAAAAAATTTCAAATTCAAAATAAGCTAATTACAATTTATTGAACTCTAATTGTCAAATATTTATAATAATTAAAAAATGTTTTGTTTGCATTAATTTACATTAAAAAATAAGTTTAACTAAAGCAATAAGGTATTGAATGAATTATATTTTTTTTACTTGAGTTCATTTACATATTAATATATTGGGTTACAATTTAATTATCATTAAGCAATGCATATGAACTGATATTATAGTTATGACATTATTTAAGTTCATTTACGGAAAGTATCGGATTTCAACTTATTTCCGTTAAGTTATTATCATTTTTATACCCGTATGACTATATAGTCAAAGGGTATAATAAATTTGCCATTACGTTTGTGACGCAGAGAAGGAGGGGGGGGTAGATAAAGACTCAAGTGTATGGATCGGATCAGAATCGAAAAAAAAAATCGATTTAGCTATGTATATCCGTCCGCACGATAACTCAAAAACTAAAAGATGCTAGGATCTTGAAATTTTCGCAAATTCGTTATTTTGGAAATGGCCGTCATCGCTATTTAAATCCAGCCATTTTGGTCCATGGGGTCGGGTAGCCGCCATACAACTTCTTTTTTTACATGAGTATTTCTCTGTACCTATTACAGCTACGTGTCTGAAATTTTGGCAAAAGTAGTTTAGTGTAATGGCCAAAGTTTCTGCAAAATTTGGTTGGTCTGTTGCAGTGAGTTCGAGTAGCTGCCATACAACTAATTATTTTATATGAGCATTACTCTATACCTATTAAAGCTGGGTGTCTCTCCAAAAGAGATTCTGCAAAAAGTTTTAGTTAAGTTCGATTAAACCGTTTTCCACGACGTCACCATGAAGTTTTTTATAAATTTTATTTGCTTAAACGACTAAAAGAATGTTATTGAAAATTTTTTATCAGCATTTTCGTTATAATAAACCACAGGGTTAATTTTGACCGGTTTACGCGTTTTGCACAAAGGTTCAATGAGATTTTCAAATGTTTGGTATTAACGAAAGTTAACCTTTATTCCAAAAGCTCACTCACAATTTTTTTTTGCTCTCAAATAGTCTCAAATAGTGCAAAAGCTTAATGAGATAATATTAATAATAGTGAAAATAAAGCTAATAAAGAATGGTGTACATGTTAATTTTAAAATGTAATAAACCAATTAAAGCCATAATGGCTTTATTTCGCTATTGAATGAGAAATAAAGCCATATCGCACATTTTTACGCGTCTGTCTTTATTTCCAATTCAAATGCGAAATAAAACCGTATCATTCTCTAAAATTTTACGAAAAAAACCCATATTGTAAAAATGATACAAATTCTAGTTTTATAGTTAACAAAGTGAAAAAAAAATAGAAATTCATAAATAAGTGTAATTAGCACGTTTCTAATTTTTTTAATAAACTGAAATAAAATGGGTTAAAAAATATTATAATTTTATTAAGAAGGCTGCCACCGCTGAAACCCCGCCAACTCAATCATTTAAGCTGGATTTTGCATTTAAACCTATTTTATTCGAAAAATAATACCAATCAGTATCTCACACACGCATATGTAATAAATATTCTGGGGAGAAGTCCCAATTTTAAATCCTACTCTAAATCCCTCCTAACTCAGAATCTCACTTACACATATATATAAATATTCTGGAAAAAGCGTTTAACATTTATTTATCCAATTCTAAAACTCCTTGCTAACTCTTTCAATAACAAAGTGATTAAAATAGTGGAAGCTACCGCTCTTCCAGCGAAACATATATTTAAACATTGATATTGTACTGAAATACTGAATTTGTAACTAATATTGAAAAACAACCCCCAAAAATTCGATTTTTCTAAATAATATATATCTAAACAATAAAATAATGAATTTATTATTTTTTTTTTGGATTTTTAGTGTAATTCGTTGGTTTCAAAACCTGGGTTTCAATAATTTTTTAACCGCCTTTATTTCCACGTGATATATGAGATTATTTATATGACATATACAGATTTTCAATTACGAGGGTTTTTGGAGTAGGATTCAAAACCAGGATTGCCGCTTTTTCCAGAATATTTATACCTATATCTAATATATAAAGGAGAAAATTTGTTTGTTTGTTTGAAAAAATCTGTAAAAAGCTGCTGGGCCACAATGGGTTAACGAAACTCAACAAACCTGTTTTTGAAACTTTGACGAAGCAATATTTCGCAAAATGGGACTTAATATCCTTTCCAAATTTTTTTTTGAAAAAATTGTCGGGCGGCAAGGGGTAACAAATTCCAAGTCTGTTAATAGAGTGAACTCTATTGTCAAAGAGGAACACATATACAAAATTTGAAGTCAATCGGTTAAACCATTTTTAATTTATAGCAAAGTTACGAAAAAACTTATAAAAAGCTGTTGGGTCGCAACGGGTTAACGGAAATCCAAAAATATTTTTTTGAGCCTTTCTTTTTAACCAAAGCAGTACTTCAAGAAAATGGCTGAAACTTGCTTTGTTGCAATTTGCACGCCCCCGGGCAACGCCGGGTAAATCTGCTAGTCTAATATATAAAGAAGAGAATTTGTTTGTTTGTTTGTCCAGGATTCACGTGAAAACCACTGGTCCGATTGTCACAAAATTTTAAAGGAATAATTCTGGGAGCCCGGGGGGTGACATAAGCTATGTCACATTTTTATAAGTCAACAGGTTGCGGCTCCAGAGCCGTTTTAAGCTTTTTCGTTTTTTAGATGTCGAGTCAAAACGGTTTGACCCATTGACTTGAAATTTTGCACGAAAGTTCCTCTTAGCAACCGGAATATTGTTGTATAAATTTAGTTGGAATAAATTAACCCATTTCGACCTGGCGGGCTTTCAAAAAATTTTGTGTTTCCGATTTGTGTCCGGTTTTACAGGGTAATTTTGCAGTCGAAAAGAGAGGCTGATACAAATTTTTGTTGAGCTTGGTTAACCCGTTTGGGCACAAGCGCCCAATGAAGCTTTTTCAATGTTTTTAATGTCGATTCAAAGCGGTTTGACCAATTGACTTGAAATTTCACACAAACGTTCCTCCGGAATTAGTTGTATAAATTTGGTTGGAATGAATTAACCCATTTCGGCCTGGCGGGCTTCCAAAAAACTTTGTGTTTCCGATTTGTGTCCAATTTTACAGGTTGATTTTGCAATCTAAAAGAGAGGCTGCAAAAATTTTAGTTAAGTTCGATTAACCCGTTTTCCACAACGACGCCATGGAGTTTTCTATAAATTTTTATTTTATTTGTTTTATTTATTAAAGAATTGAGATAGACAGTAAAACTGGTATAAATCTCTTCTATAATCTAACTTAAAACTAATTTAATATTTAAAATTATAATAAATATTAATAAAATTTAATACACACATTAAAATTTTAGATACATTACATTTTTTTTTTGCTTTTTTTTATTTTTTTCAATTATTTAATTAGGGTAGTACAGCTTTCAAACGTTTGTTGAATAACCTTATGTTGGGAGCATATTTTATATAGGCAAAAAGACTATTGAAGCTTTTTATGCCATTAAACATAATATCTCTTTTACCTTTTTCAGTTCTGGGTGCTTCTAATCGATAATGTTCCGCACTTCTTGTGAAGTAGCTATGAATAGAAGCATTTGTTTGTATTTTCAAACTGCTTTTGGTTAATTTATTTGATAGTTTATAAATCAACTTGCAGTTTTCCAAAAATATTGTTTGTTCAACGGTAGGTAAATTTCGATCAGAATACAAAGATGTAGTTGGAGAATCATATGGAAGTCTGTATAAGATTTTAATAGCTCTGTTGATAATAGCGCTAACTGAACTAATAGCGTATTTGCTACTTTGACTCCAAACTGGAATTAAATACCTTATTTTCGACTGAATATGGGCGTAGAAGACCAATTTAGCTATATCTTCACTTAGTTTAGGACACCTTCCAATTGCACCAGTTAATGATAAAACGGCTTTTTTTAAATTATCTATGTGAATTTTCCAAGATAGATCTTCATCAATAAGTAAACCTAGATATTTCGACGATTTTACTCTTTGTATTTGTTGATTATTAATATTGATTGATAAATTAATGTTATCTTTATTTTTTTGTTTAAATATGATGAATTTAGTTTTAGAGACGTTAATTGTTAATCTCTTATGATTTAGCCACTCACTAACTTTGTATAAATCATTATTAATATTTTCTTCCAGATGGTTCTTGTTTTTACCTTTGTACAGAATTTTTGTATCATCTGCAAACATTGAATAATGTCCACTTAGCCCAATTTTGTTGAAGCTATTCACATAAGCTAGATAGAGAATAGGGCCTAGAACTGTGCCTTGTGGAACTCCAATTTGTAAACTTGCTTCTTCACTAATATGGTCTTTTATTCTGGTTTTGATTTTTCGAAAATTTAAATACGATTTAAATAAATTAGCTGCAACTCCTCTTATACCCATATTGAAAAGGCTCTTTATTAATATATCATGATTTACGGTGTCAAAAGCTTTTTTTAGATCTAAAAGAATAGCGGCTGCGTAGTTATTTTTATCTAACGCCATATTTATGAAATTAACAACTTCAAGCGCAGCGGATTCTGTGCTGCTTCCATTTAAAAAACCAAATTGATGGTCATCAATTAGATTTGAACTTGTGAAGAATGCAATTAAACGACGTTTAATAACCTTTTCAATAATCTTAGATAGACAATTTGTCAAAGATATTGGTCTATAATTGTTAACATCTGTCCCTTTTCCTGATTTAAAAATTGGAGTGGTAATACATTCTTTGGCCTTATTTGGAAAAACACCAGTCGATAAAATTTCATTTATTATATCAGAAAGCTTATTTGATATTATGTGTCTAATTGATTTGATATGTTTTATTGAAATGCCATCTCGTCCAGGAGATGAGTTAGTTTTAAACGAGTTTATAATTTGTGTTATTTCATTACCATCTGTTGGAATAAAATAAATTGAGTTCTGATTTATGTGATCCTGTGTATTTATTACATTATTTGAAAGGTTGTTGAAGTTTTTATTTAACTTGCTTCCGACGTTAGCGAAATGATCATTTAGAATATTAGCTGCTTCTAAATCAGAAGTAGTGATTTCCCCGGTGTTCTTTGTTACGTGTATTGCCGAACTCTCTTTAGAAATGTTCGAACTTAAGTGCTTATTAATAATTTTCCACAGCTGTTAAGAGTTGCAACTTTCACTTATTTGGTTGTTAAAGTAATTATCCTTTGCTTCTTTTATTAATTGTTGAATATAGTTTTTAATTTTTTTATACCTATTTTGCAAATCATAGTTGTTTTTTTGTTTACGAGTTTTAGCATAAAGTTTATTTCGTATTTTGATTACATTAAGTATAAAAGGAGTAATCCAATGGTTTTGTTTCCGTCTTCTAACTATTCTTGTTGAAGAAGCTAATACTTTATTTACATTTATACATTCCGTAATTTCATCATAAGAGTTACACATTTGGATTTTTTGCGCAACTAAGTTTTGGAAAGCATTCCAGTTAGTTTTTTCTATAGTTACTCTTGTCATTTGTTCAAGTATGATATCGCATTTTTCAATATTTATCTCCAAAACTTTGTGGTCACTAATAGGATTATCCGACAATTTGATCGTTGCATTAAAAGTTTTAAAATTGGCAATAACGTGATCAAGGATGCTTCCATGATTACAAACAGATTGGCAACTGCAATTTACGGCTTGCCGAGTTATTCCGTTCATAGTGGTATCATTGATTATGTTAAAGTTGTAGGATTCAACTATATTAATATAAGTAATAGTGTTTTCATTATTTGAAAGCAAATCTATGTTGGTATCACCTACTATGATACAGGTTTTACTGAAAGCCTTTAAGAGAATACCCACTGAATCGATGTAATCGTTTTTATCAATACCAGGAGCATTATACATTGTAATAATTTTAATGTTGGGTTTACAATTGAGTAGTTGAATTCCAATAGGATTAAATTTCTCATTTACAGAATTTGGTAATGCAAGAGAAGTAAATGCAATTTTGTTTTTTATATAAAGTGCTGTTCCACCGCCCCTGTTATTTTCTCTGCATGAATGGATGGATGAAAATTCAGGAATCTGCATAAATGGGATTTCGGATGAATAAATCCATGTTTCATTTAATATAACAATATCTGGAGAATGTGACTTAATTAATAGAGTTAGATCATCAATTTTATTCCTCATACTTCTAATATTAACATACAAAATATTTATTGAATTATTTTTATTGACAATATTTATAGAACTCATCATTTTGATATGGGTGTCATAGATTTATTCCAACTTTCTCTAACTTTTTGAATGTAGTCTCTATAGTTATTATCAATATGTCTTCTGTATGAAGTTAAATCTTTATTGACGTCTTCTTTGGAAATTCCTATTCTTTCATGGTAAGTGAAATATATTTGACATAGTTCCTTGTAACTTGTTGGTAATCCATCTTGATTTATTAAGACCTTTAAATTAGTTTGTGTAATTCCTGCATAACATATATCAGTATGATCATAAAAGTATGAAAGGAAAAGCCTGACATTATTGTAAATTCTGAAATCCCTTAGCCGCGAAAGCATATATATACTGTCACCTTCCTTTACTGCTTTGCGTGTTAATTTTACTATTGGTGGTTCAAGTGTGACAAAATGGTCTTTCTTTAAAAATTCAGGTTTTGTTTGAGGATTAAGCGTTTCACCTTTGATCCAATTCGAATAATTAGGAATTGGAATGTCATTAATAGGATTTATACATTGATATTATTAGTATTTTCATTTTTAATATTATTATTTCCATTATTTGTTATATTATTAACATTATTGATCTTATTTTTTGTGTTTATAATGTTTTTCTTATTACCCCATAGTTTAGATAGATATTTGTTAAACACATTGTGATTCATTTTATTTAAAGAATTTTTTTTAGAAGCAGTTTCTTTTGTTATTACTTTTTTATTATAAATTGCTGATGTAGCAGTTACATGTTTTGAATATTTATTTTTATCAGGTGGTTTATTTATTGTTATTTGGTTAGTTGAATTAGTTAATTTTGAGGTTAATGCTTTTTCCGTTTGTTCGTTCAAATTAGTACAACTGCAGTTTTCTGCATATTCAGGAGAAGTATTTAGTGAATTTTCACTTAAATTCATCGAATTATTTTTAACTAATTCGTCAGCATTTGACTGTAATTGCTAATAACCAATTTTCTTTTTTATTATGCTTAATTTATTTAGGTAAACTGAGCAGTTCTTACTGAATGTGTCGTGGTCATTATCCAAATTTAGTTTCAGCCTCTTATTAGCTTTAATGCAATTAATACATTTAACTACTTTCTTCTCTTTGCACTCACTGTTGGTATGTTTCTGAAGACAATTAGAACAAGTTTCATCATTTTTACACTCAGCCGCTTTATGGTTGAACCCTTTACATTTAAACATCTAAGCACTCTTAAGGCATCAAACACTTTGCAGCGTTCCCAACCAATTGATACTTTTTCATTTACAATTGCTTTTGGAAAAGACTCCTTATCAATTTCAATAAAAGCATTATATTTTATATCATTATATTTATTTACCTCGTACATTTTTTTTAATTTAATATCACTCACTCTAAGTGTTGATTTTGATTTTTTAGTTTATTTATCAATTCATCCTCCGAATACTTTGAGGTCATATGTACTATTTCAATTCTTGGTTTTAGTTCAGTAGGAACTTTGACTTGATACTTCTCTAATTTACTTTCTATTGCAGATTTGATTTTATTTCTTTCCTGTACATTCTCCGCTTCCACGATAATTATTCCATTTTTTCTATTTTCAATATTATTAATTTTAAAGTTTTTTGGGTCTACCTTCTTATTTAATTCCATTCGTGTTATATTACACTTTTGTTTAGTTAACGGTTTAATAACTAAAGGTACTTTTTTTTTAATTACTGGAAAATTATTTTTGCTTACACTTGCATTTTGTTTTACAATATCTGAATAAAAAATATTCTGACCTACATTTCGTTTGCTTTCATTTTCATTAAATTTTTTTAAACGTTCACAAAGTTCATCGTTTTTTAATACCGTATTATGAATAGTCGTATTAAGTTTTTCACTTTCTGTTTGAAATAATTCTGTAATTTTCGCAAATTTTTCAAATTTTTTTTGTTGAACTTTTTTTATACTTTCTAACCGTTCAGTATATCTTTCTTCAATAGCTTTTTAAAGCTGCATTGTTTATAATTCATTTTTTTTTATCGCATTATCAAATTCCTGTTTATATTCACACAAATAATCACTGTTTTTTTTAACCGCACAATTAATGTTTTGAAGAACCATATCTACATTTTGTATGTATTGAATACAATCATCACATATAAATTTAATGTTCAAATTTGAGTTTAATATATTGCTTGCTGCCTGGTCAAGCCCCGAGCACTTGGAGGCACTGTGGAAAATCTTTCCGCACACTCCGACGAACCGAATCCCGGTTTCACCTCTTATTTTCGTCCGGCATTTATAACAGTCAGCCATACCGTTTAGTTGTATGACTAACTGTTTGAGAACTAAAATATAAAATTTCTTTTTAATTTATTTATCAACCGCGAGTCAAAAACACGTCCGATGAAAGTTAAATTCGAAGATTGAACGATTAAAACAATTTTATTGAAAATTTTGTACCAGCATTTTAATTAAAACCCACAGGGTTAATTTGGTTTTGACCTGTTTGCGCGTTTTGAACAAAGATTCAATGAAATTTTCAAATTTTTGGTATGAACGCAAGTTAACCTTTATTCCAAAAGCTCACTTAATTAATTAGACTAATTTGTTTCCTTAAATAGTCTCAAATAGTTAAGACCTAAATGAGATAATATTCATAAAAATAAAAATAAAGCTAATAAAGAATCCAAATAAAAATATCTTTAAAATTAAATAACATAACATTTTCCTTTTCCACATTTTTTCGTAAGTCTTTGTTTTTTATCTACTTTGCAGTTGTTGTTTTTAAAAATAGATTTCAGTGTGAAATTGCAGTTTTCTTCAAATTAAATCTAAAAATCTAAAAATTCAATTTCGTATATATAATGCTTAAATACATAGTATTTTAAAACAGTTTTTCCAAGAAAGAAACCTACATTTCTCTCATAAAATCATGAAAAAACGAGGAAGAGCGTAGTAGAACTTTCAGGTAAGTACAAAACACAATATAAGTTTAAAAGCATATTTTTAAACCTTTTCTAAACCATCGACTATATTTTATTCAAACGTTGGCAATTCAAGAAAACTACTATTGACATAGTATAATGACATAATGGCAAATTTAGTATACCTTTTTGACCTATAGTCATTTTAATTCAGCTAAAATTATTCGCCGGAAACCTGCCATCCTCAATTCTATCGTCAAGGGGCACCAAATTGTCAAGAAATATTCTGCATAGAAATATTAGAGATAATCGTTCAAACTATTTTTTAAAGTTTTTCTTTCGCAATCGGTTAAAAGAACTCGACAAAACATTTTTTTAAGCATTCCCTAATTCAAAGAAGTTGCACCTACTTTCAAAAATTGGACGTAATTTACTTACAAATTTTTTTTTTGAACAATCGTCGGGTTGGCAGGGTTTAACAAATTCCAAGTTTGTTAGTCAAGCGAATTTCATTTTCAAAGAGGAACACATATACAAAATTTTATAATAGCAAAGCAACGTAAAAACCTATAAAATGCTGTTGGGCCACAATGGGTTAACGTAACTCCACAATTATTTTTTTGTGGCTTTATTTATAAGTAAAGTAGTACTTCAAACAATTGCCTGGAACTTGCTTTTTTACAGTTTACAAGCTTCCGATCAACGCCGGGTAAATCTGCTAGTATTAAATATTAAAGGAAGTTTATATTTAGAATTTTAATTTTTTTGGAATTTATATTTATAATTAATTTTGTTTGTTATTAACTTAAATTTTTTGTTAAAATCTGGATATTTTAGAGGTGCATCCGGATTTTTTTCGGATATAACTGCATTAATTTTACTATATGGTTTTATTTCCCAAAATTTTAGAAAATGATATGGTTTTATTTCGCACTTGTATTGGAAATAAAGCCAAAGAGCGAAAAAATGTGCTATATGGCTTTATTTCTTATGGCGTTATTTCACGGCACCATTTCAGAACAGGGTGATTCGTTATGATATTTTTAAGTTTTAAATATGGCGCCGTGAAATAACGCCATACGAAGCCATAATGGTTTTCTTTCGCTATTGAATGAGAAATAAAACCATATTGTCAATTTTTTCGCGTATACCATATTGTCAATTTTTTCGAAATAACACCGTACCATTTTCTAAAATTTTACGAAATAAAACCATGTAGTAAAATTGATACAAATTCTAGTTTTATAGTAAAAAAAGTGAAAAAAAAAGAAATTGATAAATAAGTGTAATTAGCAAGTTTTAAGTATTTTTAATAAACTGGAATAAAATATGTTAAAAAATATTATATTTTTAATACGAAGGCTGCCACCGCCGAACCCCCGCTAACTTAACTATTAAAGCTAGATTTTGCATTCATACCTTTTTTATTCGAAAAGTAATACCAAACATTATTTCACACACGCACATTTAATAAATATTCCGTAAAAGGGAGCAATCCACATTTTGTATCCTACTCGAAATCCTTCCTAATTCAAAATCTCACATATACGAGTACATATATATCAATATTCTGAAAAAGCGTATAACATTTATTTTGAATTCAATTCTAAAACTTCTCCCTAACTTTTTTTTTTTGCATGCACCTCTACGTGCTAACTGTTCACTGTGATAGGTTAAACAGCCTTATTATGCACATATATCATGTCGGAACAGGGGAAATATATTCATATATTAGAACTGATCAAATGAATTCCACATAACAATTTAAACATGAGATAGTATAAATGTTTAACGCCTTATAACATGTAGAAATGTCTTAGATTTTCAATAAATGCAGTTCTATTTTTGTTTATACTATAATAATTTTGTATTTGAGTTATATGGTATTCTATATCAGTGAGTTATATTATATAATTAATTTTTTGTTTACATTTTGCATTTGTTTATACTTTATTTTGTTATAGTAATGTATTTTTTAATAAAGATGTATAATTATTGATTAGGCCATTAATTTGAACCCAATGACGAATGGTAGTCGCAACCTGTTGACTTATAAAAATGTGACATAGCCTATGTCACCCCCGGGCTCTCAAAATTATTGTTCTAAAATTTTGTGACAATCGGACCAGTGGTTTTGACGTGAATCCTGAGACAAACAAACAAACAAACAAATTTTCTTCTTTATATATTAGATTCATTAAAGCCATTATGGCTTTATCTAGTGTGGCGTTATTTTACGGTGCCTCATTCTTTATTTAAATTTGTTTTAATGGATTTAATATTTTCCTCCAAACTCTTAATTATTTCTACAATTTCATATGGATGGATAACAAGTAAAACAATGTTGTAGCTTTCTACAAATTCTGCCATATCAGTTTGGATTTTTGCATAACCTAATTCGGAATCTATTTTGTCAATTAAGAGCGTTTCATTAGTTAGTTGAGTCGTTACGAGAAGAATTGATAGCATTAATATTACCTGTAAATTTTTTAGGTCTTTTAATGTTTGGGTCACAGATATTTTGTAATTTATGTAATCTAAATGAAGGTCGTTCATTATGACTTACTGCTTTGTAGTTTTTTATAAATCCCTGTTCCTTTCTTCGTTATAATTTTCGCGATTTTTGTTTAATTTATCGAAAGTTTTTGATTTAATTTGCTGGCTTCTTTCGTAAATATCATTGGTAAACTTTATGTTCCTGTACTTCTAAAGGGGTGCTTTAATTGTTGAATGCTTATTATAAAATTCTACGACTTTTAACATTTCTATTCTTAATGGAAGTTTTTCGTAAAGGTTTAATGTTCTAATTCGTTCACTTATAGTATAATTGAAACGTTACCCGTATGCGAATTGGGGTTTGTTACGTAAAATTCTATATTTTGTTCAGTACAAAAGTTTCTTACATTTTGAGAGTTGAACTAGTATCAAAACTAATTTTTTTATTGTACCTTTACCAGCTAGAAATTGTCTCAACTTTTCTGCAACTATATAGGAATTTCGATCCTCCAATTGAAAACAAGTAACTTTTTGGAAAATTTATCTATGAAATTAATAAAAGAGTTTTTGCTATTTACGTATGTATCTGCGGTGGTTTTGGGTGTTTCGATTAAATGAATTTTTTCTTTATGCGTTCCTGTCATATTTGTGCATATATCACAATTATTTATTGTTTTATAAACAAAAATTTTAAGATCTGGATGATAGATTTTGGTTTTAATGCCTTCGTAAGTTGCTACTTTTCCCGAATGACTTAACTCGTATTTATGAAACAAAGATATATTTTTCGTTATATTTTCTTTATTTATAACATCGTTTGCAAAATAACAACATTTGATATATTTTACTTTATCAATTTGAGAGAAAAGGTTAATAATAATTTGCTGTAATTTTTTGTATTCATGATCATGAACTTTTGAAAAGATTCCAATTCTACCTTTTGAAATATATCTTCGAAGAATATCTGAGGTATTATCGTTTTGTATGTCATTTAAGTTATTAAGTTTCTAAAGTCTGATTTAATTCTGAATATTTAAATAAATTTATTTCTTTTGTTACCGTACTTATACAACTCAAAAAATTCGCGATGTTATTGTTTTTTCTTTTTATATAGCCTATTTTCATATCGTACTCGCCTAGAGAAATAAGTCGTCTTTGTAACCTGGGGCTTATATCTCCCAATAATTAGTCTGGAGCCATTTAATAGGTTGATGATCGGTTTGTACATCGAATTCTTTGATAAATAGATAAGTCCGAAAATATTTAGTACCCGATACAATTCCTAAAATTTCTTTCTCTATGATTGTGTAACTTTTCTTGTGGTCATTCAAAGTTTAAAATCCGATTATTTTAGAATAGGATGATTCGTTTTACCTAAATTCGATCAAAAAGATCTAGGGTCCGAACCCATAGTCCGATCTCGACAGTCACAATCCCCACCGTCTCATTACTAGTACTCTACAGCACAAATTACATGAAGGTATTGCTATTAGTTGTTGCGTTATGCTGATATTTTTTATGTTCGTTAGCCCTAAATACGATTAAAAGGTCCAGATAACCCGAACTCTTGGGCCGATTTCGCCCATATGCAATCCATACCTACCCTACGGACGGGCAGACATGGCTATATCGGCTTAGGAGGTCAAGTTACTGCTTACTCAAAAATTTACTGCTAACAGTAAATTTTTAATTTTAAAGTTCTAATAGCTCAATTGGGAAGGTTTCAAAGTATCTCAAGGATCTAACTTCATCTAAGCCCCCCCCCCCATTTTTTTAGGTTCTAGCAGTTAAATTATGAATTCCTCAAAAATTTGGAATTTTACTTAGAACTATACTATCTAAGCAAAAATAGGTAAAGCTGAGAGACACTTTCTTCAATTTAAGCAACTTTAAAAGCAATTTTAAAATATAATGTTGTACCTTTTGTATATTAATAGAAAAAAAATTGGACAGGTATTCAAGTTACAAGTGGTAAAAATAGAATTTTCGAGCTCTTATAGCTCCTGAATAGGGGACGTGACAAAAAAATTTCAGAGGATTTAACTTCTCCTAAAATTTCAATACCTTTGCTTAAACCGTTTAGGAAATAAGATAAGATTTAGTTTTGCATAATGGTAATTTTTGGTACCGTATGGCAACTCTATACATTTAAACAATAAAAGGGAAGCCTTTAAAAACAGCTCTCTTTTACTAACTTTTACTCTTTATAGCTAACAGAACTCTTGTTCTACCCATTTAAATATAAGGCTTTTTTGGAATTTGCGGGGGCTGTAGCTTCGTCACCCTTCAAAATTAAGGAAAACCTTCGACATATGTTGAAATATAATTAAACAGCTTTGAGTTTTGTATATCACTAAAAAAAAACTTTGAAAAGGTATTAAAGTTACAATTGTTTAAAAATAGCAAAATTTCAAACTTTGAGCCCTTATAGTTCCTAAATAGCGTCCTTGACAACAAAATTTCACCCTGAAAAATTTCATTTCTGCGGATCTAACTTCATCCAAAATTTCAAGGCCCTAGCTTAAACGGTTTAAGAGATATGTGGCCCAAAAATTTTGCAAAAATTGAGTTTCATATAATGGTAAATTTTAGTACTGTTTGGCAACCATAAACATTTGCCTTTTAAAAATTAACAAAATCTATAAAACCAGCTATCTTTTGCCGTTTTCAGATTGAAAATACGCTTAACAGAACTCTTGTTATAACAATTTAAATTAGGGCTTTTTCCAACTTTGGGGGACTGTAGCTCTGTAGCGGGTGGGGCAACAGAAATAAGTTCTTCTACGAAATTATTTGTTTTTGCAATACCTACACGTGATTAAAAGTTCAAACGCTGTAAAAGTTTTTGTAAACATATGGACGGACGGACAGAGGGAAGCTATATAGGCACATTTTTACAAAATTTTTTGAAACTGTTCTAAAAATTGATATTTATATATTACTAGTTAATTCCCGGTGCGCGTTTAAAAGACTTGGAATTTGTTACCCCTTGCCGCCCGACAATTTTTTCAAAAGAAAATTTGGGAACGACATTACGTCCAATTTTGTGAAATATTGCTTGGTCGAAGTTTCAAAAACAGGTTTGTTGAGTTCCGTTAACCCATTGTGGTACAGCAGCTTTTTACAGACTTCTTCATTATTTTACCCTTAAGCAGAAACGGTTTGACGACTTGAATGTAAATTTTGTATGCGTACATGTATAAACTTATCATTCCTACGATTATTCAAAAACAAACTTTTTGTAAGTAAATTACGTCCAATTTTTGTAAGTAGGTAAAACTTCTTTGAATTAGGGGAATGTTTAAAAAACTGTTTTGTCGAGTTCTTTTAACCGATTGCGAAACAAAAACTTTAAAAAACAGTTTGCAAAACAATTTTAACGATTATCTCTAATGTTTGTATACGTTTTTCTACTGCTTCTTGACAATTTGGTACTGCTTGAATTTTTACTGTTAATTTTTAATAATTATGAAAACTTTCAAGTAAAATTTGACAAATTTGTTGAAAAATGCCTAAAAAAATCGTTTTAAAAAAATTGCTTTATTACATTTTAAAATTAGCATGTACACCATTCTTGTGTTAACTTTTTTTAATAACATCAAATTAAATAAAAACTCCATTGAGAGGTCAAAAGGGTATACTAAATTTGCTATTATGTCATTATACTAAGTAAATAGCAGTTTGCTTGAATTGCCAGCGTTTGAATGACAAATCGTCGATAATTTAGAAAAGGTTTAAAAATCTGCTTTTCAGCTTATATTTTGCTTTGAACTTACCTGAAAGTTCTACTACGCTCTTCCTCGTTTGTTTATGATTTTAAGAAATGTTTTAGGATATTAAGAGATTTTAAGTAAGATTTTAAGAGATTTGAGAAAAATGTGCTTCTTTCCTGGAAAAGCTGCTTTCAAAAACTATGTATTTAAGAATATACCAAATTGAATTTTTTTTTATTTTATTTGAAGAAAACTGCAATTTTGCACTGAAATCTTTTTTTCAAAAAAACAACAACTGCAAAGTAGATAAAAAAAAAGACGAAAAAATGTAGAGAAGGAATATGTTACGTTATTCAAATTTAAAGATATTTTATTTTCTGCTTCCTTATTAGCTTTATTTTTATTATTATTAATATTATCTCATTTAGCTTTTGCACAATTTGAGACTATTTGAGAGCAAAAAAATTAGTATTATTAATTAAGTGAGTTTTGAAATAAAGGTTAACTTGCGCTAATACCAAAAAATTAGAAAATTTCATTGAATCATTGGTAAACAGGTCTAAACCAAAATAACCCTGTGGGTTTTTATCATTAAAATGCCGATACAAGATTTTCAATAAAATTCTTTTAATCGTTTAAGCAAATGAAATTTATAGAAAACTTCAAGGCGTCGTCGTGGAAAACGGGTTAATCGAACTTAATCCTAAAACTTTTTGCAGGCTCTCTTTTGGACTGTCAAATCTACCTGTAAAATTGGACACAAATCGGAAACACAAGTTTTTTTGGAAGCCCGCCAGGACGAATTGGTTAATTCATTCCAACCAAATTTCTATAACAAATTCCGGTTGCTAAGAGGAACAATAGTGCACAATTTCAAGCTAATCGGTCAAACCGTTTTGATTCGACATCAAAAACATTGAAAAAGCTTCATTGCGCCCTCGTGCACAAACGGGTTAACCGAACTCAACAAAAATTTGTGCCAGAATCTCTTTTCGACTGCGAAATCACCCTGTAAAATTGGACACAAATCGGAAACACATAATTTTTTGGAAGCCCGCCAAGTCGAAATGGGCTAATTTATTCCAACCAAATTTATACAACTAATTCCGGTTGCTAGAAGGAACATTTGTGCAAAATTTCAAGTCAATCGGTCAAACCGTTTTGCCTCGACATTCAAAAAACCAAAAAGCTTAAAACGGCTCTGGAGCCGCAACCTGTTTTCTTATAAAAATTTGATATAGCTTATGTCACCCCCCGGGCTCTCAGAATTATTCCTTTAAAATTTTGTGACAATCGGACCAGTGGTTTTCACGTGAATTCTGGACAAACAAATTTTCTCCTTTATTTATTAGACTAGCAGAATTACCCGGCGTTGCCCGTGAGCTTGCAAATTGTAAAAAAGCAAGTTTTGACTAATTTTTCGAAACACTGCATTGGTTTAAAAGAAAGCCTCAAAAAAATATTTGTGGAGTTCCGTTAACCCATTGCGGCCCAACAGCTTTTATAGTTTTTTTTGTTATTTTGCTATAAATTAGAAATGGTTTAACCGATTTACTTCAAATTTCGTATATGTGTTCTTCTTTTAGAATGGTGTTCACTTTATTAACAGACTTGGAATTTGTGAACCCTTGCCGTCTGACAATTTTTCAAAAAAAAAAATTTTGGAAGGAATTCCAATTTTTGCGAAATATTGTTAAAATGCAAAAACAATTCTAAAAAAAACCGTTTTAAAAAAATCTTTTTATTACATTTAAAAATTACCATGTACACCATCTGTAGTTTTTGTGTTAACCTTTTTCAATAACATCAACTTAAATTAAAACTCCATTGAGTGGTGGGGCTACGTGCGCCGGTAATAGCTAGCTTACATATAAGTATTATTATACCCGTTTGACTATAGGTTAAAAGGGTATACTAAATTGGCTATTATGTAATTATACTATGTTAATAGTAGTTTTCTTGAATTGCCAACGTTTGAATAAAATATAGCCGATCGTTTAAAAAAGGTTTAGAAATCTGCTTTTCAACTTGTATTTAGTACTTACCTGCAAGTTCTACTACGCCCTTCCTCGTTTTTTTATGATTTTTTGAGAGAAATGTAGGCTTCTTTTTTTGCAAAAACTGTTCTAAAATACTATGTATTTAAGAATATTATATGCGAAATTGAGTTTTTTTATTTTTAGATTTTATTTAAAGAAATCTGCAATTTTTCACTGAAATCTATTTTTAAAAACTAACAACTGCAAAGTAGATAAAAAACAAAGACTTACGAAAAAATGTGGAGAAGGAAAATGTTTTGTTATTTTAATTTAAAGATGTAATTATTCGCATTCTTAATAAGCTTTATTTTTATAATTATTTATATTATTTCATTTAGCTTTTGCACTATTTGAGACCATTTAAAAAGAGCAAAAAAATTAGTCTTATTAATTAAGTGAACTTTTAAAGGTTAACTTATGTTAATACCAAAATATGGAAAATTTCATTGAATATTTGTTCAAAATGCGTAAGCAGGTCAAAACCAAATTAACCATGTTGGTTTTTATAACCTACACCTATAGAATAGGTAAAGGGGTATATTAACTTTGGTATGGTGTTTGTAACCACCTAAGGGAAGCGAGCTAGATATGGAAAAGTATATATATTTGTGATCAGCGTGACCTCCTGAGTCGATATAGCCATGCCGTAGGCACGATAACTCAAAAAATAAAAGAGCTATCTTGATGAAATTTTAACTGTAGGTTACTAGGACTGAAAGTACGGCGGGGATTGCATATGGGCGAAATCTTCCGATGGGTTCGGATTCTGGACCTTTTAATCGGTCCAAGGGCTAACGAACATATATAAAAAATCACGATAACTCAATAACTAATGACGCTATCTTCATCAAATTTGTGCTGTAGAAGCTTTATAAGCTTTTCTATTAGGTATATAAATTAACCATTTAAAATAATTGCTATTTTGAAAAATTTGGATCATTAAATATATTATGCTATGATTATCTTTTTATCACAAAATTTAATAATTAGAATTTTTTCATTTTGTAATTGAAATGGAATAAATATATTTTCATTTATTTCAACTAATTCCGGTTGCTAAGAGTAACATTTATGCATAATTGCAAGTCAATCGGTCAAACCGTTTTGACTCGACATCAAAAACATTGAAAAGCTTCTTTGCGCCCTCATGCCCAAATGGGTTAACCGAACTCTTGTTTTTGAAAAATTTATGTTAGCCTCTCTTTTCGACTGCGAAACCACTCTGTAAATTTCGGTTGCTATGAGGAACATATGTGCAAAATTTCAAGTCAATCGGTAACAACAGACTTGGAAGTTGTTTACGCTTGCCGCACGACAATTTTCCAAAAAAAAAATTTTGAAAGGATGTTACGTCCAATTTTGCGAAATATTACTTGGTCAAAGTCTCAAAAACAGGTTTGTTCAGTTCCGTTAACCCATTTCGGCACAGCATCTTTTTACAGATTTTTTCGTTACTTTACTTTTTAGCAGAAACGGTTTGACAAATTGACTTTAAATTTTTTATGCGTACATTTATATACTTGTAAACGTTCCTACGATTGGTGAAAAAGAAAATTTTAGAAGTAAATTACGTCCAATTTTTGAAAGTTGGTACAATTTCTTTAAATTCTTAAAAAAAAATGCTGTGTCGAGTTCTTTTAACCAATTGCGAAACAAAAACTTTGAAAACATTTTGAACGATTATCTCTAATTTTTCTATACGTGGTGCTTCTTGACAATTTGGTGCTCCTTGACGATAGAGTTGAGAGTGGTGAGCTTCCGGTGAATAATGTTAACGGAATTAATGTTAAATTTAATTTTTTTTGTAATAGCTAGTATAAAATGGGTAATAGCTAGTTTACATATAATACTATAGGTCAAAAGGTTATACTAAATTTACCATTATTTCATTACACTATGTTAATAGTAGTTTACTTGAATTGCCAACATTTGACTAAAATATAGTCGATAGTTTAGAAAAGGTTTAAAAATCTGCTTTTCAACTTATATTTTGTTGTTTACTTACCTGAAAGTTCTACTACGCTCATTCTTGTTTTTTTAGGATTTTATGAGAGAAATGTACGCTTCTTTTTTGAAAGAAATACTGATATATTTAAGCATAATTTCAGTGTAAAATTTAAATTACAATTTTACACTGATATATATTTTTAAAAAACAACAACTGCAAAAAGATAAAAAACCAAGACTTACGAAAAAATGTAGAGAAGGAAAATGTTACATTATTTAAATTTAAAGATATACTTAGTAATAGTAAGTAATACTTAGTCTTACTAAGTAAGTTTTTGGAATAAAGGTTAACTTGCGTTAATACCAAAAATTTGAAATTTTCATTGAATTTTTGTGCAAAATGCGTAAACAGGTCAAAACCAAAATAACCCTGTGGGTTTTTATAATTAAAATGGTGGTACAAAATTTTCAATAAAATTCTTTTAATCGTTTAAGCAAATAAAATTTATAGAAAACTTCGTGGCGTTGTCGTGGAAAACGGGTTAATCGAACTTAACTAAAACTTTTTGCAGCCTCTATTTTGGACTACAAATTCACCCTGTAAAATTGGACACAAATCGGAAACACATTTTTTTTTGGAAGCCCGCCAGGACGAAATTGGTTAATTCATTCCAACCAAATTTATATAACAAATTTCGGTTGCTAAGAGGAACATAATATATATTTTTAAAAATTGTGCACAATTTCAAGCTAATCGGTCAAACCGTTTTGATTCGACATCAAAAACATTGAAAAAGTTTCATTGCGCCCTCGTGCACAAACGGGTTAACCGAACTCAACAAAAATTTGTGCCAGAATCTCTTTTCGACTGCGAAACCACCCTGTAAAATTTGACACTAATCGGAAACACAAATTTTTTTGGAAGCCCGCCAGGTCGAAATGGGTTAATTTATTCCAGCCAAATTTATACAACTAATGCCAATTTCTAAGAGGAATGTTTGTGCAAAATTTCAAGTCAACCGGGCAAACCGTTTTGACTAGACATCAAAAACATTGAAAAAGCTTCATTGTGCCCTCGTATCCAAACGGGTTAACCGAACTCAACAAAAATTTGTGCCAGAATCTCTTTTCGACTGCGAAATCACCCTGTAAAATTGGACACAAATCGGAAACACATAATTTTTTGGAAGCCCGCCAAGTCGAAATGGGCTAATTTATTCCAACCAAATTTATACAACTAATTCCGAGTGCTAAAAGGAACATTTGTGCAAAATTTCTAGTCAATCGGTGAAACCGTTTTGCCTCGACATTCAAAAAACGAAAAAGCTTAAAACGGCTCTGGGGCCGCAACCTGTTTTCTTATAAAAATGTGACATAGCTTATGTCACCCCCCGGGCTCTCAGAATTATTCCTTTAAAATTTTGTGACAATCGGACCAGTGGTTTTCACGTGAATCCTGGACAAACAAACAAACAAACAAATTTTCTTCTTTGTTTATTAGACTAGCAGAATTACCCGGCGTTGCCCGGGAGCTTGTAAATTGTAAAAAAGCAAGTTTTAACTAATTTTTCGAAACACTGCATTGGTTTAAAAGAAAGCCTCAAAAAAATATTTGTGGAGGCTTTTATAGCTTTTTTTGTTATTTTGCTATAAATTAGAAATGTTTTAACCGATTTACTTCAAATTTCGTATATGTGTTCTTCTTTCAGAACGGTGTTCACTCTATTAACAGACTTGGAATTTGTAAACCCTTGCCGTCTGACAATTTTTCAAAAAAAAAAATTTTGGAAGGAATTCCAATTTTTGCGAAATATTGCTAAAATGCAAAAATAATTCTCAAAAAAGCGTTTTAAAACAATCTTTTTATTACATTTAAAAATTACCATGTACACCATCTGTAATTTTTGTGTTAACCTTTTTCAATAACACCAACTTAAATTAAAACTCCATTGAGTGGTGGTGCTACGTGCGCCGGTAATAGCTAGCTTACATATAAGTATTATTATAACCGTTTGACTATAGGTCAAAAGGGTATACTAAATTGGCCATTATGTAATTATACTATGTTAATAGTAGTTTTCTTGAATTGCCAACGGTTGAATAAAATATAGCCGATCGTTTAAAAAAGGTTTAAAAATCTGCTTTTAAACTTGTATTTAGTTCTACTACGCCCTTCCTCGTTTTTTTATGATTTTATGAGAGAAATGTAGGCTTCGTTTTTTGCAAAAACTGTTCTAAAATACTATGTATTTAAGCATATTATATGCGAAATTGAGTTTTTTTATTTTTAGATTTTATTTAAAGAAATCTGCAATTTTTCACTGAAATCTATTTTTAAAAACTAACAACTGCAAAGTAGATAAAAAACAAAGACTTACGAAAAAATGTGGAGAAGGAAAATGTTTTGTTATTTTAATTTAAAGAAATTATTATTCGCATTCTTAATAAGCTTTATTTTTATTATTATTTATATTATTTCATTTAGCTTTTGCACTATTTGAGACCATTTAAAAAGAGCAAAAAAATTAGTCTTATTAATTAAGTGAACTTTTAAAGGTTAACTTATGTTAATACCAAAATATGGAAAATTTCATTGAATATTTGTTCAAAATGCGTAAACAGGTCAAAACCAAATTAACCCTGTTGTTTTTTATAACCTACACCTATAGAATAGGTAAAGGGGTATATTAACTTTGGTATGGTGTTTGAAACCACCTAAAGGAAGCGAGCTAGATATGGAAAAGTATATATATTTGTGATCAGCGTGACCTCCTGAGTCGATATAGTCATGCCGTAGGCACGATAACTCAAAAAATAAAAGAGCTATCTTGATGAAATTTTAACTGTAGGTTACTAGGACTGAAAGTACGGCGGGGATTGCATATGGGCGAAATCGTCCGATGGGTTCGGATTCTGGACCTTTTAATCGGTCCAAGGGCTAACGAACATATATAAAAAATCACGATAACTCAACAACTAATGACGCTATCTTCATAAAATTTGTGCTGTAGAAGCTTTATAAGCTTTTCTATTAGGTATATAAATTAACCATTTAAAATAATTGCTATTTTGAAAAATTTGGATCATTAAATATATTATGCTTTGATTATCTTTTTATCACAAAATTTAATAATTAGAATTTTTTCATTTTGTAATTGAAATGGAATAATATTTTCATTTATTTCAACTAATTCCGGTTGCTAAGAGTAACATTTATGCATAATTGCAAGTCAATCGGTCAAACCGTTTTGACTCGACATCAAAAAAATTGAAAAACTTCTTTGCGCCCTCATGCCCAAATGGGTTAACCGAACTCTTGTTTTTGAAAAATTTATGTTAGCCTCTCTTTTCGACTGCGAAACTACTCTGTAAATTTCGGTTGCTATGAGGAACATTTGTGCAAAATTTCAAGTCAATCGGTAACAACAGACTTGGAGTTGTTTACGCCTGCCGCCCGACAATTTTCCAAAAAAAAAATTTTGAAAGGATATTACGTCCAATTTTGCGAAATATTGCTTGGTCAAAGTCTCAAAAACAGGTTTGTTCAGTTCCGTTAACCCATTTCGGCACAGCATCTTTTTACAGATTTTTCGTTACTTTACTTTTTATACCCTACACCTATAGAATAGGTAAAGGGGTATATTAACTTTGGTATGGTGTTTGTAACCACCTAAAGGAAGCGAGCTAGATATGGAAAAGTATATATATTTGTGATCAGCGTGACCGCCTTAGTCGATATAGCCATGTCCGTCCGTCCGTCCGTCCGTAGGCACGATAACTCAAAAAATAATGGAGCTATCTTGATGAAATTTTAACTGTAGGTTACTAGGACTGAAAGTACGGCGGGGATTGCATATGGGCGAAATCGGCCCATGGGTTCGGATTTTGGACCTTTTAATCGATCGAAGGGCTAACGAACATATATAAAAAATCACGATAACTCAACAACTAATGACGCTATCTTCATCAAATTTGTGCTGTAGGTTACTAGTAATGAAACTACTTCGGGGATTGCGTAAGGTCGGGATTGGACCATGGGTTCGGAACCTAGAACTTTTTGATCGAATTTACGCCTGGGTCGGGGACCAGCCACACATTTCCGAAGACCTTAAAGCATATCTTTAAAATTAATAAAGATAACAACTTGAAAAAATGTAGAAGCTTCCAATTTGCCACAAGGGTGTTCTTTACTATCTCTTGCGTGTTCCCTTAATTTGGGATCAATTGTAGAGGTGGTTCAGTACCCCTCTCAGACCTCCCAAGTTTTAAAAGCTTATAATCGAAATTACTAAAAATAGTTACTTAAAATTAAGATAGAACGTTCCAATTGTGTACAAGGGTTAACTAGTACTATAAGTAAAGCGCGAGCTGTGTAAGGGCGAAATCAGCCCATGGGTTCGGATTCTGGACCTTTTAGTCGGTGTCAGGGATAACGAACATATATTAAAAATCACGATAACTCAACAACTAATGAGTCTATCTTCATGAAATTTGTGCTGTAGGTTATTGGTAATGAAACTACGGCGGTGATTACGTACGGTGAGGATTGGACAATATGTTCGGAACTGAGAACTTTTTGATCGAATTGAGGCCAAACTAGCGTAATTCCGAAACCAATGAAGATATAACCTCCAAATTTGGTATCAGGGTGTCCCTTCCTATTGCGTAAGTGTCTTTGAAATTTGGGCCCCATTGGACAAGTGGGTCGGGGACCAGCCACTCAGATCCGAGGACCTTAAAGCATATTTTCGAAATTAATAAAAATAGTAACTTGAAACAAATGTAGAAGCTTCAAATTTGGCCCAGGGTGTTCTTTACTATTTCTTCCGTGCCCCTCTAATTTGGGATTATTTGGAGTGGTGGTTCAGTTCCTCTCTTAGACCCCCAAATGTGTAAAAGCTTATCATCGAAATTAATAAAACTAGTAACTTAAAATTAAGATAGAACGTTCCAATTGTATACAAGGGTTAACTAGTATTGAAAGTATGACGGGACTGCATATGGGCGAAATCGTACCATGGTTTCGGGTTCTGGAACCCTTGACAAGTTCAAGGACTAAAAAACATATATCTTAAAAACACCATAACTCAAAAAATAATGCCGATATTTTGATGAAATTTAAACTCTAGGTTACTAGTAATGAAAGTACCATGCGAACTGGTTCTGGTCGAGTTTAATTTCAAAGCCAAAGAATATATTTCCTATGTCCTATGTGTCTCCGAAATCTAGACTAAATTGTAGTGGTTCAGCTATGTTCAAAGGTACTTGCTGCATTTATGTAAAATTTATTTGAATATTTAAATGAATTATATGAAAAGTTCAAAATTTGTAATTGTATTTTAGAAGTACATTTATTGCATATTTTGCGTTTATAAGCTTTTTTATTAGGTATATAAACTAACCATTTAAAATAATTGCAATTTTTAAAAATTTGGATTATTAAATATGTTATGCTTTGATTATCTTTTTATCACAAAATTTAATAATTAGAATTTTTTCATTTTGTAATTGAATTGGAATAAATATATTTTCATTTATTTCAAGTTTGTTTGTTTTTTAATATTTTTAAATAGATAAATTAGTAAGATTTTGTAATATTTTTTAATAGATAGTGTAATTAGAAAATGTTTTTAGTATTATAAAGTTAATTTGGTTAGCTATGTCTTACGATCAAATTAATAACAGCTTTTATGGTGTTAAAATGACTTATGGATATGTCCTTAAATTTGAACCAAATAGGTGTAGGGTATTTCTAAGTCGGTTGCACCGACTGACTGTTTCTTTACTTGTTAGCAGAAACGGTTTGACAAATTGACTTTAAATTTTTTATGCGTACATTTATATACTTGTAAACGTTCCTACGATTGGTGAAAAAGAAAATTTTAGAAGTAAATTACGTCCAATTTTTGAAAGTTGGTACAATTTCTTTAAATTCTTAAAAAAAAATGCTGTGTCGAGTTCTTTTAACCAATTGCGAAACAAAAACTTTGAAAACATTTTGAACGATTATCTCTAATTTTTCTATACGTGGTGCTTCTTGACAATTTGGTGCTCCTTGACGATAGAGTTGAGAGTGGTGAGCTTCCGGTGAATAATGTTAACGGAATTAATGTTAAATTTAATTTTTTTTTTTATTATTAATAAAATGGGTAATAGCTAGTTTACATATAATACTATAGGTCAAAAGGTTATACTATATACATTACACTATGTACACTATGTACACACTACACATTACACTATGTTAATAGTAGTTTACTTGAATTGCCAACATTTGACTAAAATATAGTCGATAGTTTAGAAAAGCTTTTCAACTTATATTTTTTTTTACAATAATGTTTTTTACTTACCTGAAAGTTCTACTACGCTCATTCTCGTTTTTTTAAGATTTTATGAGAGAAATGTAGGCTTCTTTTTTGAAAGAAATACTGATATATTTAAGCATAATTTCAGTGTAAAATTTAAATTACAATTTTACACTGATTTATATATTTTTAAAAAACAACAACTGCAAAAAGATAAAAAACCAAGACTTACGAAAAAATGTAGAAAAGGAAAATGTTACATTATTTAAATTTAAAGATATACTTAGTAATAGTAAGTAATACTTAGTCTTACTAAGTAAGTTTTTGGAATAAAGGTTAACTTGCGTTAATACCAAAAATTTGAAATTTTCATTGAATTTTTGTGCAAAATGCGTAAACAGGTCAAAACCAAAATAACCCTGTGGGTTTTTATAATTAAAATGGTGGTACAAAATTTTCAATAAAATTCTTTTAATCAATTCTTTTAAAAATTACCTGCAAGTTCTACTACGCCCTTCCTCGTTTTTTTATGATTTTATGAGAGAAATGTAGGCTTCTTTTTCTGCAAAAACTGTTCTAAAATACTATGTATTTAAACATATTATATGCGAAATTGAGTTTTTTTATTTTTAGATTTTATTTGAAGAAATCTGCAATTTGTCACTGAAATCTTATTTTAAAAACAAACAACTGCAAAGTAGATAAAAAACAAAGACTTACGAAAAAATGTGGAGAAGGAAAATGTTTTGTTATTTTAATTTAAAGATGTAATTATTCGCATTCTTAATAAGCTTTATTTTTATTATTATTTATATTATTTCATTTAGCTTTTGCACTATTTGAGACCATTTAAAAAGAGCAAAAAAATTAGTCTTATTAATTAAGTGAACTTTTGGAATAAAGGTTAACTTATGTTAATACAAAAATATGGAAAATTTCATTGAATATTTGTTCAAAATGCGTAAACAGGTCAAAACCAAATCAACCCTGTTGGTTTTTATACCCTACACCTATAGAATAGGTAAAGGGGTATATTAACTTTGGTATGGTGTTTGTAACCACCTAAAGGAAGCGAGCTAGATATGGAAAAGTATATAAATTTGTGATCAGCGTGACCTCCAGAGTCGATATAGCCATGCCGTAGGCACGATTGCTCAAAAAATAATGGAGCTATCTTCGAAATCTTCCGATGGTTTCATATTCTGGACCTTTTAATCGGTCCAAGGGCTAACGAACATATATAAAAAATCACGATAACTCAACAACTAATGACGCTATCTTCATCAAATTTGTGCTGTAGATTACCAGTAATGAACCCACTTTCAGGATTGCGTAAATTTGCGGGATTGGGCCATGGGTACGAAACGTAGGACGTTTTGATCGAATTTAGGCCAAACGAGCATAATTCCGAAACAAATGAAGATAGAACCTCCAAATTTGGTATCCAGGTGTCCCTTCCTATTTCCTAAGTGTCTTGGAAATTTGGGCTCCATTGGAGTAGTGGGTCGGGGACCAGCCACACATTTCCGAAGGCCTTAAAGCATACCTTTAAAATTAATAAAGATAGCAACTTAAAAAAAATTTAGAAGCTTCAAATTTAGCACAAGGGTGTTCTTTACTATCTCTTGCGTGTCCCCCTAATTTTGAATCAATTGGAGTGGTGGTTCAGTACCCCTCTTAGACCTCCCAAGTTTTGAAACTTATAATCGAAATTACTAAAAATAGTAACTTAAAATTAAGATAGAACGTTCAAATTGTGTACAAGGGTTAACTAGTACTATAATTACAGCGCGGACTGTATAAGGGCGAAATCAGACCAAGGGTTCGGATTCTGAACCTTTTAATCAGTTTCAGGGCTAACGAACATATATTAAAATCACTATAACTCAACAACTAATGACGCTATCTTCCCGAAATTTGTGCTGTAGGTTATTGGTAGTGAAACTACGGCGGCGATTGCGTTCGGTGAGGTTTGGACAATGGGTTTGGAACTTGGAACGTTTTGATCGAATTTATGCCAAACTAGCATAATTCCGAAACCAATGAAGATAGAACCTCCAAATTTAGCATCAGGGTGTTGCTTTCGATTCCCTTAGTCTCCTTAAAATTTCAGCCCAATTTGAGTAGTGGGTGGGGACCAGCCACTGAGTTCCGAGGACCTTAAAGCATATTTTCGAAATTGATCAAGATAGTAACTTGAAACAAATGTAGAAGCTGCAATTTGGCACATGGGTGTTTTTTACTATTTCCTGCGTGTCCATCAAATTTTGGATCAATTGGAATTGTGATTCAGTACCTATCTTAGACCCCCCAATGTGTAAAAGCTTATCATCGAAATTAATAAAACTAGTAACTTAAAATTAATATATAACGTTCCACTTGTGTACAAGGGTTAACTAGTATTGAAAGTATGACGGGGACTGCATATGGGCGAAATCGTACCTTGGTTTCGGGACCTGGAATTCTTGAATAGTTCAAGGGCTGACAAACATATATCTTAAAAACACCATAACTCAAAAAATAATGCCGCTATTTTGATGAAATTTAAACTCAAGGTTACTAGTAAGGAAAGTGCCATGGGACTTGGTTCTGGTCGAGTTTAATTTCGAAGCCAAAGAATATATTTCCTATTTCCTATTAGTCCCCGAAATTTAGACTTAATTGTAGTGGTTCAGCTATGTTCAAAGGTACTTGCTGCATTTATGTAAAACTTATTTTTATATTTAAATGAATTGTATGAAAAGGTCTAAATTTGTAATTGTAGTTTAGAAATACATTTATTGCATATTTTGCTTTTATAAGCTTTTCTATTAGTTATATAAACTAACCATTTAAAATAATTGCTATTTTGAAAAATTTGGATCATTAAATATATTATGCTTTGATTAGCTTTTTATCACAAAATTTAATAATTACAATTTTTATATTTTGTAATTGAAATGGAATAAATATATTTTCATTTATTTCAACTAATTCCGGTTGCTAAGAGTAACATTTATGCATAATTGCAAGTCAATCGGTCAAACCGTTTTGACTCGACATCAAAAACATTGAAAAAGCTTCTTTGCGCCCTCATGTCCAAATGGGTTAACCGAACTCTCGTTTTTGAAAAATTTGTGTTAGCCTCTCTTTTTGACTGCGAAACCACTCTGTAAATTTCTGTTGCTATGAGGAACATTTGTGCAAAATTTCAAGTCAATCGGTAACAACAGACTTGGAAGTTGTTTACGCTTGCCGCCCTTTATACTTTACTTTTTAGCAGAAGCGGTTTGACAAATTGACTTTAAATTTTTTATGCGTACATTTATATACTTGTAAACGTTCCTACGATTGGTGAAAAAGAAAATTTTATAAGTAAATTACGTTCAATTTTTGAAAGTTGGTACAATTTCTTTAAATTCTTAAAAAAAAATGCTGTGTCGAGTTCTTTTAAGCAATTGCGAAACAAAAACTTTGAAAACAGTTTGAACGATTATCTCTAATTTTTCTATACGTGGTGCTTCTTGACAATTTGGTGCTCCTTGACGATAGAGTTGAGGGTGGTGAGCTTCCGGTGCATAATGTTAACGGAATTAAAATTTTTTTTTTATTATTAATAAAATGAGTAATAGCTAGTTTACATATAATACTATAGGTCAAAAGGTTATACTAAATTTGCCATTATTTCATTACACTATGTTAATAGTAGTTTACTAGAATTGCCAACATTTGACTAAAATATAGTCGATAGTTTAGAAAAGGTTTAAAAATCTGCTTTTCAACTTATATTTTGTTTTTTACTTACCTGAAAGTTCTGTATGCTCATTCTCGTTTTTTAAAGATTTTATGAGAGAAATGTAGGCTTCTTTTTTGAAAGAAATACTGATATATTTAAGCATAATTTCAGTGTAAAATTTAAATTACAATTTTACACTGATATCTATTTATAAAAAACAACAACTGCAAAAAGATAAAAAACCAAGACTTACGAAAAAATGTAGAGAAGGAAAATGTTACGTTATTTAAATTTAAAGATATACTTAGTAATAGTAAGTAATACTTAGTCTTACTAAGTAAGTTTTTGGACTAAAGGTTAACTTGTGTTCATACCAAAAATTTGAAATTTTCATTGAATTTTTGTGCAAAATGCGTAAACAGGTCAAAACCAAATTAACCCTGTGGGTTTTTATAATTAAAATGCTGGTATAAAATTTTCAATAAAATTCTTTTAATCGTTTAAGCAAATAAAATTTATAGAAAACTTCGTGGCGTTGTCGTGGAAAACGGGTTAATCGAACTTAACTAAAACTTTTTGCAGCCTCTATTTTGGACTACAAATTCGCCCTGTAAAATTGGACACAAATCGGAAACACAAAATTTTTTGGAAGCCCGCCAGGCCGAAATGAGTTCGTTTATTCCAATCAAATTTATACAACTAATTTCGGGTGCTAAGAGGAACATTTGTGCAAAATTTTAAGTCAATCGGTCAAACCGTTGTGACTCGACATTAAAACCATTAAAAAAGCATCATTGGGCCCTCGTGCTCAAACGGGTTAACCGAACTCAACAAAAATTTGTGTCGGCTTCTCTTTTCGACTGCAAAATCACCCTGTAAAATTTGACACAAATCGGAAACAGAAAATTTTTTGGAATCCCGCCAGGCCGAAATGAATTGATTTATTTCAACCAAATTTATACAACTAAATCCGGTTGCTAATAGGAACTTTTATGAAAAATTTCAAGTCAATCGGTCAAACCGTTTTGATTCGACATCCAAAAAACGAAAAAGCTTAAAACGACTCTGGAGCGGCAACCTGTTAACTTATGCAAATGTGACATAGCCTATGTTACCCTCGGGCTCTCAGAAATATTCCTTTAAAATTTTGTGACAATCGGACCAGTGGTTTTCACGTGAATCCTGGACAAACAAACAAACAAATTTTCTCTTTTATATGTTAGATAATTAAAAAATGTTTTGTTTGCATTAATTTACATTAAAAAATAAGTTTAACTTAAGCGATAAGGTATTGAATGAGTTTATATTTTATTTTACTTGAGTTCATTTACATATTAATATATTGGGTTACAATTTAATTATCATTAAGCAATGCATATGAACTGATATAACAGTTATGAAATTATTTAAGTTCATTTACGTAAAGTATCGGATTTCAATTTATTTCCGTTAAGTTATATTTAAATTTAGCAACTTTTACCTAAATACTATTGATTAAATCATCATTAATTCGTTTTTTTGCAATAGCCGTCATCGCTATTTAAATTCAGCCATTTTGGTCCATGGGTTCGGGTAGCTGCCATACAACTTCTTTTTTTATATGAGTATTACTCTGTAAATTTTGGCAAAAGTAGTTTAGTGTAATGGCCAAAGTTTCTGCGAAATTAGGTTGGTTTACTGCAGAGGGTTCGAGTAGCTGACATACAGCTCCTTCTTATATGAGCATTAAACTGCACCTAATGAAGCTGGTTGTCTGAAATTTTGCTAAAAATAGTTTAGTGTAATGGCCAAAGTTACTGCAAAATTTGGTTGGTCTACTGCAGGGGGTTCGAGTAGCTGCCATACAACTCCTTCTTTTATATGAGCATTACACTACACCTAATAGAGCTTTATGTTTGAAATTTTGCCAAAAGTAATTAATGTTTATATAACGGTCATACGGGTATCCCAGAGTTGACACAGTCTCCTCTACCACACTCTTCCTCGTTTTTATTATTGATGTTAGTGGAGTTTACCAACGTAACACCTCCCTGCCTCCCTACTCCTGAATCCGATGCCTAAGTTCTATTTTAAGATTATTTATCTTTATATGGAACACGTAAAATATTGTTATTCCAAAAAATATAATTATTGTTAATAAGGTTAACGTAGCATTAAAAATTTTATGACAATTTAATTTATTTATTTTTTGATTTAAAATAATTTCCTCAAAAGTAATGTCAGTTTGATTTATTTTAAAATTTGAGGTTTTTCAATTGGAACTGCAAATCTGTTAACAATTTTATTTTAACTATTACTAAAATTTTTATTACCAAGCTGAATTCCGTAATTTTGAAAATTTATAAAATAATTATAATTAAAAATTCATTTTCATTCATCACATGAACTATTGAATGTTTTCTTTTTAATATCATTCATAATTAAAATACCGTCATCTATTTCAATAAATTCTTGTTTACTACAAATTAACAATTTTTCTTGAAAATACAATTTTTACTTATTTTTAAATTTTTTAAATCTTTATCTCTTTGTAAGTTTTAAAGATAAAAAGTGTAAGTTTTATTTGTAATTTCTACTATAAATTTCATATTTTCATATTTTCATCTCTTTTTTTTTTTTTTTTTTTTTATTAATCTTAAATTTGCAATGAATTAATTAAGTATATAAATAGTTATAATAAAATTTTAGAGACCTCTTAGAATGATATATGTGGTCGTATAGATTAAACAATATATGAATTTGTTATTATTAGATTTTTATTGATTCTGATTTAATTTTAATTTTGTTAAAAGTTTGAAATATATTATTGTTTTACAATAAATTTATTTCGGGTTTAATTTTAATTAGAAATTTATTCTAGTTGTAATTATGATTGCGATATTGACTACATTAAAATTTTTAAATTATTAAAATAAAAATTACATTCACGATTAGAACTAATTAGAAGTAATTAAAATAATTAACATTAGAGACTAGGTTACTAATTTAGAGTACAAATCTTAAAATTAAAGTTTTACTATAATACTATCTTATCCTACACAAAGAGTATTCGACTACAAAGATAAATTTCAATGGTTAAGTCTTAATTTATTTGAATTTTATTTAATTAGTTTAAACAATGCGAAATATCTAAAAACTATTTTACTTCTTTTTTGAAAATAAGGAGATTGCTTACGGCTTTCATTTCGTTTGTAAGATTAATGTACGCCTTTAAACAGTTGTACTGACAGTTTTTTTTCTGTTTACTCGTTTTAAACAATTTTAAATAGTATTTGATTTGTTCCTTGTGTTGCGATTATGTATATCGACAATCCTATCTAAGCTTAAATTATGTTTTAATGTTTTATTGATAATTTTAAAATATAACGAAAGGAGTTCCAGACTACATATGTTATTAAAACTTACATAGTTTTGGAATATAGCTAATTTGTTGGATGAAACGTGGGCTTTTTATTTAAAATATTTAATTGATTTATCATGAAAATTGACGCACTACTCCACAGCTGTTCAAATAAGTTCAGTAAGAGAGTATATATAATGAACAGATGCTGTAAAAGGCGCTATCGGAGAAGAAGTTTCGCATCCTTTTTAAAATAAAAACACATGGACAAACTTTTTTTATAACATAGTCAATATGCTTACTCCATCTTAATTTATTATCATCTACAATATATATCATCTCATTAATATATATTTAAAAGAGGTCAGGACCTAAAATAGAACTCTGGGGAACCCCTTTTTTAATTGTCTTTGCCTGACTTTGAAAAGAGTTGATGTTTTCTATTACGAAGTTATAGTTTAAAAAGATTCAGTTGGTTATTGTTAAAACTTACATTAGATAATTTGATAAGTAGACTATCATGGTCAACACAATCGAACTTTTTGCAAATCAATGAATACGCAAGCCACAAATTTGCGCGAATCAATTTCTCTAGTAATAAAATCAGTTAACTAAATACAATAATTAATAATAGTAACAAATTCTAATTAATGCTTATAATTTGAATTAGTTACTAGTATTAATAATTTTTTACTAACTTTTACAAAATTTTTTGGAAATTTAATAACAAAAATGAGTGATTTGTTCCAATATTTTGTGAATCCTAGACGTATATTGGCAAGCTTTTTTGAATCAATAGAATAAAGTTCAATTTCCTCGGTTTACAGTATGCCTGTTCTAGTGGCAACAAAATTATCTTGAATCATGTCAGTCTGTCTGTTAATAAGATCAATTTTAATCATTTGTTCAAGAAAAAAATGTTTTAAGTAAATTTCTTGTTCAATATCATTTAACCTATTTCAAATAACTTTTCGATCTAATTCAAACGCACTTTTGATAAGAGAAAAATATTTATTAAAATTTTCGTTAATTTGAATTTGTTGATTGAAATTGTCATGTGTCAATTCGCTGTTATTTGAATAAGATTTTGGTCGTTCATCTATGTCATGTCGGTCAGAGTTGTCCATTGTACCAAAAGCCCATTTTAGCATTGTGCCTCCTAAATTAACAATTCCTCTTTTTTGTTTACTTGGTATGATTGTTTTTATTCGGTTCTTCATGTTGTGAATTTGGTTTACGGCTAATTTTTTTATTTAATTTTAATTTGATGGAGTTAAATATTTTCCTCCAAACTCTTATTTCATATGGATGGATAACATGTAAAATAATGTTATAGCTTTCTACAAATTCTGCCATATGTTGTCAATTATAAGCGTTTCGTTAGTTAGTTGAATCGTCATGAGAAGAATTGATAGCATCAATATTGCCTGAAAATTTTTAAGGTCTTTAAGGTCTAATGTTTGTGTCATGGATATTTTGTAATTTATGAAATCGAAATGAAGATTATAAATCCCTGTTCCCTTTTTTCGTTATAATTTTCGCGATTTTCGTTAAATTTTTGCAAAATAACAATATTTGATATATTTTACTACATCATTTTGAGAGAAAAGGTTAACAATAATTTGCTGTAATTTTTTGTATTCATGATCATGAACTTCTGAAAATATTCCAATTCTACCTTTTGAAATATATCTTCGCAGAATATCTGAGGTATTATCGTTTTGTATCTCATTTTAGTCAAAAAGATTCTGCTATTTTTAAATATTTATTCAAATTCTTTTTTTTTTTTCTTTTAATATTATTTGGATTCTAAAACTATTAACAACTGTTTCGAGTTTTCGTATATAGTCTTTGGAATTTTCTTCGTGAGAATGTACTGTTTGATTTTCGATGAAGTTGTCTAGTAAATTAATTCCAGTTAGAGAATCGAACTTATTTTCTAATTCTGTATATAGGTCTGAAAAGTTTATATTATAAGTTTCTAAAGTCTGATTTAATTCTCAATATTTCAATAAATTTATTTCTTTTATTACCGTATTTATACGACTCAAAAACTCCACCATTATTTCGCTATTGAATGAGAAATAAAGCCAAATCGTAAATTTTTTCGCGTATCGGCGTATGGCTTTATTTTCAATTCAAATGCAAAACAAAACCGTATCATTTTCTAAAATTATACGAAATAAAACGATATAGTAAAATTGATACAAATTCTAGTGTTATAGTAAACTAGCTAATACCCGGTGCGCGTTGCTGCGCCTCTCAATGGAGGTTTAATTGAATTTGATGTTACTGCAAAAAGTTAACACAAAACTTACACACGGTTTACACATGTAAATTTTAAAATGTGTGAAAGCAATCTTTTTAAAACGCTTTTTCTAGGATTATTCTAGTAATTTTTGAAACTTTCTGTAATTCAAAGCAGTACGAACTACTTTCCAAATTTTGACGTAATTTACTTCCAAAAAAATTTTTTGAAAAATCGCAGGACCGACTGTTAACAGACTCAACTCCATATTCAAGTTGCTTCACACATATAAAATTTGAAGTAAACCGGTCAAATCGTTTCTAATTTAGAGTTAAGTAACGCAAAAATCTATTAAAAGCCACTGAGCCCCACTGGGTTAACGGAACTACACTTTCTCTTTGGGCAAAGCAGTATTGCGCAAAATTGGACGTAATTTGCTTCCAAATCACTCAACAAAATTTGTTGAGGCTTTCTTTTTAGCCAAAGCAGTACTTCGCAAATTTTGACAATATTAGCTTCCAAAATTATTTTGACCGACATGGGTTAACAAATTTCAAATCTGTTAATAGTGTCAACTCAATTCTCACAGGGGAGCACGTATATAAAATTTAAAGAAAATCGGTCAAACCGTTTTTAATTTAGAGTTAAGTATTGAAAAAACCTATAAAAAGCTGTTGGCCCCAGTGGGTTAATGCAAGTCAATAAAATTTTTTTGTGGGTTTTCTTTTTAGCCAAAGCAGAATTTCATAAAATCGGACAAAATTAGGCCCCAAAATTTTTTTTGACACCCCGTCGGCCCAACATGGGTTAATAAATTCGAAAACTGTTAATAGTGTCAACTCAATTCTCAAGGAGCATCACGTATACAAAATTTGAAGTCAATCGGTCAAACCGTTTCGTATTTAGAGTAAAATATTGAAAAAAACCTATAATAAGCTATTGGGCCGCAATGGGTTAATGGAACTCAACAAAAATTTTTTTGGGGCTTTCTTTTAAACCAAAGCAGAATTTCGTAAAATCGGACAAAATTTGGACCCAAATGGGTTAACAAATTCCAAAACTGTTAATAGTGTCTACTCAATTCTCAAAGAGCATCACGTATACAAAATTTGAAGTCAATCGGTCAAACCGTTTCATTTTAGAACAAAGAAGTTTAAATACTTGCACCACAGCCCCAACTTGTCGGTCCGTTAGAGCAAAATTTTTGGGCCACGATTTCTTTCCGTACCCAAAAACCCCTATATACAAATTTTCATGAAAATCGGCTGGGCAGTTTAGGAGTCTATTCGCTACATACAAACAAACAAACAAACATACAAACAAACAAACATTCCCTTTTATATATATAGGTAGATAGATATAGTGAAAAAAAAATTGATATTCATAAATAAGTGTAATTAGCAAGATTTAAAATTTTTTTAAAAACTCTAATAAAATGTGTTAAAAAATATTATATTTTTTTACGAAGGCTGCCACCGCTAAACCCCAGCTAACTCAATTATTGAAGCTAGATTTTGCATTCATACCTTTTTTATTCGAAAAATAATACCAATCAGTATCTCACATACGTACATGTAATAAATACTCTTTAAAAGGGAGCAATCCCAATTTTGAATCCTACTCGAAATCCCTCCTAATTTAAAATCTCACATATACGAGTACATATATATCAATATTCTGAAAAAAGCGTATAACATTTATTTTGAATTCAATTCTAAAACTTCTCCCTAACTTTTTTTTTTTTGCATGCACCTCTACGTGCTAACTGTTCACATCGGCATGTCGGAACAGGAGAGATATATTCATATATTAGAACTGATCAAATGAATTCCACATAACAATTTAAACATGATTAAGCCTTATAACATGTAGAAATGTCTCAGATTTTCAATAAATGCAGTTCTATTTTTGTTTATACTGTAATAATTTAGTATTTGAGTTATATGGTATTCTATATCAGTGACTTATATTATTTAATTGGATTTTTATACCCGTGCATACATATATGACATCGGGTATATTAAAATTGCTCCTCCGTTTGTAACGCATCGATCTAGACGAGCTAGATATAGTGTCAAGGGTACGTATCGGCTCAGAAACGAAAAATTAGTCGATCTAGCTATGTGTGCCTGTCCGTCCGTCCGTCTCTGTGTCAGCACGATAACTCAAAAACTAAAAGGGCTAGAGTCTTGAAATTCACACAAAGTGATTTTTAGACAATTTCTAGATTCCCAATTGTTTTTGGTTAAAATCGGACAAAGGCTTCGGGGAGCTGCCATACAACTTTTTTGCATCAATATGAATTTCTTCAAAACTAATTATACTACGGGGATGAAAATTACACACGGTTAGTTTTATAATGACTCCGGCACTTATATGAAGTTTCAAAATGTTAGCGCCCCATTTTCGGGGGGCTGCCATACAACTTCTTTGCACCAATATGAATTTCTTCAAAACTAATTATACTACGAGGAAGAAAATTACACACGGTTAGTTATATAATGAATCGAGCACTTATATGAAGTTTCAAAATGTTAGGACCCCATTTTCGGGGGGCTGCCATACAACTTCTTTGCACCAATATGAATTTCTTCAAAACTAATTATACTACTAGGATGAAAATTACACACGGTTAGTTATGTAATGAATCGAGCACTTATATGAAGTTTCAAAATGTTACGGCCCTATTTTGGGGGGCTGCCATACAAAGTTTTCGATTCAATAACTGTGAATCTAATGAAGCTACAAGGTTAAAATTAAAATTGGGCAGGTAAAGTAATAGGGCAAGTTACTTTTTTTTACCATCGGACTTTTAGGGTGGGCCAATTTTTTTTTTTTTGTTTTTTTTTTTTTTTTTTTATGATTTTTTTTTTTTTGTTAAAATTTGGTTTATTTTTTTTTGTTAATTTTTTTTTTTTTTTTTTTTTTTTAAGCTAAAGTTATGGGACAATGAATGAAAATTTTGTTTTTCGTTAATTTTTTTTTTTTTTTTTTTCACGTCAAAATTATGGGGTAATGAGGTAAATGTATAAGGGAAGTAAATTACGGTTTATTTTATACACCATAGTGGGTATGCACGGGTATCTAAAAGTTGACAAGGGCAACTATAATCTTCCTCGTTTGTTTACATTTTGCATTTGTTTATACTTTATTTTGTTATACTAATGTATTTTTTATTAAAGATGTATAATTATTAATTTGAACCCAATGGCGAATGATAGTTGGGTCTAGTTGAAAAACAAATAAAAGTTTTTTCACTTTCACTTGGATTCGAACCCGGGGTCTCTCGCATGAAAGGTCGGCACTCTAACCACTGTGCCACCCAGCTCATTATTTCAATAACAAAGTGATTAAAATAGGGGAAGCTGCCGTTCCCAACTCCCGCTAAACATATATTGAAAGACTGATATTATACTGAAATACTGAATTTGTAACCAATATTTTAAAAACAACCCCCAAAAATTACATTTTTCTAAATAATATATATTTAAACAAAAAAGTAAAGAATTTTGATTTTTAGGGGAATTCGTTGGTTTCAAAATCTGGGTTTCAATCATTTGTTTAACGGGGCTTAGCGGCGGCAGCCCACTATCTTAAAAACTTTGTAGCAAAAATATTTTTGAAAGAATAATAATTAGAAGGGATTTTAGAGTTGGCTTCAAAATCAGGGAATTTCATTTGCCAGAATATTTATATATATATGTTTATACGAGACTGTAAACTAGAGGGCTTTTACGTTGGATTCAAAAGCAGGGAAATACGCCTTTTACAGAATATTTATATATATGTGATATATGAGATACTGTATATGTGTATATGTCAGATACTCAACTAGGAGGGTTTTTGGAATTGCATTCAAAATCAGGTTTGTCGCTTTTTCCAGAATATTTAATTTTCGAATTTTTATTTATAATTATTTTTGTTTGGAAAATTAAATTGCTATTATTTTCACAAATAAAATTACATTTTTAAAAAGAAAATAACGGCTTTATTCCGCAATTATATGCGAAAAAGAATCATTGCGATATGGCTTCAATAGCGAAATAAAGCCATTTCGTATGGCGTTATTTCACGGCATCTTGAATACACCGTTATTTAATTTGGGCCGCTTGAATTTATATTCGCGTTTTTCTTAAGGTATCTTGTAATTTGATATGCAGTTTTTGCATAAATTTCCTGTAATATCCAGTCTTCCTGTATTAAATTTTGAATAGCGGATATTTTGTTTGGGTTTGGCTTTACACCTTGTGATGTCAAAATGTGACCCAGAAACTCGGTTTGTTTCTTTAAAAAATTATAATTGTCAATTTGAATTTTGAAACAATGTGCATTTTTAAGTCGGTCAGAAACTTATTTCATATTGTTTATTTGTTCTTCTAAAGAAGTACAAGAGATAAGTAAATAATCTAAGTACCTAAACTAAACATATTTTGTTTATTAGATTTTTTAAAACAAAATGTATTAGTCTTTGAAGTGTTGAAAAATCATTTTTTAGACCAAATGGCTTCCTTAAATATTCAAAGTGGCCGAAGGGTGCTGAAAAATGGGTCTTTTTCCTGTCTTTTGGTTTCACTGGTATTTTGCGTCATCTGCAATCATTGAATGTTGACAACTTAGCCCAACTTTGTTGAAGCTATTCACATAAGCTTAATAAGGAATAGGGCCAAGGACTGTGTCATGTGGAACTCCAATTTGCAGACATGTTTCTGCACTAAAATGATCATTTATTATGGTTTTGATTTTACGAGATTTAAATAGGTTTGATGCAATTGCTCTTATACCCATATTAAAAAGACTGTTTATTAATATATCATGAATTACGGTGTCAAAGGCTTTTTTAGATCTAAAAGAATAACGACTGCATAATTATTTTTATCTAACACTATATTTATGAAATTAACAACTTCAAACGCCGCTGATTCTGTGCTGCTACCGTTTAAAAAACCAAATTGGTGGCCATCAATTTGATTTGAATCAGTAAAAACTGCAATTGAACGACGTTTAATGACCTTTTCAATAATCTTGGATAGACAATTTGTCAAAGATATTGGTCTATATTAGTTAAATCATAATAATATATGATTTTTTTTCCTCACATAAAAATTGGAATGATAGTACATCCCCATTTATTATATTAGAAAGCATGTTTGATATTATGTGCCTAATTTATTTAATATGTTTTATTGTAATGCCATCTAGTCCTGGAGATGAATTAGTTTTAAACGAGTTTATAATTTGTGTCATTTCATTACTATCTGTTGGAGTAAAATAAATTGAGTTCTGGCTTTTGTGATCCTGTGTACTTATTACATTGTTTGTTTGGTTGATGAAATTTTTGTCTAACTTCCTTCCGACAGTAGCGAAATGATAATTTAGAATATTAGGTTCTTCTAAATCAGAAGTAGTGATTTTACTGGTGTTCTTCATTACGCGTATTGTCGAATTATCTTTAGAAATGTTTAAATTTAATTAATTATTAATAACTTTCGAAAGCTGTAGAGGGTTGCAACTTTCACTAATTTGGTTGCTAAAGTTGTTATTCTTTGCTTCTTTTATTAATTTTTGAATGTAATTTTTAATTTTTTTATACCTATTTTACAGATCACAATTCTTTTTATTTTTATGAACTTTAGCATAAAGTTTATTTCGTATTTCGATTACATTAAGTAGAAAAGGAGTAATCCAGTAGTTTTGTTTCCGTCTTCTAACTATTCTTAGAGAAGAAGCTAATGCTTTACTTACATTTATACATTCCGTGATATTATCATAAGAGTTACATATTTGAATTTTTTCCGCAACGAAGTTTTGAAATGCATTCCAGTCAGTTTTTTCAATAGTTACTCGTACCTTTTGTTCATGTGTGTTCGCATTGTTCGCATTTTGCAATATTTATATCCAAAACTTTGTGGTCACTAATAGGATTATCCGACAATTTGATCGTTGTGGTAAATGTTTTTAAATTTGCAATAACGTGATCAAGAATTGCTCCGTGATTACAATCAGATTGGCAACCGTTTGAAATAATTCTGTGATTTTTGAAAATTTTTCAAATTTTTTTTGTTGCACTTTTTTAATATTTTCTAATCGTTCAATATATCTTTCTTCAATAGCATTTAAAAGCTGCATTGTTTCTAATTAATTTTTTTTATCGCATTATCAAATTCCTGTTTATATTCACACAAATAATCATTGTTTTTTTTTAAACAATTTGTGTGTACTGAATACGATCATCACATTGTTTTGTTTGCATTAATTTACATTAAAAAATAAGTTTAACTTAAGCAATAGATATTCAATAAAATATTATTTTATTTTACTTGAGTTAATTTACATATGAACATATCAAGTTACAATTTAATTATCACTAAGCAATGCATATGAACTGATGTTACAGTTATGAAATTATTTAAGTTCATTTACATAAAGTATCGGATTTCAATTTGTTTCCGTTAACTTATATTTAAATTAAGTAACTTAGATTTTTACCTGAATACTATTGATTAAATCATCATTTTTATTATTGATGTTAGTGGAGTTTACCAACGTAACTGTGCAAAAACACTTGCGTGCTGTTGCGCTTCATATATTTTATCCGACACGTCTGCTAATTCCCTCAGTTGTTTGTCGTTAATTACAGCGACCGCGATGTGAATAACTTGAGGTAATTTTCGAAGCCATAAATTTTTAATTATTGTATTATCGAATGTCTCAATCGCTAATTGCCTCATTGATCTGAGCAAGTCCGGAAGACTTCTGTTGCCAATATCGACCCAGATTCCAGAACCCAAAGACCACCAATGATTCCAGACGTTTGCTGCTGCTTTGGTAGAATTTACTTTAGGACGCAAGCAGTGATGAAAATCTTGAAGAATCTAGATACAAACAAATCAGCATGTTTTAAAGATAAAAAAACCTACTCTACCAATTCAAAACCTCTACGCAACCTCTTCTATTTATCCTTTACTTCGGGTATTCATCCTGCCCAAAGGAAGATTGCGCACGTTTTTCCAATTCCAAAAAAAGTAATAAAAGCGATCCTTCAAACTACCGCCCTATAGCTATAACTTCGGTCTTTCCAAAGTAATGGAAAAAATTATAAACCAAAACCTATTGAAATATCGGGATCATAAAGGTTTGCTTCATGATCGACAATACGGGTTCAGAGCCCGTCGTTCAACTGGTGATCTCAAGGCTTACTTTTGTGAAAAGTTCAATATTAGTCTTCACCATTCTGGTGAATCTGATATTGTAGCGCTGGATATTTCTAAAGCTTTCGTACGTGTATGGCATGGTGCTTTGTTAGCAAAATGCAGAGCTATAGAGTTATGTAGAGTCTTCCTCAACTAGATTGGAGATTTCCTTTCGAATCGTACGATTCGAGTACTGGTCGATGGTTTATCAACTGACAAAATTAAACTAAAGCTGGTGTTCCTCAGGAATCTTTCTCCCACCCTCTTCTTAATATTCATCAATGATCTCCTATCTTTAACTTCCAATCCAATTCACAGTTTCGCAGATAACAGCACCTTTGTAGCTGCTGTAGCATTAATCATCAGGTTAATACAACAGCAAAAAATTTCATTGTGAGTGAACTAAATAACGATTTAGCAAAAATTCGTAAATGGGGTGAAAATAATCGTGTTCAAATCAACACGAAGAAAACCCAATGCTGTGTCATTTCGCGAAAAATAGCAACTTCCATTCCCAACTTGATTTTTCAGGGAGCAGCTTTGCAGCATTCAACAGATTAAATATTTTGGGTATCGAGTTAAACCAGAAATTGACTTGGTAAAATCACACTTTTGATATAGCTCAAGAAGCTTGGATTTTTTGTATCTCTGTAAAACTGACTTTTCTCCATTAGATCTCCTCAATATCTTTAAAACACGTATATGTAAAAAAATGGAGTATAATGCACATATTTGGGTTGGTGCACCCCACTCAGCTCTGGGATATCTCGATAAAGTGCAAAACAGAGCTATTCGTCTCATAAATGATCCCAGTGTTACCTCAACGCTCACTCCACTTAACCATCGGCGCACAGTCTGGTCACTTACCCTGTTTGATAGATACCTAGTGGGACGAACACCTGTTCTAAGGAAATAAAACAATTAATGACTCCACTCAAAGTTTTCCAACGTGAAACAAGGAGTGCAACTAGGGCATCCAATCCCGGTAAACGGTAAACCGGTTTACCGGTTTTACCAGTCAATATTGGTTCTCGAATTACCGGTAATTTTTTTAATTTACCGGTCTTCTTCGAAAATTTTTAAAATTTAAAATAGAAAACTTTCACCACAATAGTTTTTTTCTATAGCCTTTTAAAAGTTTTAGCAAGGATTTTTACTTTTTTAAGTGATCAGAGCTACATCTGCTGTTTTTGTTACGCTTTGTCAATTTTTAAATTTTAAAACTCCGAGGTACAGTACGTCGCGTATGCTTTCATGTAAATTTGTTTATATAACTACTTATTTCAAAATTTTTTGACAGAAACTGAACGCCGTACATGCTGAATTTGGTTGATCCATAAGGAAAAAATCATTTTTCTTAAGAAATATTATTTCTTTTTTGTGCTTCTGCAAACATATTATAGATATTTTTTAATAATCAAATTTTTTACAAAAATATTATTTTAAATTTTCTATTTTTATTTTTCGCTTTGTCAATTTTTAAATCTGAGGTACCAGTACGTCGCATATTTCGGTTGCTCACAATTTATTCATGTAACTAACTATGTATTTCAAAATTTTCTAGAAATTTCCAGAAATTATATACCGTACGCGTTAATTTTGGTTAGGTCTTAAGTAGCAAATCATTTAAATTACAAAGTAATTCCATTAACAATGAAAGACAGGTTTCAACTGGCCACAAAAAAACCAAAATAAAATAAAAATAAATAACAATGCCAAAGCAGCAATAACCACTAATACCACAATTTTAACCAAACTTATAAAAAAAGAAATCTCTGTGCTTGAAGAGGAACAAAGTCGTGGAAAATATTTAACGATGGCGTTTAATCATCTTTTGACAATGAAGCCGACGAGCGTGGAGTCTGAAAGAGCTTTTTCAGCCGAAGGAATAATTTGTACCAAAATAAGGAGCAGTCTTAGTGACAACACAATTGACGCAATTTGCCTCTTACGAGCATATTTTAATGCGCAGTCAGATATTTTCAATAATTAAATTTCTATTTAAATAATATATGTATTAATTATATTTTTGATTTTGTTTTTGTTAATGGATTAAACTTTATTTGATAACTAATAAAGATGTATTTCTCTTTAAAACGAGGAAGAGTGTAGTAGAGTAGACTGTGTCAACTCTGGGATACCCGTATGACCGTTATATAAACATTATACCATTATTATTATAAACATTAATTACTTTTGGCAAAATTTCAAACATACCAGCTTTATTAGGTGTAGTGTAATGCTCATATAGAAGAAGGAGTTGTATGGCAGCTACTCGAACCCTCTGCAGTAGACCAACCAAATTTTGTAGTAACTTTGGCCATTACACTAAACTATTTTTGGCAAAATTTCAGACACCCAACTTCAATAGGTATAGAGTAATGCTCATATAAAATAAGAAGTTGTATGGCAGCTACTCGAACCCTTTGCAGTAGACCAACCAAATTTTGCAGTAACTTTGGCCAATTCACTAAACTATTTTTGGCAAAATTTCAGACACCCAGCTTTAATAGGAAAAGAGTAATGCTCATATAAAATACGAAGTTGTATGGCAGCTACTCGAACTCACTGCACCAGACCAACCAAATTTTACAAAAACCTTGGCCATAAAACTAAACCAATTTTGGCAAAATTTCAGACACGCAACTATAATAGGTACAGAGAAATACTCATATAAAAAAAGAAGTTGTATGGCAGCTACCCGAACCCATGGACCAAAATGACTGAATTTAAATAGCGATGACGGCTATTGCAAAAAAACGAATTTGCGAAAATTTGAAGATCCTAGCTCCTTTAGTTTTTGAGTTATCGTGCGGACGGACGGACGGACAGACGGACGGACATACATAGCTAAATCGATTTTTTTTTCGATTCTGATCCGATCCATACACTTGAGTCCATATCTACCCCCCCTATTTCTCTGCGTCACAAACGTAATGGCAAATTTATTATACCCTTTGACCTACAGTCATACGGGTATAAAAATTTAAACATTTATTTTACAGGTTGTTACTAATTATATGAAACTTTAAAATAAAAAAAAAAACCGGAAATTAACGGTAAACCGGTTTTTCAATAAAATATTTACCGTTTACCGGTAAAAGCAAATTTCGGTAATTTTATATGCCCTAAGTGCAACAGATGCTCATCCCTACTGCGTCGAATTGTTAAGATGGCGAAACACGGCTCATGGAAATTCGTTTGTTATGCGCATGTCGAGATTATGGAATCACGTTCCGTCCAATGTGTTTCCTAAAGTATGTGTACGACTTAAATAAATTTAAGAAGAATATTATCATCTTTCTCCTAAATATCCCTCCAAATTTTCCCCACCCACCATAATCCAAAATTCCCATATAACCTCCGACAATCCTAAAATCCTTTCATATCCCATCCCTGCAACCAAACTGTACATTTGTATCACAGGTTCCTTCCTAAAGTTTGGTTCAAAAAGGGTGTGGTTTTGGTGCGTTAAAATCGCACACTACCCAACGAAATACCGCACAGTTTCAATGGGTGGCTTTCGAGCGTTCCATTCCTTCGCAAAAAAAAAAACTTAACTATCATAGACAATGTGTTAAATATATATTACCTATGGAAATAATTTAACAAAATATATGATATAATAAAAATTAAACAAGTGATGAAAAAATCGTGGGTTTTTAAAAAGCTCATTTTCAAACTTATATTGGGTTTCCAACTGAATATTTAAAAATAAAAGATATTGTAATTTAGTTATTTCTTCAATTTATTAATTACGATTAATAGTGAAATCAATAGAAAGGTACTTAGAATATGATCCTAATGCTCTCAAGAAAACCTGTTAACAAGTGCGAAACATAATGTTAGATCTTCAATGTTAACGTTTAATTTTGGAAAAACACAGCTATGGTGAATAAGTTACTGTTTTATAAAAATATAAAAGTTTTAATTTTTTCTCAAATTTTTGCTTAGCAAACTTATGATGATTATCGAGGATCTGCCTACCCTCCTCTTGTCGTAACTCTCCCATTTTTTTTGGTTATAGGAAATTAATCGTGAACTCCAACAAAATTTGGAGTTTTACCTAGAAATTTATTATCTTAGCAAAAATGGTTAAAACTAAGGACAATATTTTCAATTTAAAGAAACCCTTTTAAATTTAAGAAAAACCTTTAACATATATTGAAACATAAAGCTGAAGTACCAAATTTTGTATATTAGTAAAAAAAAATTTTAACAGGTATTCAAGCTACAGGTGTTTAAAAAGAGCAAAATTTCAATTTTCGAGCCTTTATAGCTCCTAAACAGCGGACGCAACAAAAATATAATAAAACTAAAAAACTTTTGTAAAAATGTGCCTATATAGCTTCACTCTGCCCGTCCGTCCGTCCGTCCGTCCGTATGTTTACAAAAACTTTTACACCGTTTGAAATAGAGTAAAGAAATTTTAAGCATGAGTAGGTATTGCAAAATAAAACTAAGTTCGTAGAAGAACTTTTTTTTTAAGCTCCACTTGTTACGGAGCTTATTAATTTTTACAACAAGAGTTCTGTTAGATACATTTTCAATCTAAAACGAGGAAGAGTGTAGTAGAGTAGACTGTGTCAACTCTGGGATACCCGTATGACCGTTATATAAACATTATATCATTATTATTATAAACATTAATTACTTTTAGCAAAATTTCAAACATACCAGCTTTATTAGGTGAAACATAATGCTCATATAAAAGAAGGAGTTGTATGGCAGCTACTCAAACCCTCTGCAGCAGACCAACCAAATTTTGCAGTAACTTTGGCCATTACACTAAACTATTTTTGGCAAAATTTCAGACACCCAACTTCAATAGGTATAGAGTAATGCTCATATAAAATAAGAAGTTGTATGGCAGCTACTCGAACCCTTTCCAGTAGACCAACCAAATTTTGCAGTAACTTTGGCCATTACACTAAACTATTTTTGGCAAAATTCCAGACACCCAGCTTTAATAGGTTTAGAGTAATGCTCATATAAAAGAAGGAGTTGTATGGCAGCTCGAACTCACTGCAACAGACCAACCAAATTTTGCAGAAACTTTGGCCATAAAACTAAACTACTTTTGCCAAAATTTCAGACACGTAGCTGTAATAGGTACAGAGAAATACTCATATAAAAAAAGAAGTTGTATGGCAGCCACCCGAACCCATGGATCAAAATGGCTGGATTTAAATAGCGATGACGGCTATTGCAAAAAAACGAATTTGCGAAAATTTGAAGATCCTAGCTCCTTTAGTTTTTGAGTTATCGTGCGGACGGACGGACGGACGGACGGACGGACGGACGGACGGACGGACGGACGGACGGACGGACGGACAGACGGACGGACGGACAGACGGACGGACGGACATACATAGCTAAATCGATTTTGTTTTCGATTCTGATCTGATCCATACACTTGAGTCTATATCTACCCCCCCTTCTTCTCTGCGTTACAAACGTAATGGCAAATTTATTATACCCTTTGACTATATAGTCATACGGGTATAAAGAGCAAACGATAGCTGGTTTTATAAACTTTATAAATTTTTAAAACTCAAATGTTTCGGGTTGCCATGCGGTACTAAAATTTACCAAGATGCAAAACTCAATTTTTGCAAAATTTTGGCCCCACATATCTTCTTAACAGTTCAAACTAGGGTCTTCAAATTTTGGGAGAAGTTAGATCATCAGAAAGTAGTAGGGGTCGGTGAAAAAAATTTTTGCAACTTGAATACCTGCTCTGAGGTTCCAGAATTTTTTTTACAAATAACAGAAATGCTGCAGCATTATTATTAAACATATGTTAAAGGTTTTTCTTAAATTTAAAAGGGGTTCGTAAATTTAAAATAAATTGTCTCTTAGTTTTAACCATTTTTGCTTAGATAATAAAATTTTAGGACAAATTCCAAATTTTCGTGGACTTCAAAAAAATGAAAGGATGGGGACAGGCTAACCAAAAAGTTGGAGGCCTTCTAAATAGAACAACTTGAGTACATTGAGATTATGTATTCTCTGGGATTATATATATTGATTTCACTATTAGTCATAATTAATAAATAGATGAAATAACTAAAATATAATATCATTTATTGTTAAAAGTATTTTTATAAAAACAAATGATACAACAGTCAGTTAGAAACCCTATATAAGTTTGAAAACGTGCTATTAAAAAACCTTCGGTTTTTTTAATCACTTGTTTATATATACGTTCGTTAGCCCTAAAACTTTTAAGAGGTTCCAGAACCCGAAACCACGCTCTGATTTCGTCGATATGTAGTCCTCGCCATACCTTCAATATTGCTTAACATTTGCACACAATTGGAACGTTTTATCTTAATTTTAAGTTACTATTTTTATTAATTTTGATGACAAGCTTTTAAACCTTGGGGGGTGCAAGAGAGTTCTGAACCACCACTCCAATTGATCCCAAATTAGGGCGACGCGCATGAAATAGTAAAGAACATGAATGTGCCAAATTTGAAGCTTCTACATTTGTTTCAAGTTGATATCTTTAATAGTTTCGAAAATATGCTTTAAAGTCGTCGGAATTGTGTCGCTGATCCCAAACCCAGTACTCCAATTGGTCCCAAATTTCAAGGACACTAAGGAAATAGAAAGATATACTTTGATACCAAATTTGGAGGTTCTATCTTCATTGGTTTCGGAACTATGCTCGTTTGGCCTAAATTCGATCAAAAAGTTCTAAGTTCTGAACCCACTGTCCAATCCTCACCGTACGCAATCGCCGGTGTAGATTCATTACTAGTAAACTACAACACAAATTTAATGAATATAGCGTCATTATTTGTTGAGTAATCGTGTATTTTTATTTATGGTTTTTAGCCCTTAGAACGATTTAAATGTCCAGAATCCGAACCGATGGGCCGATTTCGCCCATATGCGGATCGCACCGTACTTTAAATACTAGTTAACTCTTATAAACAATTGGAACGTTCTATATTAATTTTAAATAACTATTTTAAGTAAATTCGATTATAAGCTTTTAAACCTTGGGAGGTAGAAGAGAATTCTGAACCACCACTCCAATTGATCACAAATTAGGGGGGCACGTAAGAAATAGTAAAGAACACCCTTGTGCCAAATTTGAAGCTTCTACATTTTTTCATTTTACTATCCCCGTAGTTTCATTACTACTAACCTAGAGCACACATTTGATGAAGATAGCGTCATTTGTTGTTGAGTTATCGTGATTATATGTTATTAGCCCTTAGACCGATTAAAAAGTACCGAATCCGAACTCATGAGTCAATTTCACCCATATGCAACCCTCGCCGTACTTTTACCTACAGTTTTACCTCCTAGTAACCTTCAGTTAAAATTTCATCAAGATAACTCCAACATAGATAACACAAAAATTACACATGGTCTACATGTTAATTTTAAAATGTAACTAGCAGGTTTACATTACAGGTCCGGCGTTGCCCGGAAGCTCGCAAATTGCAAAAAATCAAGTTTCGGCCAATTTTTCGAAGGACTGCTTTAGTTAAAAGAAAGTCTCAAAAAAATATTTGTGAAGTTCCGTTAACCCGTTGTGGCCCAACAGCTTTTTATAGATTTTTTCGTTACTTTGCTATAAGTTAGAAATGGTTTGACCGATTGACTTCATAATTTGTATATGTGCACTTTTTTGAGAATGGAGTTCACTCTATTAACAGATTTTGAATTTGTCAACCCTTTTCGCCCTACAATTATTCCAAAAACAGCAGCTTTTTACAGATTTTTTCATTACTTTACTCTTAAGCAGAAACGGTTTAACCACTTGAATGTAAATTTTATATGCGTCCATGTATGTACTTATCATTCCTACGATTTGTCGAAAAAAAAATTTTTGTAAGTAAATTACGTACAATTTTTGAAAGTAGGTAAAACTTCTTTGAATTAGGGGAATGTTTAAAGAACTGTTTTGTCGAGTTCTTTTAACCGCTTGCAAACAAAAACTTAAAAAAAAAGTTTGCCAAACAATTTTAACGATTTTCTTTAATTTTTCTTTTGCATCTTGACAATTTGGTGCTCCTTGAATTATTATTGTTATTCTTTAATAATTATGAAAAGTTTAAAGTGAAATTTGATAAATTTGTTGAAAAATTGTTAGAATAATTTTAAAAAACTCCTTTTAAAAAAATTGCTTTATATCATCTTAAAATTAACATGTACACCATTCTTGTGTTAACTTTTTTCAATAACATCAACTTAAATTAAAATTCCATTGAGAGGTCAAAAGGGTATACTAAATTTGCTATTATGTTAAATAGCAGTTTACTTGATTTGCCAGGGTTTGAATAAAATATAACCGATGGTTTAGAAAAGATTTAAAAATCTGCTTTTCATTTTCTAGTTTGTTTTGTACTTACCTGAAATATCTACTACGCTTTTCCTCGTTTTTTCATGATTTTATGAGAGAAATGTAGGTTTCTTTCTTGGCAAAACTGTTTTAAAATTCTATGTATTTAAGCATTACGAAATTGAATTTTTAGATTTTTAGATTTCATTTGAAGAAAACTGCAATTCCACACTGAAATCTATTTTTAAAAAACAACAATTGAAAAGATAAAAAACAAAGACTTACGAAAACATGTAGAGAAGGAAAATGTTATGTATTTTAATTTTAAAGATATTATTATTATTCTGATTCTTTATTAGCTTTATTTTTATTATTATTAATATTATTTCATTTAGCTTTTGCACTATTTGAGACTATTTAAGGAAAAAAATTAGTCTTATTAATTAAGTGAGCTTTTGGAATAAAGGTTAATTTGCGTTCAAACCAAAAATTTGAAAATTTCATTGAATCTTTGTTCAAAACGCTCAAACAGGTCAAAACCAAATTAACCCTGTGGGTTTTAATTAAAATGCTGGTACAAAATTTTCAATAAAATTCTTTTAATCGTTTAAGCAAATAAAATTTATGGGTTAATATATTCCAACCAAATTTATACAACTAATTCCGGATGCTAAGAGGAACATTTATGCAAAATTTCAAGTCAATCGGTCAAACCGTTTTGACTCGAAATCAAAAACATTGAAAAGGCTTCATTGGGCCATCATGCCCAAACGGGTTAACCGAACTCAACAAAAATTTATGCCACGCTCTCTTTTCGACTGCGAAACCACCTTGTAAAATTGGACACAAATCGGAAACACAAAATTTTATGAAAGCCCGTCAGGCCGAAATGGGTTAAATTTTTCCAACCAAATTTATACAACTAATTCCGGTTGCTAAAGGCAACGTTTGTGCAAAATTTTAAGTCAAAAACATCCAAAAAACGAAAAAGTTTAAAACGGCTCTGGAGCTGCAACCTGTTGACTTATAAAAATCTGACATAGCCTATGGCACTTCCCGGGCTCCCAGAATTATTCTTTTAAAATTTTGGGACAATTGGACCAGAGGTTTTCACGTGAATCCTGGACAAACAAACAAATTTTCTCCTTTATATATTAGACTAGCAGATTTACCCGGCGTTGCCCGGAAGCTTGCAAAATGTAAAAAAGCAAGTTTCAGCCAATTTTTTGAAATACTACTTTGCTTATAAATGAAGCCACAAAAAATATTTGTGGAGTTCCGTTAACCCATCGTGGCCCAACAGCTTTTTATAGGTTTTTTCGTTGCTTTGTTATATATTAGAAATGATTTAACCGATTAACTTCAAATTTTGTATATGTGTTTTTCTTTGAAAATGAAGTTCAATTTACTAACAGACTTAGAAGTTGTTAACCCCTGCCAACCCGACGATTGTTCAAAAAAAAATTTTTAAGTACATGACGTCCAATTTTTGAAAGTAGGTATAACTTCTTTGAATTAGGGGAATGCTTAAAAAAGTGTTTTGTCGAGTTCTTTTAACCGATTGCGAAATAAAAACTTTAAAAAACATATTGTGTTTCTTGACAATTCGGTGCTCCTTGACGATAAAGTTGAGGATGGTAAGTTTCGAGAGAATAATGTTATCTGAATTAAAATGACTATAGTTGAAAAGGGGATACTAAGTTTGCCATTAAGTCATTATACCATGTCAAAGTAGTTTTCTTGAACTGCCAATGTTTGAATAAAAAAAAGTCGATGGTTTAGAAAAGGTTTGAAAATATGCTTTTCATTACTTATATTTTGTTTAGTACTCACCTGAAAGTTGTACTACGCTCTTCCTCGTTTTTTTATGATTTTATGAGAGAAATGTAGGCTTCTTTTTTCGAAAAACTGTTTTAAAATACAATGTATTTAAGCATTATATATACGAAATTGAATTTTTTGATTTTTAGATTTCACTAGCAGATTTACCCGGCGTTGCCCGGAAGCTTGCAAATTGTAAAAAAGCAAGTTTCAGCCAATTTTTTGAAATACTGCTTTGCCTATAAATGCCACAAAAAAATATTTGGAGTTCCGTTAACCCATCGTGACACAACAGCTTTTTATAGGTTTTTTCGTTGCTTTGCTATATATTAGAAATGATTTAACAGATTAACTTCAAATTTCGTGTATGTGTTCTTCTTTGAAAATGAAGTTCAATTTACTAACAGACTTGAAAGTTGTTAACTCCTTCCGACCCGACGATTGTTCAAAAAAAAATTTGTAAGTAAATTAAGTCCAATTTTTGAAAGTAGGTACAACTTCTTTGAATTAGGGGAATACTTAAAAAAAAGGTTTGTCGAGTTCTTTTAATCGAATGCGAAACAAAAACTTTAAAAAACAGTTTGCAAAACAATTTGAACTCTTATCTCTAATTTTTCTATACATGGTGCTTCTTGACAATTTGGTGCTCCTTGACGATATACTTGAGGATGGTAGGTTTCCGGTGAATAATGTTAACTGAATTAAAATGACTATAGGTCAAAAGGGGATTTTCTTGAATTGCCAACGTTTGAATAAAATATAGTCGATGGTTTAGCAAAGGTTTAAAAATTTACTTTTCAACTTATATTTTGTTTAGTCCTGAAAGTTGTAATACGCTCTTCCTCGTTTTTTTCTGATTTTATGAGAGAAATGTAGGCTTATTTTTTGGAAAAACTGTTTTAAAATACTATGTATTTAAGTATTATATATAACAAATTGAATTTTTTGATTTTTAGATTTCATTTGAAGAAAACTGAAAATTTCATTGAATCTTTGTTCAAAACGCACAAACAGGTCAAAACCAAATTAACCCTGTGGGTTTTAATTAAAATGCTGGTACAAAATTTTCAATAAAATACTTTTAATCGTATAAGAAAATAAAATATATAGAAAACTTCATAGCGTCGTCGTGGAAAATGGGTTAATCGAACTTAACTAAAACCTTAAAGAAAAAGCTTCTTCGCACCCTCGTGCCCAAATGGGTTAACCGAACTCAACAAAAATTTGTGCCAGACTTTATTTTCGACTGCGAAAACACCTTGTAAAATTGGACACAAATCGGAAACACAAAATTTTTTGGAAGCCCGCCAGGCCGAAATGGGTTAAATTATTCGAACCAACTTTATGCATCTAATTCCGGCTGCTAAGAGGAACATTTGTGCAAAATTTTAAGTCAATCGGTCAAACTGTTTCGACTCGACATCAAAAAAACGAAAAAGCTTAAAACGGCTCTGGAGCCGCAACCTGTTGACTTATAAAAATGCGACATAGCCTATGTCACCCCCCGGACTCCCAAAATTATTCCTCTAAAATTTGTTGTCAATCGGACCAGTGGTTTTCACGTGAATCCTGACAAACAAACAAACAAACAAATTTTCTTCTTTATATATTAGATTTGAAGAATACTGCAATTTCACACTGAAATATATTTTTAAAAAACAACAACTTCAAAGTAGATAAAAAACAAAGACTTACGAAAAAATATGGAGAAGGAAATTGTTATGTTATTTAATTTTATGTTAAGATATTTTTATTCTGCTTACTTATTAGCTATATTTTTATTATTATTAATATTATCTCATTTAGCTTTTAACTATTTGAGACTATTTAAGAAAATAATTTGTCTTATTAATTAAGTGAGCTTTTGGAATAAAGGTTAACTTGTGTTCGTATCAAAAATTTGAAAATGTCATTGAATCTTTGTTCAAAACGCGCAAACAGGTCAAAACCAAATTAACCCTGTGGGTTTTAATTAAAATGCTGGTACAAAATTTTCAATAAATTCTTTTAATCGTTTAAGCAAATAAAATTTATAGAAAAATTAATGGCGTCGTTGTGGGTTAATCGAACTTAACTAAAACATTTTGCAGCCTCTCTATTCGACTGCAAAATCACCCTGTAAAATTAGACACAAATCGGAAACACAAAATTTTTGGAAGCCCGCCAGGCCGAAATGGGTTAATTTATTACAACCCAATTTGTACAACTATTTCCGTTTGATAAGAGGAATTTTGTGCAAAATTTCAAGGCAATCGGTCAAACCGTTTTGACTCGACATCCAAAAAACGAAAAGGCTTAAAACGGATTTGGAGCCCAATTTGTGTGGAGCGGCAACCTGTTGAGTTTGTGGCCTAACAGTTTTTTATAGGTTTTTTCGTTGCTTTGCTATATATTATAAATAATTTAACCGGTTAACTTCAAATTTTGTTTATGCGTTCCTCTTTAAAAATGAAGTTCACTTTACTTACAGACTTTGAATTTGTTAACCCCTGCGAAGTAGGTACAACTTCTTTGGATTAGGGGAATACTTAAAAAAAAAGGTTTGTCGAATTCTTTTAATCGATTGCGAAACAAAAACTTTAAAAAACAGTTTGTGCTTCTTGACAATTCGGTGCTCCTTGACGACAGAGTTGAGGATGGTAGGTTTCCGGCGAATAATGTTAACTAAATTAAAATGACTATAGGTCAAAAGGGGATACTAAGTTTGCCATTAAGTCTTTATACCATGTCAATAGTACTTTTCTTGAATTGCCAACGTTTGAATAAAATATAGTCGATGGTTTAGTAAATGGTTTAGAAAAGGTTTAAAAATTTGCTTTTCATTACTTATATTTTGTTTAGTACTCACCTGAAAGTTGTACTACGCTCTTCCTCGTTTTTTATGATTTTATGAGAGAAATGTAGGCTTATTTTTTGGAAAAACTGTTTTAAAATACTATGTATTTAAGCATTATATATAAGAAATTGAATTTTTTTATTTTTAGATTTCATTTGAAGAAAACTGCAATTTCATACTGAAATCGTTTTTTAAAAAACAACGACTGCAAAGTAGATAAAAAACAATGACTTACGGAAAAATTTGGTGAAGGAAAATGTTATGTTAATTAATTTTAAAGATATTTTTATTCGCCTTCTTAATTAACTTCATTTTCATTATTATTAATATTATCTCATTTAGCTAGTTAAATAGTTAAAATTTGAGACTATTTAAGGAAAAAAATTAGTCTTATTAATTAAGTAAGCTTTTGGAATAAAGGTTAATTTTCGTCCATACCAAAAATTTGAAAATTTCATTGAATCTTTGTTCAAAACGCACAAACAGGTCAAAACCAAATTAACCCTGTGGGTTTTAATTAAAATGCTGGTACAAAATTTTCAATAAAATACTCTTAATCGTTTAAGCAAATAAAATTTATAGAAAACTTCATGGCGTTTTCGTGGAAAACGGGTTAATCGAACTTAACTAAAACGTTTTGCAGCCTCTCTTTTCGATTGCGAAACCACTCTGTAAAATTGGACACAAATCGAAAACACAAAATTTTTGGAAGCCCGCCAGGCCGAAATGGGTTAAATTATTCCAACCAAATTTATACAACTAATTCCGGTTGCTAAGAGGATCATTTGTGCAAAGTTTCAAGTCAATTGGTCAAACGGTTTTGAATCGACATCAAAAACATTGAAAAAGCTTCTTTGCGCCCTCGTGCCCTAACGGGTTAACCGAACTCAACAAAAATTTGTGCCACACTCTATTTTCGACTGCGAAACCACCTTGTAAAATTGGACACAAATCGTAAACACAAAATTTTTGGAAACCCGCCAGGCCGAAATGGGTTAAATTATTGCAACCAAATTTATATTACTAATTGCGGTTGCTAAGAGGAACATTTGCGCAAAATTGCAAGTCAATCGGTCAAACCTTTTTACGTATTTTGCACAAGGATTCAATGAAATTTTCAAATTTTGGTATGAACACCCTCTCTTAATTAATAAGAATAATTTTTTTGCTCTCCTTAAATAGTCTCAATTAGTGCAAAAGGCAAATGAGATAATATTAATAATAATAAAAATAAAGCTAATAAAGAATCCGAATAATAATATCTTTAAATTTAAATAACATAACATTTTCCTTCTCTACATTTTTTCGTAAGGCTTTGTTTTTTATATACTTTGCAGTTTTTGTTTTTTAAAAATAGATTTCAGTGTAAAATTGCAGTTTTCTTCAAATAAAATCTAAAAATCAAAAAATTAAATTTCGTGTATATTATGCTTAAATACAAAGTATTTTAAAACAGTTTTTCCAATAAAGGAAATTTCTGTTCTCTCATAAAATCATAAAAAAACGAGGAAAAGCGTAGTAGATCTTTCAGGTAAGTACAAAATAAAATCTAAGTTTAAAAGCATATTTTTAAAGCTTGTCTAAACCATCGACTATACTTTATTCAAACGTTGGCTATTCAAGAAAACTACTATTGATATAGTATAATGACATAATGGCAAATTTATTATACCTTTTTGACCTAAAGTATTATACGTAAACTAGCTATTACCATAGGCACGTTGCCCCGCCTCCCAATGGAGTTTTAATTTTAGTTGCTGTTGTTAAAAATATAACACAAAAATTACACATGGTGTACATGTTAATTTTAAAATGCAATAAAGACATTTTTTTAGGATTATTCTAGCAATTTTTCAAATTTTACTTGAAACTTTTCATAATTATTAATTAATAATAAAGATAAAGTTTTTAATTCAGTTATCATTATTCGCCGGAAACCCACGATCCTCAACTCTATTGTCCAGGAGCACCAATTTGTCAAGAAGCTCTACGAATAGAAAAATTAGAGATAATCGTTCAAACTGTTTTGCAAACTGTTTTTTAAAGTTTCTGTTTCGCAATCGGCTAAAAGAACACGACAAAATTTTTTTTTAAACATTCCCCTAATTCAAAGAAGTTGTACCTATATTCAAAAATTGGACGTAATTTACATAAAAAATTTTTTTTTTTACCAATCATAGGGATGACAAGTACTCGTATATACATGTACGAATACAAAATTTAAAGCCAATTTGTCAAACCGTTTTTGCTTAAGAGTAAAGTAACGAGAAAATCTGTAAAAGCTGCTGTGCCGCAATGGGTTAACGGAACTCAACAAACCTGTTTTTGAGACTTTAACCAGGCAATATTTCGCAAAATGGAAAATTTTTTTTTGGAATATTGTCGAGCGTCAAGGGTTAACAAATTTCAAGTCTGTTAATAGAGTGAACACATATAAAAAATTTTAAGTCAATTTTAATTTATAGCAAAATAACGAAAAAGGCTATAAAAAGCTGCTGGGCCGCAATGGATTAACGGAACTCCACAAATATTTTTTTGGCTATCTTTTAAACCAATGCAGTATTTTGAAAAATTAGCCGAAACTCGCTTTTTAGTACATTTTCAAAAAATTTTGTAAAAATGTGCCTATATAGTTTCACTCTGTCCGTCCGTCCGTCTGTCTGTCCGTCTGTCTTTCCGTATGTTTACAAAAACTTTTACACCGTTTGAAATAGAAATAATAAATTTTAACCACGGGTAGATATTACGAAAAAAATAATTTCGTAGAAGAATTTTTTTCTGTAGCCCCACCCGTTACGGAGTTACAGCCCCCCAAATTTGGAAAAAGCACTATTTTTAAATTATTATAACAAGAGTTCTGTTGGGTATATTTTCAATCTGAAAACGGAAAAAGATAGCTGGTTTTATAAGCTTTATGAATAATTAAAAGCAAATGTTTAGGGTTGCCATACGGTACTAAAATATACAATTATGCAAAACTCAATTTTTGAAAAATTTTTGGCCCCACATATCTTCTAAACGGTTCAAGCTAGGGTCTTGAAATTTTGGGAGAAGTAAAAAATTAGAACCTACCTTTAGAAATTAGTAGGAGTCAGTTAACAAAAGTTTTTTATCACGTCCCCTATTTAGAAGCTATAAGGACTTGAAAATTGAAATTTTGCTATTTTCAAACACCTGTAGCTTGAATACCTGTTAAAATTTTTTTTTAGTAATACGGTAAATTGAAAGATCTATAATTATATTTCAACATGTGTCAACGGTTTTTCTTGATATTGAAAGGTGCCGAAGTTACAGCCCCCGAAAATTTCAAAAAAGCCCTATATTTAAATTAGTATAACAAGAGTTCTGCTAAATGTATTTTCAATCTAAAAACGGGAGAAGAGAGCTGCTTTTATGGGCTTGACAAAAGTATAAAGTTAAAATGTATAGGGTTGCCATACGGTACTAAAATTTACCATTATGCAAAACTCAATTTTTGAAAAATTTTTGGCCCCACATATCTTTTAAACGGCTCAAACTAGGGTCTTGCAATTTTGGGAGAAGTTAAACCTTTAGAAATTAGTAGGAGTCAGTTAACAAAATTTTTTTGTCACGTCCCCTATTTAGGAGCTATAAGGGCTCGAAAATTGAAATTTTGCTATTTTTAAACACCTGTAACTTGAAAACCTGTTCAAATTTTTTTTTACAAATATACAAAATTTACAGCTGCAGCATTATGATTCAACATATGTTAAAGGTTTTTCTTAAATTTGAAAGGGATTCTTTAAATTGAAGAAACTGTCTCCTAGTTTTAACTATTTTTGCTTAGATAATAAAATTTTAGGTAAAATTCCAAATTTTGGTGGAGTTCAAAATTGATTTCCCCTAAAAAAATTGAAGGGTGAGGACAGGAGGGGGGTGGGCAGGTCCATCATAAGTTTACTAAGCAAAAATTTGCGAACCTTCCCCATTGAGGGGCTACTAGGTCTTAAAAATTAAAACTTTTATGTTTATATAAAACAGTAACTTATTCACCAGTGTAAGTTTTTTCCAAAATTACATTGAAGCTGCAACATTATTTTCCGCACTTATTAACAAGTTTCCTTGAGTGCATTGAGGTTAAATTCTAAGAATTTCCCTATTAGTCATATAATTAATAAATTAATGAAATAACTAAATTAATATTATCATTTATTTTTATATATATTTTTATAAAAATAAATGATGAAATATTCAGTAAGAAACCGTATATAATTTTGAAAATGTGCTTTTTAAAAACCCTTGGTTTTTTTCCTTACTTGTTTACAATTTGCACGCTCCCGGGCAACGCCGGGTAAGAATTCAGTTTTAATATAATTTTTGTAAAATTATTAAATTTATTTTTATATATCATTTTATGTAATAAAATAATTTATTTAGGTTTGGTCACACTAAATTAGTTATATAAAACTTTACTTGCACCTATTCTACCAAATAAAATATTTATGAATTTCAATTTAATATGAAAATTTACTGAGAAGAAAACAAAAACTAATATTCAATTTCAATTCTATATCAATGTACCCTATATATATATTTAATTTATATATTTAAATTTAATTACAATGAAAAAATAGAATTCAAATTTACTTAAATCATATATACGAGTATAACACACAAGTGTAGGCGAGACCTTGCCAACATGTAAAAAAAAAATTATAATGATGGCAATACTCATAATATAACTTTAAATTTATTATCATGCATCCCACACACGATGAACCTGTTTTGTTGTTATGCATCCCATACACAATGTTTTCAACTTGGTATGCGTATATGCGAAGTTGAATCGTGTATGGGCAAGTTGAACAACTTAAATGTCATGTTTTTTTCTTTTATTGACACGAATTCCGAACGAGATATGTCGATGTGAAAAAATAATAAAACTATAATGTACAAAATAACAAAGAATTAAGTAAATAACTTAAAATAATTATAAAATTAAGTTAGAAAAATGTTTAAAAATATAAAAAAATGTACATACATACACATTCATAACAAAATACGAACCGATTTTTTATGAAATAGTGGCTAACAGATAAGAGAACCAAAACTTTTAATTTGAATTATGAGTGTAGTATAGAATAGTTCCACGGGCTGTCAATTTCTATTTTTGTGTAAGACACAGGTACAATTTTATTTTAATTTACTCACATTTGGTACGATTTTTGTCTTACACAATAAAAACATATCGCCATATAATTTATTAGTCATTTTATAAAATGTCAAATTTTGGAACTGCTTTTTATACATAAACTTGAGAGTGACGAATTAAAAATGATTTTTTTTCTAATTTTTAACTGAAATAAAGTCAACAATTGATTTGATTGTTTGAGTGTTCTGAATTGCAAAGAGAGCAGTTCTAAATTTTGACGTTTTATAAAATTACAAATCAATTCTGTGATATGTTTTCGTTTTGAAAGACTAAAAACAGGCTGTCAATATTTTTTTTTGTGTAAAATAAAAGTACAATTTTATCTTAGACTGAAATCGAACGAAATGTGAGTAAATTTAAATAAATTTTTACTTTTGTGTTATACAGAGATAAATATTAACATTAGCGCTACAAGAAAAGTGCAACGCATCATAAAATTTTCTACTGAACGAATTCTTAAGTAACTTAGTAACGCGAGTTATGTTTTTATTTTATATGAAATAAAATAAAATGTTTGCAATTGGTCTTAAGACTGATTTTATTAAATACCTATATTTTTTAATTCCCATAAAAATTTACAAAATTATATTTATTGTCAACATAAGCATTTCTGAACATAAAAAATATGATTACTTAATACTAATTTTTGAAATCCTTATGGATTTGTTTTTATTAAAATAATTTATTAATTAAAAGTTAGTAAAGAAATGCTAAATTGATGAGTTTAACATAATTTTAAATAAATGAAGGTTATATATAATGTAACTCCTCCACACTTTGACAAAAGACTCTCCTGAGTCGTTAAGTTTAATATATATTTGTTTTGTTTTTTCTTTTTTTGTAATTTTTTTTTTATATATTATTACATTTTTTTCTTTGTTTTCTTTTTCTAAATTTTGTGACAATAAATAGTGCATTACAATTATATACTTATACATAGTTTTCTTTTGCTTACAAATTATGGAGAGTAATATGATCTTAAACTGAAAATAATTTTTGAATGAAAAAGAAATGAGAAAAAAAAATTTTTGTTTAGTTGTCTAAGCTTTATCTATATACATATTTACTTTTATTAACAACTATGATTTATATTCTATTGCAGAATATTAGCTAAATAAGTCAAATTATGTTATAAAAAAATTGATAAATTACCATAAATTTACAATTTAAATATAAAAAATAGGTAGTATTATAAATAGGTACATTTTTTTCTATATTCTTGTATTGAATCATATTTCTTTCTTTTTTTTTTTTTGCATAAAATTTTGGTAGGTTTTAAATTTCAACTTTTTATTTTTATGTATGAACTTAGCAACATATGTAGGTACATATTGTTTTCTTTTACATTTTAAGTTTTATTTTACTTTATTATTATTGTTATTAATTTTTTTTTTTTTTTTTTTTTTATTATAAATTTCAGGTTATTAAAATTGTTTGACATGATATGATACCTACTTGATTAAAATTAAAAATTTAATACAGGTAACCCTCGATTAACGCGGTAGATTGGTTCCTAAAAAACAGCGCGTAAAACGAAACCGTGTTAATCGAGACAAGAAATCCATACAAAATTGGGTTATTGGTTTTAAAACAATTTTTGTTTTTAAATAAGCATTTATTATATAAAACAAAATAATAAAAAAAAAATCATATTATAAAATAAACAGAAATATTCATTGCAAATTATATCCAAAAATAAAAAGAAAGATACAAGAATAGAAACAAAAAAAAATATTGCAAAATAAAAAAAATTAATCAGAACTTTCATCTGTCTTTTAAAAAATGTTTTTAACACTCTTATTCTTATGTAAAAAATTATCTTTACTGTCTTTACTAAGTTTATGTAATAAATTTTTATTCAATGCTTTCTAAAACCCTTTAATTAATTTTCAACACTTTATTCAACAAAAGTAGCACAAAAATGATATACATTTCGATTTTCTTATGTACACTTCGTAACGGGGTATTCCTTTTTATATTTTTTTTGAAACCAAAAAAAAAGTATGTACATATACGTAAAAAAAAATTTCCGTGTAAAACCGAATTTTTTACCCGCGTAATTTAAAATAAGTTGCAAATATATTTCCGCGTAAAACCGAAACCGCGCAATTCAAGTGCCGCGTTAATCGAGGGTTACCTGCTTAGAATTATGTATGACCAATATTTTTTTTCTTATTTATTGTTATAATATTTATTTACATATGTAATATGTACATTTACATAATTCATAAATAGATTTACGACCTATCCTAATAATTAACAAGTAAAGAAACAGTCAGTCAGTGCAACCGACTTAGAAATACCCTACACCTATTTGGTTCAAATTTAATGGGAAGTCCATAAGTCATTTTAAAACAATAAAAGCTGTTATTAATTTGGTCGTAAAATATAGCTAACCAAATTAACTTTATAATACTAAAAACATTTTCTAATTAGACTATCTATACAAAAATATTACAAATTCTTACTAATTTATCGATTTAAAAATATTAAAAAACAAAAAAACTTGAAAACTTTTATCACTTTTTGAGATAAAAATTTAATATATTTAATAATTAAAATTTTTCAAAATTGCAATTATTTTAAATTGCTGGTTTCTATTTATTTTATTTATTCATTTATTTATTTATTTCAGATCTCAAAAGAGCTAATATAGCTCGTAGAGAGTTTTATAATTCATAAAGAAAATAAATTTGTAAATCAAGTCCTATTATAATTATAATACATAAATTATATACATAAATTCTTTTTTTTTTTTTTTTTTTTTTTTTTTTTTTTTTAATTCAAAATACAGTGATAATTCAATAATAAAATGCAATAAAAAATTAATCCTACTAACTGCATCAATTCAATAACAATATTATTGTCGCTAATCATATCTAAGAGCCAATAAATAGAAAAAAATGCAAAATATACAGAAAAAATAAAACTAAAAACTTAAAAATTAAAAATTATTAAGAGTGAAACTAAAAAAATAACATTATATTAAAAATGCATAATTAAAGTCAAAACACAAAATTGATACCTACTAAGAAACAATGTAGTCTTTTTGTTTTTTTTTTTTTTTTTTTTTTTTTTTTTATTTATTTACTTAAAGTTAACTGTTACTACTATTCGAAAAACAACTTAAAAAGTAACTATTGACATAGTTTTTAAATTTCACAAAGTTATTTATTTGTTTAAGTTCTGCTGACAAATCATTATAGATCGCAAAAGCCTTGTTGTATATTGTATCTTGTTTATTAAATCTCATTTTAGACGATGTAATATGTATTTTCTCAGCATTTCTGGTTCTATATTTATGTACTTCACTGTTCAGACTGAATTTGACATTTGTGTTAATGTTGTTAGCACACATAGCATGAACATACATTGCTAGCTTACTTTTAATCAATTGATTTATAGGTAGAATATTATTCTCAATATGGATCTGTTGAGTTGCCGTTCTGATTTTATAACCAAATAAATTTTTTATGGCTTTGTTTTGAACAGTTTGAATTAGTTTAATGTACTTGTTACACACATTTCCCCATAAATGTATACCATACGTAACTGTTGCATGAAACATACTGAAGTATAATGAACGCTTTAGTTTATGTGGGACTCTATTTCTAATTAATTTAAATAAACCTGCAGACTTTCTGGCCTTAGTTAGTTGTTCTCTAATTTGTTGCTCCCAAGTAAGATTTTCATCTATAATAACACCCAAGTATTTATAGCATCTCACTAAATCTAAGTCATAACAGCCAATTTTGATATGAAGCATATCAGTTACTTTCCTCTTGAATATTATATATTTAGTTTTATTTGTATTTAGAGTGAGCTTGTGTTGATTCATCCATTCCTGAATTAATACTAGATCTATGTTAATTGCTTCTTCTAGTCTCTTGCAAGTAGTTTCAGCATATACTATAGCCAGATCATCTGCATACATATACGGCTTTCCATTTAGCTTTAAATTAAGTAAACCGCTTATATAAACTGAGAATAATGTAGGGCCTAGCGAACTACCTTGTATAACACCAAAGTTATTTTTCTCCAGGCCACGGGTCACACCATCACATTCAGCATACTGATTTCTCTGAGAAACGTAACTTTTGAACCATTTGAATTCATTACCTTTTATGCCATGTTCGAATAGAATTCTAAGTAATAATTTCCTGTCAACACTGTCAAAAGCTTTTTGAACATCGAAGAAAACAGCTGCAACTTTATTCCGTTTGTCAATTGAGGATTGAATATCGCTAATCACATCAAATAGAGCAGCTTGAGTGCTAGATATTCTTATAAAACCATATTGTTGTTGTTTGTTTAATTTGTTTTTATATAAATAATCCGTAAGTTGGTTGTTGACTACGGTCTCCACAATTTTGCTAAATACTGATGATATAGCAATAGGTCTATAATTATTGAAATCAGAAGTATTTCCTGATTTTTTATAAACTGGAATAATTTTACTGAATTTAATACATTGCGGAACTTCAGCTTGGGTTAATGAATAATTAATCAGTTTCGTTAAATTATTAGTCAGTTCATTTTTACATATTTTGATTATGTGTGGTGAAATTTGGTCCTGACCTGCTGCATACGTGTCTGATAACCCATTTATTAATTTTAAGCACTCTTTTTGGTTAATAGTTTTAAATTTAAATTCTGAAGTTGTTCTAGTTTTTGGTACATATACTATGTTATTAAATTTACCAGCCATTTTTTCACCTATGTTTGCATAAAATTCATTAAAGCTGTTGATTTTATCATATTTTTTGACTTTATTTAGTTCACAGCTCCCAAAAAAATCATTTTCTTTTTTGTTTTCACAGCATAAAATATCTTTAATGTATTTCCAGTTTTTCTTAGGATCATTTTCAGCTTTTTGGAATTGCATTTCATCATATAACTTCCTTTTTTTTCTTTTCAAACTTGTTGTTAAGTTCAACCAGTATTTATATTTGTTTTTAATTAAAGGTGAGTTACTATTTTCCGCAAATTTTTTGTACCAGTAATTTTTTGTTTCAATCGCTTTGGCACACTTATTGTCAATCCAGGGTGCAGAAAATTTACTGTTTTCTATTAACTTTCTTCACAACGGTAGCACTATTTACTGCATTTTGACAATTAATTACAAGTTCTTTTGCTAGTTGATTTACATCAGTTGTAGCAGTGACATAATTATTTAATTTTTTTTTAAGGTACACGTAGTTTGTTTTTTTGATTGACAGCTTAGCAAAAGACTTTTGTTTATTTTTTAAATAAACATCATTCACTTCCACAAACATTCATAAATGATCGGATAAATCATGATGGATTAAGGAAATTGCAATTTTGGATTCTGGATTTTTTTTAATAACGTGATCAAGGCATGTACTGGAATCAGGCCTGGTAATTTCATCACTGCATATAGTGTATCCATTCGTCTCAATTGTTGTTAAGTACTTTTGCACACTTAGATCATCTAAATTTCTAATATTAAAATTCAAATCACCTATAATGATACTATTTTTATTTTTGATGTTTTCTAGGTGTGAATCCAGTTTTACCAGGAATTTGTTAATATGTAGAAGCGATGTTTTAGGTGGTCTGTATATAGTTGTGAAGCTGAATTTATTATTTTTATCAGTGATTTCAATGTTGATAAAACTATTGAATTCATCACAATAAATTTCATTAGTGTTATATTTTACATTATTGTGTATAAATAAAGCAACACCTCCTCCACGTCTATTGTTTATGCAAGAGAATATATTATTATAGTTTTTTATTTTAATATATTGGCATTCATAATCCATTATCCAGGTTTCCGTAATTGCAATTATATGTACTAAGTGTTTAATTTTATCTAATATGTGAGCTATGTCGTCAATTTTGTGTTTAAGTTGTTGTGTTTAAGTTAATGTCGTTAATTTTGTGTTCTATACCTATCGAAAAGCTTATAAACGCAAAATATGCAATAAATGTATTTCTAAAATATGATTACAAATTTAGAACTTTTCATATAATTCATTTAAATATAACAATAAATTTTAAACAAATGCAGCAAGTACCTTTGAATATAGCTTAAATATTGTACACAATGTCCTAATTATATATCACCTATGGTAATAATTCAATAAAATATATGATATAATAAAAAGTAAAAAAACAGGAATTTAATCGTTTATTAAACAAATATTTTGTTTTTAATTTATAAAATATTATACAAATATGTTTTATGGTAAAATTCTTAGTCTTTTAAAAATATAAAAGTTTTAAATAACAACGGAAATAGGAAAGAACCCTCGTGTATCAAATTTAAAGTTTTTATTTTCATGAATCTCGAAAATTAGCTTTTTAATTTTGGGATATCTTAGGAGCCACCTGAATCACCGCTACAATTAAGTCTAAATTTCGGGGACACATAGGAAATAGGAAATATATCCTTTGGCTTCGAAATTATACTCGTTTGGCCTCAGATTGATCAAAAGCTTCTAGAATCCAAACTCATTGTCCGAACTCGACGAGAACCAATTCCCATGGTACTTTCATTATTAGTAACCTAGAGTTTAAATTTCATCAAAATAGGGGCATTAGTTTTTAAGTTATACTGGTTTTAAGATATATGTTCGTTAGCCTTTGAACTTTCAAAGGTTCCAGAACCCAAAACCATGGTCTGATTTCGCCCATATGCAGTCCCCGTCATACTTTCAATACTTATTAACTCTTGTACACAATGGGAACATTCTATCGTAATTTTAAGTTACTATTTTTATTAATTTGGATGATAAGTTTTTTAAGCCTTGGTGGGTCTAAGAGGAGTACTGAACCACCACTCTGATTGATCCAAAATTAGGGGAGCACCCATGTACCAAATTTGAAACTTCTAAATTTGTTTGAAGTTACTATCTTTATAGATTTCCAAAATATGCTTTAAGGTCTTCGGAACTGTGTGTGGTCCACTACTATAATTGGTCCCGAATTTCAAAGGCCCCTAGGAAAAAGAAACGGACACCCTGATACCGAATTTGGAGGTTCTGTCTTCATTGGTTTCGAAATTATGCTCGTTTGGCTTAAATTCGATAAAAAAGTTCTAATTTCCGAACCTATTGTACATTACCCACCGTACGCAATCACCGCCGTAATATCATTACCAGTACCTTACAACACAAATTTTATGAAGATAGCGTCATTAGTTGTTGAGTTATCGTGATTTTTTATATATGTTAGTTAGCCCTTAGACCGATTAAAAGGTCCAGAATCCGAACCCATGGGCCGATTTCGCCCATTTGCAATCCCCGCCGTACTTTCAGTCCTAGTAACCTCCAGTTAAAATTTCATCAAGGTAGCTCCATTATTTTTTGAGTTATCGTGCCTACGGACGGACGGACATGGCTATATCGACTCAGGAGGTCACGCTGATCACAAATATATATATACTTTTCCATATCTAGCTCGCTTCCTTTAGGTGGTTACAAACACCATACCAAAGTTAATATACCCCTTTATCTATTCTATAGGTGTAGGGTATAAAAAATTAAATTATCTAATTTAAAATTTAATTATCTGAAAGTGCGGCAATGTGATCCAAACCAAAAATTGAAGTAAAATAAAATAAAAAGCCAGCATAAATTTCAAACACTTTGAAAGCAAATTTAAAAGAAAAAAAAAAAAACAAATTTTATTTTATAATTTTATATATAATGAAAAAAAAATTGTAATTAATCGATTGAATTTAAAAAAGTGAAATTCTTATTACGAAGAAATTCTTTCAACGAAGGTTGAAACGAATTTATATCAATTAAATAAATTTTTGTACAAAAATTTAACAAATCGATAGGTATAAACTTAAAGTTTAAATATACATCAATGTTAAATAATCTGTTTCTTAATAGACATATTAATATTCAAATCTATGCTTAAAAAAATTTAAAACCATATTTTTTAACATCGACAACCCTGTCGCTAAGATAAAAAATAAAATTTAAATTGGTACAAACGCACATAAATATTACTAAAATTTTTCAGGAAAAATTAACAATATTTCTTAACAGTTATTATATGCTTACAAAGGGAACCTGTATGAAATAGTTAGAGAATAAATAAAGCAATAGAAATAATTGTATCAGTTCCTAAATGGAAATAATTTCTTTACCGTAATTGAAAATGCTTTTTCGATGAGTGGTTTTTTTAACTTCTGAAAACGACATGATATAGAATTTTAAACTGAAATTTTTCTTAGATCGAGTTTTATCCACGGTTTTCTAGATATTTTCTTTTAAATTTTATAACATAAAGCAAAACTTTATATAAAAATTATTTTTGTTTAAAAAATTTTTAAGATTTTTTCATTTTTATCGATACTAAAGAAAAATATTTATAAGATAATAAGACATAATAAGGTATGCAAACTAAGTTTTTTCTCAAAATTTTTATATTCATGTACACTTAAGTTATTGTACAAATAAATTATTGAAAAATTATAATATACAAATATATGTATATATGAAAAAAACAAATTGCAAATTTCTGCTTAGAACTTTAAGGTACGGATCTTTATGTTTTTCTGTCTAAATAATTTATTACATCCCTACTTTTTTTTGTCTGATAAAAATAATTTTGAATTTAAATAATGATTTTAGGTTTTCAAAGAACAATTTAAGACTTTAAAAATTGAGAAAGAAGTGAATCAAAATTTATTTTTTATACTTAGTTCTAAAAATGTCCATTTTACTTAATTACGATCAAGCAATGACTTTTATGTAACGTTGGTGGTTAGCGTAACGTCAAGTTAGTCATCTTTTGCAAAAGATAATTTAGGAGGAACATATTGAAATATAGATATGTGTAATTCAAAAAGAAATAAAATTTATATTATAATTAGTTTGTTAAAAAAATATTTTTAAAAAAAACTAAAATGACTGTCATGAAATGACGAAATGAAAAAAATATGTTTTAAAACATTTTTAAATTAAAAAAAACCTGATTATTTTAAACTTAGAGCGAAATGAACACAATGTTCAAGGTTAGTTTTATAAAAACTGACGGTTTTATAACTGACAACTAAATTGATAAATAGATACTCTTTATTTTTAAAAAATTACATTTGTTTTATATCTGTAGCAATTTTTTTTATATTTTCTTTTTTTTATAAATTTTTAATCCAAATATATCCTTATTATTCCTTTAGGCCACATCTATTTTGAAATCTCAATTTTTTTCAACACTTATTCACTTCCTAATGAAATTTCATGTCAAAATTTCCATTCTGTTATATAAAATAGCCAAAACAACTTCGGAAGTTATTTCTATATATTTGTGTTTTCGCGAGCCAACCTCTTTCTCTGTCGATCATGTTTAAAAACAAATGATTGAAGATTTAATTAGAAACTATAATGAATGTGAAGCGATTGATATAGCATTGTCTGAATTAGAAACAATTGTTTGTGATAACAGTTTAAGTTGTTTAATTTTAGGTCCGCCTTCTCCTTTTCTACAATTTTAAGTCGTTAATTCTGTAGTAAATAAATTAAGGAAATTAATCTATAAATGAACGAAATATTAATAATTAATAAAGATAATGCAGTTCACTCTTTTAATAGATTTGAAATTTTTTAAGCGATAGTGGAATGATGATGAATATAGAACAATTTTGAAAATCCACAAAACTTTTGTCGATTTCCGTTAATTTATTACACAATTTACAAATTGTACTTGTGCGTTCAATTCAAAAGCTTTTGAATGGCGCAGAAACGCTCAACCGGGTATTATTTAATTTACTTGTAAGAATTAATACACCCGCAAGACTGTAGGTCAAAAGGTTATACTAAATTTGTCATTACGTTTGTGAGGCAGAGAAACAGGGGAGTAGATATAGACTCAAAGGTATTGATCGGATCAGAATCAAAAAGTGAATAGATCCAGCTGTGTATGTTCGTTCGTCCGCACGATAACTCAAAAAATAAAGAGCTAGGATTCTGAAATTTTTACAAATTCGTTTTAATGAAAGAGCTCTAATCGTTATTGCAATCCGGTCAGTTAGTTCCACGGATTAACATTTGGTTGGTCTACTGCAGTATTTTCGAGTAGTTGCCGTACAACTTCTTTATTTATAAGAGCATTACTCTATAGCCAAAATTTAATTCAGGTAGTGCAGTTCGTTCGATTTGTTGCCATACAAATTTTCTGTTTTATATGAGCATTACTTTATGTCAATAGAAGTTAACCTGAATAAAATATAGTCGATGTACTGGAAGAGGTTTAAAGAGATTTTTTTCAACTTATATTTTGTTTGATACTTAACTAAAAGTTCTACTACACTCTTCCTCGTTATACCCGTATGACTATATAGTCCAAGTGTATAATAAATTTGACATTACGTTTGTGACGCAGAGAAAAAGGGGGGGGTAGATATAGACTCAAGTGTATGGATCGGATCAGAATCGAAAAATAAATCGATTTAGCTATGTATGTCCGTCCGTCCGTCCGTCATCACGATAACTCAAAAAGTAAAGGAGCTAGGATTATGAAATTTTCACAAACTCGTTTTTATGCAAAAACCGGAATCGGTATTTAAATCCAGCCATTTTGATCCACTGGTTCGAGTACCTGCCATACAACTTCTAATTTTATATGAGCATTACTCTATACCTATGGAAGCTGCGTGTCTGAAATTTTGCCAAAAGTAGTTTAGTACAATTGCTAAAGTTACTGCAAAATTTGGTTGGTCTACTGCAGAGGGTTCGAGTAGCTGACATACAACTCCTTCTTTTATATGAGCTTTTCACTACACCTGATGAAGCTGGGTGTCTGAAATTTTGCAAAAAATAGTTTAATATAATGGCCAGAGTAACTGCAAAATTTAGTCGGTCTACTGCTGAGGGTTCGAGTAGCTGCCATACAACTCTTTCTTTTATATGAGGATTACACTACACCAACTGAAGTAAAATACTATGTATTTAAAATACATACGAAATTGAATTTTTTGATATTTAGATTTAATTAGAAAAATAAGAAAACTGCAATTTGACACTGAAATCTTTTTTTTAAGGAACAACAAATATAAAGTAAATAGATAAAAAACAAAAACTTACGCAAATGAAGAGATGGAACATGTTATGGTATTTAAATTTAAGGATATTATCACAGACTAATATACTATAGTATATTAGTCTGTGATATTATTATTCGGATTCTTTATTTGCTTTATTGTCAGTATTACTAATATTATCTCATTTAGCTTTTGCACTATTTGAGAAGAGGAAAATAATTAGTCTTATTAATTAAGTGAGTTTTTAGAACAAAGGTTAACTTGCATTAATACCAATAATTCGAAAATTTCATTGGATTTTTGTGCAACACGCATAAACAGGTCAAAACCAAATTAACCCGGTGGGCTTTTATATTTTTATTAACAATGCTGGTGCAAAATTTTCAATAAAATTTCATTTAATCGTTTAAGCAAATAAAATTTATAGAAAACTTCATGGCATCGTCGTGGCAAACGAATTAATCGAATTTTTGTTTGCAGCCTCTTTTTTGGATTGCGAAATAGCCTATGTCACCCCCGATCTCCCAGAATTATTACTGTAAAATTTAGTGACAATCTGCTCTATTGGTTTTCTCGTAAATCCTGGACAAACAATCAAACAAACAAATTTTCATCTTTATATAGTTACTAGCAGATTTACTTGGCGTTGTTCGGAATTTTTCAAAATTTAAATTTATATTTTATTAGCAGATGTACCCGGCGTTGCTTTTATTAGTTTGATCGTAAGACATGGCTACCTAAATTCACTTTATAATACTAAAAACATTTTTTAATTATTTTATCAAAAATATTAAAAATTCTTACTAATTTATCTATTTAAAAATATTAAACAACAAATAAACTTGAGGTAAATTGATTCGTAAAATGCAATTACAAAATTACATATTTAAAACTTTTATCCAATTCAATAAAATTTTACACACAAATTACGTTTTTGGTTAATATTTAAATAAAAACACAAAGTTAATAATTTTAAAATTAATTTTTTTATTTATTTAAATTCACCTTAACTGGTTGAATGAAATCTTAAGACTTGACTTTTTTCTTTTTTACCAACATATTTATAATAATATTTTAAAACTAATGAAAAGAAATCTTTCACAACAAATTTGAGTTAGAATTACAAGTACTTAATATACTATATTGTTCGAACTTAAATTTGTGTACACATTATATTTATGTTACTCAATATTGGTTTCATTTTACATATTTTAATATTTATTGAATTCTTATTCTAAAACCAAAAAAAAAAAATTAAATTTACTTATCTTAACATTAATTATAATTTTTTATCGAAATTATATTTCGAAACAAAATTCAGTATCGAGTTACAAAAAGAAATTTTCTTATTACAATATGTTTATTTGTTAACAAATCATCGTACTGAATTTTGTGTGGCACAATTTCAACATATGTTCTTTTATCAAATTGCTATATTATTTTATTTAAATGAAAAAAGGTTCAAATGCAATTGAACTGGTTATGCTGAATGTACAAAAATGTATTTAATTGCATTTTTGTATAAGAATGAAAAAATGAAAAATAGAATAAGAAAACAAAGGAAAAAATAAAATTAGGTCATAAATAAGTTTGTTTTATTTAAAGAATATTATTGTTTTATATATTTGTAAAGTGAATTCTGTTGAAGGTCAGTTATATTATTTTGGGTAAGGGTTACCAGCTGTGGCGTAACTCTTCCCTCCTTAACATTAAGACTCTCCTGAGTCGCAAATTTAAATATTTTGAATTTTTTGAATAATAATAATAGAAATATAATTGTGCTTATGATATTTTATGATATAATAATTGCTTTTATGATATTTTATTTCTTTTATTTCTTCAATATTTTTCACATGTTCTAATATTATGTCATTAAAACTGATATTTTCATTAATTTCTTAATTTATATTTAGATAATCTGATATCGTAAAACCTTGTTTGCATTCTCTTAGATTACTATTAAAAACTGCTCCATTTATATTTATTGAACAAGTAAAGAAACAGTCAGTCGGTGCAACCGACTTAGAAATACCCTACACCTATTTGGTTAAAATTTAAGGACATATCCATAAGTCATTTTAACACCATAAAAGCTGTTATTAATTTGATCGTAATACATAGCTAACCAAATTAACTTTATAATACTAAAAACATTTTCTAATTACACTATCTATAAAAAAATATTACAAATTCTTACTAATTTATCTATTTAAAAATATTAAAAATCAAAAAAACTTGAAATAAATGAAAATATATTTATTCCAATTCAATTACAAAATGAAAAAATTCTAATTATAATTAACCCTTGTACACAATTAGAACGTTATATCTTAATTTTAAGTTACTAGTTTTATTAATTTCGATGATAAGCTTTTAGACATTGGGGGGTCTAAGAGAGGTACTGAACCACCACTCCAAATGATCCAAAATTAGATGGACACGCAGGAAATGTGCCAAATTTGCAGCTTCTACATTTGCTTCAAGTTACTATCTTTATCAATTTCGAAAATATGCTTTAAGGTCCTCGGAACTGAGTGGCTGGTCCCCACCCACTACTCCAATTGGGCCCAAATTTCAAAGACACTAAGGAAATAGGAAGGAACACCCTGATACCAAATTTGGAGTTTCTATCTTTATTGGTTTCGGAATTATGCTCGTTTGGCCTAAATTCGATAAAAAAGTTCTAAGTTACGAACCCATTGTACATTACCCACCGTACGCAATCGCCACCGTAGTTTCATTACCAATAACCTACAGAACAAATTCCATGAAGATAGCGTCATTAGTTGTTGAGTTATCGTGATTTTTAATATATGTTCGTTAGCCCTGAAACCGCTTAAAAGCTTCAGAATCCGAACCCTTGGTCTGATTTCGCCCTTATACAGTCCGCGCTGTACTTATAGTACTACCTAACCCTTGTACACAATTTGAACGTTCTATCTTAATTTTAAGTTACTATTTTTAGTAATTTCGATTATAAGCTTTTAAAACTTGGGAGGTCTAAGAGGGGTACTGAACCACCACTCCAATTGATTCAAAATTAAGGGGACACACAAGAGATAGTAAAGAACACCCTTGTGCCAAATTTGAAGCTTCTAAATTTTTTTTAAGTTGCTATCTTTATTAATTTTAAAGATATGCTTTAAGGTCTTCGGAAATGTGTAGCTGGTCCCCGACCCCCTACTCCAAGGGCCCAAATTTCAAAGACGCTAAGGAAAAAGGAAGGGACACCCTGATACCAAATTTGGAGGTTCTATCTTCATTGGTTTCGGAATTATGCTTGTTTGGCCTAAATTCGATCAAAAAGTTCTAGGTTCCGAACCCATGGTCCAATCCCGAACTAACGCATTCCCGCGAGTAGTTTCATTACTAGTAATCTGCAGCACAAATTTAATGAAGATAGCGTCATTAGTTGTTGAGTTATCGTGATTTTTTATATATGTTCGTTAGCCCTTCGATGGATTAAAAGGTCCACAATCCGAACCCATGGGCCGATTTTGCCCTAATGCAATCCCCACCGTACTTTCAGTCCTAGTAACCTACAGTTAAAATTTCATCAAGATAGCTCCATTATTTTTTGAGTTATCGTGCCTACGGACGGACGGACGGACGGACGGACGGACATGACTTTATCGACTCAGAAGGTCACGCTGATCACAAATATATATACTTTTCCATATCTAGCTCGCTTCCTTTAGGTGGTTACAAACACCATACCAAAGTTAATATACCCCTCTACCTATTTTATAGGTGTAGGGTATAACAATCATTAAAATTGAATATGTAATTTCCATTTATTTGTAACTTTCGTTCATCACAAGTACTATTAAAATTTACATTTATCTGATTATACCATACACCTACAGAATAGGTAAAGGGGTATATTAACTTTGGTATGGTGTTTGTAACCACCTAAAGGAAGCGAGCTAGATATGGAAAAGTATATATATTTGTGATCAGCGTGACTTCCTTAATCGATATAGCCATGTCCGTCCGTCCGTAGGCACGATAACTCCCAAAACTAAAAAGCTTATCTTCGAAATTCAAGAAGATAGAAACTTTAAATTTAATACACGAGGATTCTTTCCTACTTCCGTTTTTATACCCTATAGAATAGGTAAAGGGGTATATTAACTTTGGTATGGTGTTTGTAACCACCTAAAGGAAGCGAGCTAGATATGGAAAAGTATATACATTTGTGATCAGCGTGACCGCCTGAGTCGATATAGCCATGTCCGTCCGTCCGTCCGTCCGTAGGCACGATAACTCAAAAAATAATGGAGCTATCTTGATGAAATTTTAACTGTAGATTACTAGGACTGAAAGTACGGCGGGGATTGCATATGGGCGAAATCGGCTCATGGGTTCGGATTCTGGACCTTTTAATCCATCGAAGGGCTAACGAACATGTATAAAAAATCACGATAACTCAACAACTAATGACGCTATCTTCATCAAATTTGTGCTGTAGGTTACTAGAAATGAAGCTACTTCGGGGATTGCGTAAGGTCGGGATTGGACCATGGGTTTGGAACCTAGAACTTTTTGATCGAATTTAGGCCAAACGAGCATAATTCCGAAACCAATGAAGATAGAACCTCCAAATTTGGTATCAGGGTGTCCCTTCCTATTTCCTAAGTGCCTTGGGAATTTGGGTCCCATTGGAGTTCTGGGTCGGGGCCAGTCACACATTTCCGAAGACCTTAAAGCATATTTTTAAAATTAATAAAGATAACAACTTGAAAAAATGTAGAAGATTCCAATTTGCCACAAGGGTGTTCTTTACTATCTCTTGCGTGTTCTCTTAATTTGGGATCAATTGGAGTGGTGGTTCAGTACCCCTCTCAGACCTCCCAAGTTTTAAAAGCTTATAATCGAAATTACTAAAAATAGTTACTTAAAATTAAGATAGACCGTTCAAATTGTGTACAAGGGTTAACTAGTACTATAAGTAAAGCGCGGGCTGTATAAGGGCGAAATCAGCCCATGGGTTCGGGTTCTGGACCTTTTAGTCGGTGTCAGGGATAACGAACATATATTAAAAATCACGATAACTCAACATCTAATAAGACTATCTTCGTGAAATTTGTGCTGTAGTTTATTGGTAATGAAACTACGGCGGTAATTACGTACGGTGAGGATTGGACAATGGGTTCGGAACGGAGAACTTTTTGATCGAATTTAGGCCAAACTAGCGTAATTCCGAAACCAATGAAGATATAACCTCCAAATTTGGTATCAGGATGTCCCTTCCTATTGCGTAAGTGTCTTTGAAATTTGGGCCCCATTGGACTAGTGGGTCGGGGACCAGCCACTCAGTTCCGAGGACCTTAAAGCATATTTTCGAAAGTAATAAAAATAGTAACTTGAAACAAATGTAGAAGCTTCAAATTTGGCCCAGGGTGTTCTTTACTATTTCTTCCGTGCCCCCCTAATTTGGGATCATTTGGACTGGTGGTTCAGGACCTCTCTTAGACCCCCCAAATGTGTAAAAGCTTATCATCGAAATTAATAAAACTAGTAACTTAAAATTAAGATAGAACGTTCCAATTGTATACAAGGGTTAACGAGTATTGACGGGACTGAATATGGGCGAAATCGTACCATGGTTTGGGGTTCTGGAACCCTTGACAAGTTCAAGGACTAACAAACATATATCTTAAAAACACCATAACTCAAAAAATAATGCCGGTATTTTGATGAAATTTAAACTCTAGGGTACTAGTAATGAAAGTACCATGGGAATTGGTTCTGGTTGAGTTTAATTTCAAAGCCAAAGAATATATTTCCTATGTCCTATATGTCTCCGAAATCTAGACTTATTTGTAGTGGTTCAGCTATATTCAAAGGTACTTGCTGCATTTATGTAAAATTTATTTGAATATTTAAATGAATTATATGAAAAGGTCTAAATTTGTAATTGTATTTTAGATATACATTTATTGCATATTTTGCGTTTGTAAGCTTTTCTATTAGGTATATAAACTAACCATTTAAAATAATTGCAATTTTTAAAAATTTGGATTATTAAATATATTATGCTTTGATTATCTTTTTATCACAAAATTTAATAATTAGAATTTTTTCATTTTGTAATTGAATTGGAATAAAGATATTTTCATTTATTTTAAGTTTGTTTGTTTTTTAATATTTTTATTAAATAGATAAATTAGTACGAATTTGTAATATTTTTTAATAGATAGTGTAATTAGAAAATGTTTTTAGTATTATAAAGTTAATTTGGTTTATTATATCTTACGATCAAATTAATAACAGCTTTTATGGTGTTAAAATGACTTATGGATATGTCCTTAAATTTGGACCAAATAGGTGTAGGGTATTTCTAATTCGGTTGCACCGACTGACTGTTTCTTAACTTGTTTTAGTTTTTCAAAGGTATTTATATAGTTGGAGTCTCTTATATTTATTTTACTGTTCTTTTTCAAATAGTTTGTTAGCGGTTTTGCCAATTTGGCATAGTCTCTAATGAATTTTCGTTATACCTAAAAAAGATTTAATTTGTTTTTGTGTAGAGGGGAGTTTTAATTTTAAAAGTCATCCACTTTTTTGGGATTGGTTTTTACTCCGTCTGGAATTAAAATGTGACCCAAGTACTCTGTTTGTTTTGCAAAAAAATTGCACTTATCTATTTGAATTTTTAAGTTGTGCTGTCTAAGAGTATTAAATATTTTTTTTATATATTTTTATGTTCCTCTAATGAAGTAGCAAATATAAGTATGTCATCCAAGTACACATATTTTATTGATATGTTCCTTAAGAACATTGTTCATAAGGGGTTGGAAAGTTGCCGGGGCATTCTTTAATCCAAACGGCATCCTTATGTATTCATAATGTCCAAAGGGTGTTGAGAAGGCTGTTTTTGGACGGTCTTCTTTTTTCACTAAGATTTGGTGAAACCCTTTAGCCAAATCTAGTGTTGTAAAGTAATGCGAATTTCCTAATTTATCCAATATATTTTCTATATTGGGTATAGGAAAGTTATCGTCTATAGTTACTTCATTTAATTTTCTATAGTCCACAACAAGACGCCATTTCTTTTCTCCCGAATGGTCTTGTTTTTTGGGTACTATCCATAGCGGACTATTGTAAGGAGAGTTACTTTCCCTTATTATCCCTTGCTTTAGCATATCTGAGATTTGTTTCGATATCTCCTGTTCGTGAATACGAGGATATCTATATATTTTCGAATATGTAGGTCTATCGGTTTTAGTTATTATTTGATGCTGACTGTTTGAAGTACAACTCAATTGGTCACCTTCTTTATAAAATAGATGTCTATATGATTTAAGCAAATTATTTAAGGTATTACTTTCTTCTTTGTTTAAAGATTCAAAGAAGATGTTGAATTTTGTATCATCCAAATTAGTTTTTTTTAATTGACAAATTTCTTCGAATTTGTATGGACAAATATTTATAAATTTTATTTCTTTATTATTTATTTTTAAAATTTCATTTTCCATATCTATAATGGCCCTTAATGGTTTAAGTAAGTATTGACCTATAATGGCATCAAAACTCTTATTATGAAAATTTGTTAATTTCCAAATCATAAATGCATCTTCATTGAATTCTGAAGGTAAATCAGTTTTAATCTCTTTTCTTACAAATATTTGATTATTACTAAAATATTTCTTTTATATTGGGGTAGTTCAGTTTCGTCAAGGAGTGAAGTAGAAGACCCCGTATCTACTAAACATCTCAATTTTGTATTATTAATAGTACGCAGTACTATTGGTAGGTAAATTTCTGACCCGGTGAGAGAAAATTTACCTTCTCTTCAGGTTCGTAAGTATCCATCGGTTGTACATTTTATCTGTTAGTGAGTCGAGTTCGTGTTGAATTATTAAAATTTCTGTTATGATTGTTGTTATTACTAAGTCGAATTTGTGTTGAAATTGTATTATAAAAATTTCTATTGCTATGATTATTATTAGTATGATAGTTATTTGTATGTCGATTTTGTGTAGAATTTGAGTTATAAAAATTTCTGTTATTAAAATTATTATTGTAGTTTGGATTTTGATTATAATTAAAATAATTGTTATATTTGTTTTTATTTTGAAAGTTTTGTTTAGGTTTATCAAAAGAATTATTTTGAAAATTTGTTTTTTCTCTTATTAGCCCTGAGCTTTCTAATAAATCATATGCTCCTCTTAAATAATCATTATTTCTACTTAAAATTAATGTAGCCAAGTGTGGTTCAATATTATTTATAAAAGTTTTTAAAATTATTGATTCATTAACCTTTGGATGAAATTCTGCAGGGTTGGATGAATCAAACTTATATTTTTCATTTAGTTTTGCTAAGACTATTTTTAATTTATTAAAATATTCACTTACGGTTGTTTTTCTTAATGAAAGAGCTTCCTGGTATAGTTGATGGTATGATTCTTTTACTCCAAAAGCGTTCACTATCCGGTTTTTATTTGCTCCCAAGTTGCATCGCCTAAATACCGCATTACGTTCAGTGCTTCTCCTTGTATTTTGTTGATTATTATTCTCTGGAATACATACTCTTTGTTCGTTGTATTTGAATTTAAGAGGGGTAGTATAGTGTCCACTTCTCTTATAAATGATGTGAGGGCATATTCATTGTCTTTTATTAAATAATCAATGGTCAGAGAAGAAGCTGGTGTATTATGGTCTGGCATTGTTATTATTGCACTAATATCACTAACTTCACTATTATTTTTATTATTATTATTTTGTGGTATAGTGTAAGCTTGCGGTCTTTCAAAACCACTCGTTTTTACTTTTGGCATAAAGTATATATAAATTTATTTTTTTTTTTTTTATTTATTAAAAAATTTTCTGTTCTTTTTATATTTTTTTTATCAATAATTTATATTAAAAAATTCATATATATATAAATATCATTGTTTATAAAGTTTGCTAAAAAAATTTTAAATTTAAATTTAAGTATTTTTTTGGTTCGATTTTAATTTCACTAGATCTATTCTCTTTTGAGTTAGAACTAACCGACTACGCCAATTACGTTTTTGGTTAATATTTAAATAACAAGTAAGGAAAAAAACCAAGGGTTTTTAAAAAGCACATTTTCAAAATTATATACGGTTTCTTACTGAATATTTCATCATTTATTTTTATAAAAATATATATAAAAATAAATGATAATATTAATTTAGTTATTTCATTAATTTATTAATTATATGACTAATAGGGAAATTCTTAGAATTTAACCTCAATGCACTCAAGGAAACTTGTTAATAAGTGCGGAAAATAATGTTGCAGCTTCAATGTAATTTTGGAAAAAACTTACACTGGTGAATAAGTTACTGTTTTATATAAACATAAAAGTTTTAATTTTTAAGACCTAGTAGCCCCTCAATGGGGAAGGTTCGCAAATTTTTGCTTAGTAAACTTATGATGGACCTGCCCACCCCCCTCCTGTCCTCACCCTTCAATTTTTTTAGGGGAAATCAATTTTGAACTCCACCAAAATTTGGAATTTTACCTAAAATTTTATTATCTAAGCAAAAATAGTTAAAACTAGGAGACAGTTTCTTCAATTTAAAGAATCCCTTTCAAATTTAAGAAAAACCTTTAACATATGTTGAATCATAATGCTGCAGCTGTAAATTTTGTATATTTGTAAAAAAAAATTTGAACAGGTTTTCAAGTTACAGGTGTTTAAAAATAGCAAAATTTCAATTTTCGAGCCCTTATAGCTCCTAAATAGGGGACGTGACAAAAAAATTTTGTTAACTGACTCCTACTAATTTCTAAAGGTTTAACTTCTCCCAAAATTGCAAGACCCTAGTTTGAGCCGTTTAAAAGATATGTGGGGCCAAAAATTTTTCAAAAATTGAGTTTTGCATAATGGTAAATTTTAGTACCGTATGGCAACCCTATACATTTTAACTTTATACTTTTGTCAAGCCCATAAAAGCAGCTCTCTTTTCCCGTTTTTAGATTGAAAATACATTTAGCAGAACTCTTGTTATACTAATTTAAATATAGGGCTTTTTTGAAATTTTCGGGGGCTGTAACTTCGGCACCTTTCAATATTAAGAAAAACCGTTGACACATGTTGAAATATAATTATAGATCTTTCAATTTACCGTATTACTAAAAAAATTTTAACAGGTATTCAAGCTACAGGTGTTTGAAAATAGCAAAATTTCAATTTTCAAGCCCTTATAGCTTCTAAATAGGGGACGTGATAAAAAAATTTTGTTAACTGACTCCTACTAATTTCTAAAGGTCTTACTTCTCCCAAAATTTCAAGACCCTAGCTTGAACCGTTTAGAAGATATGTGTGGCCAAAAATTTTTCAAAAATTGAGTTTTGCATAATTGTATATTTTAGTACCGTATGGCAACCCTAAACATTTGCTTTTAATTATTCATAAAGCTTATAAAACCAGCTATCTTTTTCCGTTTTCAGATTGAAAATATACCCAACAGAACTCTTGTTATAATAATTTAAAAATAGGGCTTTTTCCAAATTTGGGGGGCTGTAACTCCGTAACGGGTGGGGCTACAGAAAAAAATTCTTCTACGAAATTATTTTTTTCGTAATATCTACCCGTGGTTAAAATTTATTATTTCTATTTCAAACGGTGTAAAAGTTTTTGTAAACATACGGACAGACAGACGGACGGACGGACGGACGGACGGACGGACAGAGTGAAACTATATAGGCACATTTTTACAAAATTTTTTGAAAATGTGCTAAAAACACAAAGTTATTAATTTTAAAATTAATTTTTTTATTAATTCAAATTCACCTTAAGTGGTTGAATGAAATCTTAAGACTTGACTTTTTTCATTTTTACATATTTTAGCATATTTATAATAATATTTTAAAACTAATTAAAAGAAATCTTTCACAACAAATTTGAGTTTGAATTACAAGTACTTTATATATTATATTGTTCGAACTTAAATTTGTGTACATATAATCTTTATGTTACTCAATATTGGTTTCATTTTACATATTTTACATAATATTTATTGAAATCTTATTCTAAAACCAAAAAAAAAATGAAATTTACTTATCTAAACATTAATTATAATTTTTTATCGAATTTATATTTCGAAACAAAATTCAGTATCGAGTTACAAAAAGAAATTTACTTATTACAATATGTATATTTGTTAACAAATCATCGTACTGAATTTTGTGTGGCACAATTGCAACATATGTTCTTTTATCAAATTACTATATTATTTTATTTAAATGAAAAAAGGTTCAAATGCAATTGAACTGGTTATGCTGAATGTACAAAAATGTATTTAATTGCATTTTTGTATAAGAATGAAAAAATTGAAACTAGAATAAGAAAAAAAAGGAAAAAATAAAATTAGGTCATAAATAAGTTTGTTTTATTTAAAGAATATTATTGTTTTAGATTTTATATTTGTAAAGTGAATTCTGTTGAAGGTCAGTTATATTATTTGGGTAAGGGCTACCAGCTGTGGCGTAACTCACATGCCGTAATTACTCTCTTCATGATTTCTAGCTGTTGTGCAAATACTGTTGAATGATTTAGTACCCTTGATTAATTATTTCAATTTTAAATAATTTTTAAATTTATTCTCCTAATATACTTATTTTTTAATGTTTTATATAATTAAACTCAAAGTTAATTGAAAGAAATAGTAATTTGTAATAATATAAATATAAAAGTTTATATAATTTGATGGTTTTGGATGTTAGTTAAAACCATTGATGCTTTCATTAGCTTTTTATCACAAAATTTAATAATCAAAATATGCAATAAATATATTTCTAAAATACAATGACTAATTTAGAACTTTTCATATAATTATATTAAATAAATTTTACAATTTAAGTATCGTAAACAATTTCTTAATTATATATTACCTATGGTAACAATTCAATAAAATATAGATATGATATAATAAAAATTTAATACAAAAAAAATTTCATCGTTTATTAAAAAAATATTTTGTTTTTAATTTATAATATATAATACATAATATGTTTTATAGTAAAACTCTAAAAAGTGTCAAATTTGAATATTATATTTTCGTTGTTTTTGGAATTATGCTTGTTTGGCCTAAATTCGATCAAAAACTTCTAGGATCCGAGCCCATTGTCCCATCCGATCGCACGCTATCCCCCCCCATAGTCTCAATACTAGTAACCTACAGCACAAATTTCATGAAGGTAGCGTTATTAGTTGTTGAGTTATCCTTATTTTTTGTATATGTTCGTTAGCCCTTTGAACGATTAAAAGGTCGAGAACCCGAACCCATGGGCGGATTGTGCCGATATGCAAAGTCCTAGTAACCTACAATTAAAATTTCATCAAGATAGCTCCGTTAGTTTTTGAGTTATCTTGCCTACGGCCGGACGGACTCGGCTATATCGACTCAGAAGGTCACGCTGATAACAAATATATATACTTTTCCATGTCTAGCTCGCTTCCTTTAGGTGGTTACAATCACCATACCAAAATGAATATAACCTTTTCCTATTTCATAGGTGAAGGGTGTAAAAAAATATTTGTGGAGTTCCGTTAACCCATTGTGGCCCAAAAGCTTTTTATAAGTTTTTTCGTTACTTTGCTATAAATTAGAATTGGTTAACCGATAGACTTCAAATTTTCTATATGTGTTCGTTCCTCTTTGATAATGGAGTTTACTCTATTAACAAACTTGGAATTTGTTAACCCTTGCCGCCCGGCAGATGTCCAAAAAAAAAATTTTGGAAAGATATTACGTCTATTTTTTAGTAAAAAAATTACTTTATTACATTTTAAAACTATGTACACCATGTGCAATTTTTGTGTAAACTTTTTTTAGAAACGTCAACTTAGAGACGGCGCAACGTGCAACGGGTAATAGCCAGTTTACATATAAATATTATTATACCCGTTTAACTACCCGTTTATGTCAAAATGGTATACTAAATTTGCCATTATGTCATTATACGAGTACTATGTCAATAGAAGTTTGAATTGCCAAAGTTTGAATAAAATATTGTCGATGGTTTACAAGAGGTTTAAAAATGTGCTTTTCAACTTATATTTTGTTTTGAACTTACCTGAAAGTTCTACTACGCTCTTCCTCGTTTTTTTGAGATTTTATGAGAGAAATCTAAGCTTCGTTTTTGTGAAAAATGTTTTAAAATACTATCTATTTAAAATACTACTAATATATGCGAAATTAAATTTTATTAGAAAAAAAACTACAAATTTACACTGAAATCTATTTTTAAAGAACAACATCTGCAAATTAGATAAAAACAAAGACTTACGAAAAAATGTAGAGAAGGAAAATGTTGTTATTTAAATTTAATTATTATTCGGATTCATTATTAGCTTTATATTTATTATTATTAATATTACCTCATTTAGCTTTTGCCCTATTTGAGCTTTTGGAATAAAGGTTCACTTGCATTAACACCAAAAATTAGAAAATTTCATTGAATCAACTTTCAAAAACATCATTCAACCTTCAGCAGGTTAACAATGTTTCAAAAAAAAATTTCAACACAAAATATTTTTTTTATTTACATTTCTTTTTTTATACCCTACAGCTATAGAATAGGTAAAGGGGTATATTAACTTTGGTATGGCGTTTGTAACCACTTAAAGGAAGCGAGTTAGATATGGAAAAGTATATATATTTGTGATCAGCGTGACCTCCTTTGTCGATATAGCCATGTCCGTCCGTCCGTCCGTAGGCACGCTAACTCAAAAAATAATGGAGCTATGTTGATGAAATTTTAACTGTAGGTTACTAGGGCTGAAAGTAAGGCGGGATTGCAAATGGGCGAAATCGGTCCATGGGTTCGGATTCTGGACCTTTTAATCGGTCTAAGGACTAACGAACATATATAAGAAATGTCGATAACTCAACAACAAATGACGCTATCTTCATAAAATTTGTCTTGTAGGGTACTGGTAATAAAGCCAAGGCGGTGATTGCGTAAGGTGGGTATTGTACAATGGGTTCGGAACTTAGAACTTTTTGATCGAATTTAGGCCAAATGAGCATAATTTCGAAACCAATGAAGATAGAACCTCCAAATTTGGTATCAGGATGTCTCTTTCTTTTTCCTTGGTGTACTTGAAATTTGGGCCCCATTGAAGTAGTGGGTCGGGGACTCGCCACACATTTCTGAAGACCTTGAAGAATATCTTAAAAATTAATAAAGATAGCAGCTTGAAAAAATGTAGAAGCTTTAAATTTGGCACAAGGGTGTTCTTTACTATTTCTTGTATGTGTCTCTAATTTGGGTTCAAATTGGAGTGGTGGTTCAGTACCCCTCTTAGACCTCCAAGATTTAAAAGCTTATAAATGAAATTTCTAAAAATAGTAACTTAAAATTAATATATAACGTTCCACTTGTGTACAAGCGTTAACTGGTATTTAATGTACAGCGCGGACTGCATATAGGCAAAATCACCCCAAGGGTTCGGATTCTGGACCTTTTAATCAATCTAAGGGCTAACGAACATATATAATAAATCACGATAACTCAACAACTAATGACGCTATTTTCATAGAATTTGTGGTGTAGGGTACTGGTAATGAAACTACGGTGGTGATTGCGTACTGTGGGTAATGTACAACGGGTTCGGAACTTAGAACTTTTTGATTGAATTTAGGCCAAACGAGCATAATTCCGAAACCAATGAAGACAAAACCTCCAAACTTGGTATCAGGGTGTCTCTTTCTATTTCCTTAGTGTCCTTGAAATTTGGCACCAATTGGAGTAGGGGGTTGGGGACCAGCCATATAGTTCCAAAGACCTTAAAGCATATTTTCGAAATTAATAAAGATAGTAACTTCAAACAAATTTAGACGTTTTAAATTTGGTACATGGGTGCTCTTTACTATTTCCTGCGCGTTTTCCTAATATTGGATCAATCAGAGTAATGGTTCAGTACCCCTCTTACACCCCCCGAGGTTTAAAAGCATCATCTAAATTAATAAAAATATTAACTTATAATTAAGATAGAACGTTCCAATTGTGTACAAAGGTTAACTAGTATTGAAAGTATGACGGGAATTGCATATGGGCAAAATCGTACCATGGTTTCGGATTCGGGAATCTTTAAAAGGTCAAAGGCTAACGAACATATATCTTAAAAGTAGTATAACTCAAAAAATAATGCCCCTATTTTGATGATATTTAAACTCTAGGTTACTAATAATGAAAATACCATGGGAATTGGTTCTGGTCGAGTTCGGATAATGAGTTTGGCTTCTAGAAGCTTTTGATCAATCTGAGGCCAACGAGTATAATTTCGAAGCCAAAGACTATATTTCCTATTTCTTATGTGTCCCGAAATTTGGACTTAACTGTAGTGTTGGTTTAGATGCCTCCTAAGAAATCCCAAAACTGAAAAGCTTATATTCGAAATTCAAGAAGATAGAAACTTTAAATTTGATACACGAGGGTTCTTTCTTATTTCCGTTTATATTTAACACTTTTATATTTTTGAATGGCTAAGAATTTTACCATAAAACATTATTATACCCTACACCTATAGAATAGGTAAAGGGGTATATTAACTTTGGTATGGTGTTTGTAACCACCTAAAGGAAGCGAGCTAGATATGGAAAAGTATATATATTTGTGATCAGCGTGACCGCCTTAGTCGATATAGCCATGTCCGTCCGTCCGTCCGTCCGTCCGTCCATCCGTCCGTCCGTAGGCACGATAACTCAAAAAATAATGGAGCTATCTTGATGAAATTTTAACTGTAGGTTACTGGGACTGAAAGTACGGCGGGGATTGCATATGGGCGAAACCGGCCCATTGGTTTAGATTCTGGACCTTTTAATCGATCGAAGGGCTAACGAACATATATAAAAAATCACGATAACTCAACAACCAATGACGCTATCTTCATCAAATTTGTGCTGTAGGTTACTAGTAATAAAACTACTTCGGGGATTGCGTAAGGTCGGGATTGGACCATGGGTTCGGAACCTAGAACTTTTTGATCGAATTTAGGCCAAACGAGCATAATTCCGAAACCAATAAAGATAGAACCTCCAAATTTGGTATCAGAGTGTCCCTTCCTATTTCCTAAGTGTCTTGGGAATTTGGGTCCCATTGGAGTACTGGGCCGGGGACCAGCCACACATTTTCGAAGACCTTAAAGCATATCTTTAAAATTAATAAAGATAACAACTTGAAAAAATGTAAAAGCTTCCAATTTGACACAAGGGTGTTCTTTACTATCTCTTGCGTGGTGCCCTAATTTGGGATCAATTGGAGAGGTGGTTCAGTACCCCTCTTAGACCTCCCAAGTTTTAAAAGCTTATAATCGAAATTACTAAAAATAGTTACTTAAAATTAAGATAGACCGTTCAAATTGTGTACAAGGGTTAACTAGTACTATAAGTAAAGCGCGGGCTGTATAAGGGCGAAATCAGCCCATGGGTTCGGATTCTGGACCTTTTAGTCGGTGTCAGGGCTGAGGAACATATATTAAAAATCACGATAACTCAACAACTAATGACCCTATCTTCATGAAATTTGTGCTGTAGGTTATTGGTAATGAAACAACGGCGGTGATTACGTACGGTGAGGATTGGACAATGGGTTCGGAACTGAGAACTTTTTGATCGAATTTAGGCCAAACTAGCGTAATTCCGAAACCAATGAAGATATAACCTCCAATTTTGGTATCAGGGTGTCCCTTCCTATTTTGTAAGTGTCTTTGAAATTTGGGCCCCATTGGACTAGTGGGTCGGGGACCAGCCACTCAGTTCCGAGGTCCTTAAAGCATATTTTCGAAATTAATATAAATAGTAACTTGAAACAAATGTAGAAGCATCAAATTTGGCCCAGAGTGTTCTTTACTATTTCTTCCGTGCCCCCCTAATTTGGGATCAATTGGAGTGGCGGTTCAGGACATCTGTTAGACCCCCCAATGTGTAAAAGCTTATCATCGAAATTAATAAAACTAGTAACTTAAAATTAAGATAGAACGTTCCAATTGTATACAAGGGTTAACTAGTATTGAAAGTATGACGGGACTGCATATGGGCGAAATCGTACCATTGTTTCGAGTTCTGGAACCCTTGACAAGTTCAAGGACTAACAAACATATATCTTAAAAACTCAAAAAATAATGCCGGTATTTAATAATAATATAATAATGAAAGTTCCATGGGAATTGGTTGTGGTCGAGTTTAATTTCAAAGCCAAAGAATATATTTCCTATGTCCTATGTGTCTCCGAAATCTAGACTTAATTGTAGTGGTTCAGCTATGTTCAAAGGTACTTGCTGCATTTGTGTAAAATTTATTTTTATATTTAATAAATGAAAAGGTGTAAATTTTTAATTGTATTTTAGAAATACATTTATTGCATATTTTGCGTTTATAAGCTTTTCTATTAGGTATATAAACTAACCATTTAAAATAATTGCAATTTTCAAAAATTTGGATTATTAAAAATATTATGCTTTGATTATCTTTTTATCACAAAATTTAAAAATTAGAATTTTTTCATTTTGTAATTGAATTGGAATAAATATATTTTCATTTATTTCAAGTTTGTTTGTTTTTTAATATTTTTAAATAGATAAATTAGTAAGAATTTGTAATATTTTTGAATAGATAAAGTAATTAGAAAATGTTTTTTAGTACTATAAAGTTAATTTGGTTAGCCATGTCTTAAGAACAAACTAATAAAATCTTTTATGGTTTTAAAATGACTTATGAACTTCCCATTCAATTTGAACCAAATAGGTGTAGGGTATTTCTAAGTCGGTGGCACCGACTGACTGTTTCTTTACTTGTTCTTTTATAATTTCTTTCTTGTTTATTTAAATAACAGAAAAAAAATAAGATTAAATTTTTTTTATTTTATTTCAAAATATTAAAATTAAATGTCGTGTTTTGGACAACATGGCCGCATCACCAATGGCGGGAAGTTAAATATATCGCTTTTTATTTTTTGCTCAATATAATTTTTTTAAATTTTTTTGGTTTTCTATAATTTAATAATTCCCTTTCTTAATTTTTTATTTTAAATCCGCAGCACTAATTCTAATTTAATTTTCTAAATTCTCTTATATTCTCTTTTATTTTGTGTTGAAAATATTATTTTTAAATTCACTTTTAATTTCAAATTTTTAATACTTAATTTTTTTTTATATACTACTAGCAGATTTACCCGGCCAATTGTAACAAAGCAAGTTTCAGCCAATTTTTTGAAGTACTACTTTGGTTAAAAAGACAGCCTCAAAAAATATTTGTGGAGTTCCGTTAACCCATTGTAGCTCAACAGTTTTTATAGGTTTTATAAGTGAAGTTTGATAAATTTGTTAAAAGATTGCAAAATTAATTCTATAAAAAGCGTTTTGAAAAACTTTCTTTATTACATTTTCAAATTAACATGTACACCATGTGTTATTTTTGTGTTAACTTTTTTCAATAACATCAACTTAAATTAAAATTCCATTGAGTGGCGTTTCCCCAGTGCGCCGGGTGAAAGGTATTTACATATAAGTATTATTATACCCGTTTAACTATATGTCAAAATGGTATACTAAATTTGCCATTATGTCATTATACTATGTCAATAGTAGTTTTCTTTAATTGCCAACGTTTGAATAAAATATAGTCGATGGTTTATAAAACGTTTAAAATCTGCTTTTCAACTTATATTTTGTTTTGTACTTACCTGAAAGTTCTACTCCGCTCTTAATCGCTTTTTTATGATATTATGAGAGAAATGTAGGCTTCTTTTTTGAAAAAACTGTTTTAAATTACTCTGTATTTAACCATAATTTTAGTGTAGAATTTAAACTGCAATTTTACACTGAAATCTATTTTTAAAAAACAACAACTGCAAAGTAGATAAAAAACAAATACTTACGAAAAAATGTAAAGAAGTAAAATGTTATGTTATTTAAATTTAAAGATACATATTATTATTCGGATTCTTTAATCGAACTTAACTAAAACTTTTTGCAGCCTCTCTTTTAGACTGCAAAATCAACCTGTAAAATTGGACACAAATCGGAAACACAAAATTTTTTGAAAGCCCGCCAGGCCGAAATGGGTTTATTTATTCCAACCAAATTTATGCAACTAATTCCGGTTGTTAAGAGGAACATTTGTACAAAATTTCAAGTCAAGCGGTCAAACCGTTTTAACTCGACATCAAAAACATTGAAAAGTTTCATTGCGCCCTCGTGCCCAATCGGGTTAACTGAACTCAATAAAAATTTGTGCCATACTCTCTTTTCGACTGAGAAACCACCCTGTAAAATTGGACACAAATCGAAAACAAAAAATTTTTTAGAAGCCCACCAGGCCGAAATGGGTTAATTTATTCGAACCAAATTTATACAACTAATTCCGGTTGCTAAGACGAACATTTGTGCAAAATTTCAAGTGAATCGGTCAAACCGTTTCGACTCGACATCAAAAAAACGAAAAAGCTTAAAACGGCTCTGGAGCCGCAACCTGTTGACTTATAAAAATGTGACATAGCCTATGTCACCTCCCGGGCTCTCAGAAATATTCCTTTAAAATTTTGTGACAATCGGTGGTTTTAACGTGAATCCTGGACGAACAAACAAACAAACAAATTTTCTCTTTTATATATTAGATTTCACTTTTATTATATAATTTTAATTTAACTTGCCTTTGTCTATGGCTTTATTTTTCATTCTGTCAGTTAGTCATACATTTATATTAGAAATCTGACCATAAATTTATAAGAAATGTATGGTTCAGTGGTTAGCAAAGTGGCTGACGGTGTAAATAGGTCTGAGTTCGATCCTCCTTCAAAGATAGAAAAAAGATAAAAACTTTTATATTAAAACATTTTTAAATGCAAAAGATCTGCCATCAATTTTTGGTTAATAAAAATTTTCAACATTTTAAGCTTAAAAGTTGTGATACATTAAAAGGACTGTTTCTTATACCAGCAATTTACTTTTATATTAACACTGTAACAAATTCCCAAGATCTACCTTCAATTTTTTATTTTCTGTATTTTAGGGGGCTAGTACTATATTAATGAAAGTATATATTGAAAACATGGTTAGTTTTATAATGAATCTGGCACTTATATGAAGTTTCAAAATGCTACGGCTACATTTTCGGGGGGTTGCCATATAACTTCTTTGCACCAATATTAATTTCTTCAAAACTAATTATACTACGAGGATGAAAATTACAGACGGTTAGTTATATAATGAATCGAGCATTTATATGAAGTTTCAAAATGTTACGGCCCCATTTTCGGGGTGCTGCTATACAACCTCTTTGTACCAATATGAATTTCTTCAAAACTAACTATACTAGGAGGATAAAAATTACACACGGTTAGTTATATATTGAAACGAGCACTTATATGAAGTTTCAAAATGTTACGGCCCCATTTTCGGGGGGCTGCCATAAAACTTCTATTAATCAATATGAATTTCTTCAAAATTAATTATACTACGAGGATTAAAAATTACACACGGTTAGTTATATAATGAATTGAGCACTTATATGAAGATTCAAAATGTTACGGCCCCATTTTCGGGAGGCTTATTTACAACTTCTTTGCACCAATATGAATTTCTTTAAAACTAACTATAATAGGTGGATGAAAATTACACACGGTTAATTATAGAATGAATCGAGCATTTATATGAAATTTGAAAATGTTACGGGCCCATTTTCGGCAGCTGCCATACAAAGTTTTCGATTCAATATCTATGAATCTAATGACGCTACGAGGTTAAAATTAAAATTGGGCAAGTAAAGTACTAGGGCAAGTTACTTGGCAAAGTTGAACATCACATCATTTTTAGGGTAGGCGATTTTTTTTTGTTTTTTTTTGTTATTTTAAGCAAAAATTATGGGATAATGAGTTTAGTTTTTTTAAAGTTTTTACTTTTTAAAATTTTTTTGTAATATATGTTTGTAATAGCTTAAGGGAAATAAATAACGGTTTATGTTATTGTATACATCATAGTGAGTATGCACGGGTATCCAAAAGTTGACAATGGAAACGTTAATTTTCCGCGTTTTTTATTAAAAATTACTCATTATCTAACATTTACTAGTTGTAAACAAATCAATTAAAATATATCCATCTTATTTCCTCTCTCCCGAATGGTAATATTCTTATTTCTAAATTCGCTTATTAATCAATACGATCAATACAATGTCACCGTAATTCTAATTTGTATTGTTTTAATTTTTGATGGTATACGTTAACTTTACTCATTTTTTTATTTTTATTTTATTTTAATCATAAAAGAAAAGGAAGTACTGAAATTTCTGTTCATTTCTTTTAAATTAACTAAAACTATTTAAATTAAATTTAATTATTTACATATTCTTGCGTATTTTTACTTGTACGTAGATTTAGCTGTGTGTGACTTTTTTGGTTGTAACTAAGTTCAATATGGTCTAGTTAAAAACTGTTGAATGGTGTTATAAACCGATTGCTCACTCATAGCAGAATAAAAGAAAAATATTGTTGATGGCATTTTGCAAATATTGTTAACAATATTATTATTTTTATAAAGGTGATAACTTGTTCTGGTTGTATGAATCGCATATATAATATTTAAGTTAAATTTTAATATAATTAAATTTTATATAATTAATAATTCGTTTTTTTATGTATTTTAACAGATTTTAAATTTTTTTTTTTTTTTTATCTATTTTTATTAATTATTATTAAAAATTGCCAATTATCGTGTTAATTTTTGTAATATTCGCGGCCTGCAAGCTAATTTTCATGCCGTAGAATATCATCTTAACTGCACAAAACCAGCAATTTTAGCCCTTGGTGAAACACAAGTCAGTGGACAAAATGATGATTTTAATATTACCGGCTACTCACTTATTTCACACTTCGTACCCAAAAAAAGAATCGCGATTAACATTAAAAATGACATTGCTTTCAACACCCTAGGTAAATATAAACTTTCTAGTCCAACCTTCAATTATATTTGGGTTAAAATTCTCGTTGAAAAGCATGTAATACATTTCTGTTGTTTATACAGATCACCCAATTCAAACCATATCACTGAAATTTTGGAATCATGTCCACAAACCGAAATTGCTCTGGCAGGGGATTTCAACCTACACAACAACGACTGGCTTCATTTTTCAAGCAACTCTTCTTTGAGTCAAAACTCAATTGAGAAACAAGTTGAATTATTTTCCTCACTGTTCCATCTTTCTGAACTTGTGCAAAATCCCACTAGAGTGCTCGACCGAGGTGATCAAGAGGTTCACCTCTTGGATCTGTTTTTAACCACTCCCCCTGAAAAATATGTAGTTTCAGTTGGTCACCCTTTGAGAGGCTCTGACCACTGCCTGGTGACCACTAGCTTCCCGATAAGCACATTAGCCAGTGGAAGGATTCCTCCCAAAAAATTAGTATGGCAATAAATTCGTGGTAACTGGGAAATTTTAAATAATTTTTGCAAAGTATTCGACTGGTCATTGAACTTTCGCGGTTAAAATGTCAACTTTGCTGCAAATGCGATTAGTGATACAATTTAATTTGGAATAAGGTTGTATATTCCTCACTCCATGAAAAGTATTAAACGAGATTCCATAGCATGGTATAATCGCACTTGCAGAAAAGCCATTCCTAAAAAGAAGGAGTGTTTTAAACAATACCGGAACAGCGGGCTGTTGACAACACCGGGGCCTCTTTCCCTCCGCTTATTAATAAACACAACTCAATTGTGTCAGATTTAAAAGAAAAGGCGAACTTGTTTGGCAAACAAGTGGCAATCAGCATGTTTTAAAGATAAAAAAACCTTCTCTACCAATTCAAAACCTCTACGCAATCTCTTCTATTTATCCTTTACTTCGGGTATTCATCCTGCCCAAAGGAAGATTGCGCACGTTTTTCCAATTCCAAGAAAAGGTAATAAAAGCGATCCTTCAAACTACCGCCCTATAGCTATAACTTCGATCTTTCCAAAGTAATGGAAAAAATTGTAAACCAAAAGCTATTGAAATATCGGGATCATAAAGGTTTGCTTCAGAGTGCAACAGGTGCTCATCCCTACTGCTTCGAATTGTTAAGATGGCGAAACACGGCTTAAGCGCTCTCCTGCCCAAACAGGTTAACCGAACTAAACAAATATTGTGTCAGCTTCTCTTTTCAAATGCAAAACCACACTGTAAAATTGGACACAAATCGGAAAGACCAAAATTTTTGGAAGCTCTCCTGGCCAAAATGGGTTAATTAATTCCAACCAAATTCATATAATTAATTCCGGTTGCTAAGAGGAACATTTGTGGAAAATTTCAAGTCAATCGGTCAAACCGTTTTGACTCGACATAAAAAAAACGAAAAAGCTTAAAACGGCTCGGGAGCCGCAACGTGTTGACTAATAAAAATGTGACATTAGGAAGGATATTAGTCCTATTTTTCGAAATATTGCTTGGTCAAAGTCTCAAAAACAGGTTTGTTGAGTTCCGTTAACCCATTGCGGTACAGCAGCTTTTTACAGAGTTTTTCGTTACTTTACTCTTAAGCAGAAACGGCTTGACTAATTGATTTTAAATTTTGTATTCGTACATGTATATACTTATCATTCCTGCGATTATTCCGAAAAAAAATATTTGTAAGTAAATTATGTCCAATTTTTGACACTAGATAAAACTTCTTTGAATTAGGGGAATGTTTAAGAAAATGTTTTGTCGAGTTCTTTTAACCGATTGCGAAACAAAAACTTTAAAAAACAGTGTGCAAAACAGTTTTAACGGTTATCTCTAATTTTGCTATACGTGGTGCTTCTTGACAATTTGGTGCTGGTTGACGATAGGGTTGAGGATGTTGGGTTTTCGGCGAATAATTTGAACTGGATTAAAATTTTTATTTTTATTATTATTTAATAACTAGCAGATTTACCCGGCGTTGCCCGGAAGCTTGCAAATTGTAAAAACGCAAGCTTCAGCCAATTTTTTGAAATACTACTTTCCTTATAAATGAAGCCACAAAAAATAATTTGTAGAGTTCCGTTAACCCATCGTGGCCCAACAGCTTTTTATAGGTTTTTTCGTTGCTTTGTTATATATATTAGAAATGATTTAACCGATTAACTTCAAATTTTGTATATGTGTTCTTCTTTGAAAATGAATTTCAATTTACTAACAGACTTGGAAGTTGTTAACCCCTGTCGACCCGACGATTGTTCAAAAAAAAATTTGTAAGTAAATTACGTCCAATTTCTGAAAGTAGGTACAACTTCTTTGAATTAGGGGAATGCTTAAAAAAATGTTTTGTCGAGTTCTTTTAACCGATTGCGAAACAAAAACTTTAAAAAACAGTTTGAACGACTATCTCTAAATTTTCTATACATGGTGCTTCTTGAGAATTTGGTGCTCCTTGACGATAGAGTTTAGGATGTTAGGTTCCCGGCGAATAATGTTAACTGAATTAAAATGACTATTGGTCAAATGGGGATACTAAGTTTGCCATTATGTCATTATACTATGTCAATAGTAGTTATCTTGAATTGCCAAGGTTTGAATAAAATATAGTCGATGGTTTAGAAAAGATTTAAAAATTTGCTTTTCAACTTATATTTTGTTTAGTACTCACCTGAAAGTTGTAATACGCTCTTCCTCGTTTTTTTATGATTTGATGAGAGAAATGTAGGCTTATTTTTTGGAAAAACTGTTTTAAAATACTATGTTTTTAAGCATTATATATAAGAAATTGAATTTTTTGATTTTTAGATTTCATTTGAAGAAAACTGAAAATTTCATTGAATCTTTGTTCAAAACGCACAAACAGGTCAAAACCAAATTAACCATGTGGGTTTTAATTAAAATGCTGGTACAAAATTTTCAATAAAATACTTTTAATCGAATAAGAAAATAAAATTTATAGAAAACTTCATGGCGTCGTCGTGGAAAACGGGTTAATCGAATTAACTAAAACTTTTTGCAGCCTCTCTTTAGACTGCAAAATCAACCTGTAAAATTGGACACAAATCGAAAACACAAAATTTTTTGAAAGTCCGCCAGGCCGAAAAGGGTTAAATTATTCCAACCAAATTTATACAACTAATTTCGGTTGCTAAGAGGAACATTTGTGCAAAATATCAAGTCAATTTGTCAAACGGTTTTGACTCGAAATCAAACACATTGAAAAAGCTTCTTAGCGCCCTCGTGCCCAAACGGGTTAACCGAACTCAACAAAAATTTGTGCCAGACTCTATTGTCGACTGCGAAACCACCTTGTAAAATTGGACACAAATCGGAAATACAAAATTTTTTGGAAGCCCGCCACGTCGAAATGGGTTAAATTATTCCAACCAAATGTATACAACTAATTGCGGTTGCTAAGAGGAACATTTGTAAAAATTTCAAGTCAATCGGTCAAACCGTTTTGACTCGACATCAAAAACATTGAAAAAGCTTCATTGGCCCTCGTGCCCAAACGGGTTAACCGAACCCAACAAAAATTTGTGCCAGCCTTTCTTTTCGACTGCAAAACCACCCTGTAAAATTGGACACAAATCGGAAACAAATAATTTTTTGGAAGCCCGCCGGGCCGAAATGGGTTAATATTTTCGAACCATCTTTATACAACTAATTCCGTTTGCTAAGAGGAAGATTTGTGCAAAATTTCAAGTCAATCGGTCAAACTGTTTCGGCTCGACATCAAAAACATTGAAAAAGATTCATTGAGCCCTCGTGCCCAAACGGGTTAACCGAACCCAACAAAAATTTGTGCCAGCCTCTCTTTTTGACTGCAAAACCACCCTGTAAAATTGGACACAAATCGAAAACAAAAAATTTTTTGGAAGCCCGCCGGGCCGAAAGGGGTTAATTTATTCCAACCAACTTTATAACATTAACTCCGTTTAATAAGAAGAACATTCGTGCAAAATTTCAAGTTAATCGGTCAAACCGTTTCGACTCGACATCAAAAAAACGAAAAAGCTTAAAACGGCTCTGGAGCCGCAACCTGTTGACTTATAAAAATGCAACATAGCCTATGTCACCCCCCGGGCTCCAGAATTATTCCTTTAAAATTTTGTGACAATCGGACCAGTGGTTTTCACGTGAATCCTGGACAGACAAACAAATAAACAAACAAATTTTCTTCTTTATATATTAGATTATGAAAAGTTTCAAATGAAACTTGATAAATTTGATAAAATGCTAGAATAATCCTAAAACAAGTAAGCAAGCAACCGACATAGAAATGCCCTATACCTTTTTGGTTCAAATTTAATGGGAAGTCCATAAGCCATTTAAAAACCATAAAAGCTTTCATTTGTTTGCTCGTAAGACAAAGCTAACCAAATTTTTTTTATAATACTAAAAACATTTTCTAATCCTTTTATCAATTCAAAAATATTAAAAATTCTTACCAATTTATATATTTAACAAGTAAAGAAACAGTCAGTCGGTGCAACCGACTTAGAAATACCCTACACCTATTTGGTTCAAATTTAAGGACATATCCATAAGTCATTTTAACACCATAGAAGCTGTTATTAATTTGATCGTAAGACATAGCTAACCAAATTAACTGTATAATACTAAAAACATTTTCTAATTACCCTATCTATTAAAAAATACTACAAATTCTTACTAATTTATCTATTTAAAAATATTAAAAAACAAACAAACTTGAAATAAATGAAAATATATTTATTCCAATTCAATTACAAAATGAAAAAATTCTAATTATTAAATTTTGTGATAAAAAGATAATCAAAGCATAATATATTTAATAATCCAAATTTTTAAAAATTGCAATTATTTTAAATGGTTAGTTTATATACCTAATAGAAAAACTTATAAACGCAAAATATGCAATAAATGTATTTCTAAAATACAATTAAAAATTTACACCTTTTCATATAATTCATTTAAATATAAAAATCAATTTTACATAAATGCAGCAAGTACCTTTGAACATAGCTGAACCACTACAATTAAGTCTAGATTTCGGCGACACATAGGACATAGGAAATATATTCTTTGGCTTCGAAATTAAACTCGACCACAACCAATTCCCATGGTACTTTCCTTACTAGTAACCTAGAGTTTAAATTTTATCAAAATAGCGGCATTATTTTTTGAGTTATAATGTTTTTAAGATATATGTTTGATAGCCCTTGAACTTTTCAAGGGTTCCAGGACCCGAAACCATGGTACGATTTCGACCAAATTGCAGTCCCCGTCATACTTTCAATACTAGTTAACCCTTGTACATAATTGGAACGTTATATCTTAATTTTAAGTTACTAGTTTTATTAATTTCGATGATAAGCTTTTACACATTGGGGGGTCTAAAAGAGGTTCTGAACCACCACTCCAATTGATCCCAAATTAGGGGGGCACGCAAGAAATAGTAAAGAACACCCTTGTGGCAAATTGGAAGCTTCTACATTTGTTTCAAGTAACTATCTTTATTAATTTCGAAAATATGCTTTAAGGGCCTAAGAACTGAGTGGCTGGTCCCCGATCCACTACTCCAATGGGGCCCAAATTTCAAAGACACTTACGAAATAGGAAGGTACACCCTGATACCAAATTTGGAGGTTCTATCTTCATTGGTTTCGGGATTATGCTCGTTTGGCCTAAATTCGATCAAAAAGTTCTAAGTTCCGAACCCATTGTCCAATCCTCACCGTACGTAATCACCGCCGTAGTTTCGCTGCCAATAACCTACAGCACAAATTTCATGAAGATAGCCTCATTAGTTGTTGAGTTATCGTGATTTTTTATATATGTTCCTTAGCCCTGACATCGATTAAAAGGTCCGTATGTCCGTATGCACGTATGTGCAATTTTTAAGTAACCATTTTTAGTAATTTCGATATATATAAGCCTTTAAAACTTGGGAGGTCTGAGAGGGGTACAGAACCACCACTCCAATTGATCCCAAATTAGGGGAACACGCAAGAGATAGTAAAGAACACCCTTGTGGCAAATTGGAAGCTTCTACATTTTTTCAAGTTGTTATCTTTATTAATTTTAAAGATATGCTTTAAGGTCTTCGGAAATGTGTGGCTGGTCCCCGACCCACTACTCCAATGGGACCCAAATTCACAAGACACTTAGGAAATAGGAAGGGACACCCTGATACTAAATTTGGAGGTTCTATCTTCATTGGTTTCGGAATTATGCTCGTTTGGCCTAAATTCGATCAAAAAGTTCTAGGTTCCGAACCCATGGTCCAATCCCGACCTTACGCAATTCCCGAAGTATTTTCATTACTAGTAACCTACAGCACAAATTTGATGAAGATAGCGTCATTAGTTGTTGAGTTATCGTGATTTTTTATATTTGTTCGTTAGCCCTGAAACCGATTAAAAGGTCCAGAATCCGAACCCATGGGCCGATTTCGCCCATATGCAATCCCCGCCGTACTTTCAGTCCTAGTAACCTACAGTTAAAATTTCATCAATATAGCTCCATTATTTTTTGAGTTATCGTGCCTACGGACGGACGGACGGACGGACGGACGGACATGGCTATATCGACTAAGGCGGTCACGCTGATCACAAATATATATACTTTTCCATATCTAGCTCGCTTCCTTTAGGTGGTTACAAACACCATACCAAAGTTAATATACCCCTTTACCTATTCTATAGGTGTAGGGTATAAAAATATTAAATAATAAATAAACTTGAAATAAATAGATTCGTAATATGCAATTACATAATTGCATATTTAAAATTTTTTATCCAATTCAATAGTATTTTACACACATGCAGGTATTACTTTTTTTCAGGATTTTTAACTGTAGTGCATTTACTGTTGAATGATTTTGTACCCTTGTATATTTATTTCAATTTTAAATAATTTTCTAATTTATTCTCTTAATTTACTTATTTCTTAATGTTTTATATAATTAAATTCAAAGTTATTCGAAAGTAATATTATTTTTTAATAATATAAATATAAAAGTTTATATAATTTGATGGTTTTTAATGTTAATTAAAACATTAATGCTTTCATTAGCTTTTTATCACAAAAATTAAAAATCAAAATATACAATAAATGTATTTTTAAAATACAAAAACAAATTGATTAAATACAACAACAAAAGTGAAAAAATGTGGATTATTAAATTTTGTGATTAAAAGCTAATCAAAGCATAATATATTTGATAATTCAAATTTTTCAAAATTGCGATTACTTTAAATTATTAGTTTATGTACCTATTAGAAAAACTTGTAAACGCAAAATATGCAATAAATGTATTTCTAAAATACAATTACAAAATTAGAACCTTTCATATATTTCGTTTAAATATTAAAATAAATTTTACATAAATGCCGCAAGTACCTTTGAATATAGCTTAAGTATTGTACACAATGTCTTAATTATATATCACCTTCGATAATAATTCAATAAATTATATGATATAATAAAAATTAAAAAAGTTATAGCCGTTTAAAAATATAAAAATGTTAAATAAAAACGGAATTAGGAAAGAACCCTCGTGTATCAAATTAAAAGTTTCTATCTGCATGAATTTCGAAGATAAGCGTTTTAATTTTGGGATTTCTTAGGAGACATCTGAACCACCACTACAATTAAGTCTAAATTTCTGGGACACATAGGAAATATATTCTTTGGCTTCGAAATGATACTCGTTTGACATCAAATCGATCAAAAGCTTCAAAAATCCGAACTCATTCTCCGAACTCGACCAGAATTAATTCTCATGGTACTTTCATTACTAGTAACCTAGAGTTTATATTTCATCAAAATAGCGGGATTATTTTTTAAGTTTTGCTGTTTTTTAAATATATGTTTGTTAGCCCTTGAACTTTCCAAAGGTTCCAGAACCCGAATCCATGGTACCATTTTGCCCATATACAGTCCCCGGCATACTGTCAATTCTAGTTAACCCTTGTACACAATTGGAACGTTCTATCATTATTTTAGTTATTAGTTTTATTAATTTTGATGATAAGCTTTTAAACATTGGGAGGTGTAAAAGAGTTCTGAACCACCACTCCAATTGATCCCAAATTAGGGGGACGCGCAGCAAATAGTAGAGAACACGTATGTGCCAAATTTGAAGCTTCTACATTTGTTTGAAGTTGCTATCTTTATTAATTTCGAAAATATGCTTTAAGGTCTTGAAACTGTGTGGCTGGTCCCCGTTCTACTACTCCAATCGTTTCCTAATTTCAAGGACACTTAGGAAATAGAAAGGGACACCCTGATACCAAATTTTGAGGTTATTCATCTTTTGGTTCGGTTTTTGCCACATGGGTGTGTTGGTAATGAATTGCTTCCAACGAACTCTTAAGATGCGGCATTGACAACGGTTTATATACGTCTGCAACTTTTTGGTGATAATGGCGTTTACCTTCCATGTTTCACAGCCGTATAGAAGTACTGATTTGACGTTTGTTTCAAATTCTTTTAGCTTTGTACGCAAGGCTATATTATTTGACTGCCATATGTTCAATAGAGTTCCAAAAGCAGCTCTATCTTTATTTATTCTGCTGTCAATATCAACTTCTGTTCCCTCATTTGATGTCACCACGCTTCCTAAATAGTTAAACTGGTCTATTTCTTCAATTTGGCTTTCTTCTAGTAGAATTTGCTGATGTGTGGAGTGCTCTGTACGCATGCTTTTGGTCTTAGCTGTATTTATTTTTAGACCAGCTCGTTTGCCACATGTGTTCAAATTTTGGCACATTTTGTTCAGACCACTTCTTGTCGGTGCCATGAAAACTACATCATCAGCATAATCTAAGTGGCTTAATGTTTTCCTAATCGCCACTGAATTCAATTTCTCTCATCTACGCCTACAGTTGCAGTTAAAATTTTGTCCATCACAACCAAAAATAATATAGGCTACAATAGACCGCCTTGCCTTACGAATCAGTCAACTATCCAATGTGTAAGATACGACACCTCGCATTTTCGTAGGATTCTTTAATAATGGTAATACTTTTCTCAGGAATACCTCATCTACTAAGACCTCTCCATATATACTCGCGGTTTACAGGATCAAAACGAAATCGGCTAATGGATTGGATTCGGATGCAAAAAATCTTTTCGTGGTAGGAGACATAAATCTAGATATATTAAAGGTAAATGATGATGTAACAAATCTTTTAACATTGCTGGCAACCCACGGGCTAACTTCCATAATAAACGAAACAACTCGTCCATCTTCGGGTAAATGCATTGATCATTTTTGTGTTCGATCATCTAGACTCGAATTAATTCAAAAAATTAATTTAGATCTGAATATCACTGATCACTGTATGATAGGGTTAATTGCGAAAAAATTTAGTGAAGTCAAACAAAATAAAAACAGTAATGTCAAACAACTAAAGAAAGTAGATTATGCAAAATTGAATTTAAATTTACAGTATGAGTTCTGGGAAGAAGTTCTGGTAGAAAATGGTATTTCCAAAGCTTATACCATCTTTAGTAAAATTTTGCAGGCACATATCTGTAGATGTAGTACAACTCTTACTTTGCGCAGCGAATATAAGAGGTTAAAACCGTGGATTAATAATAAGTTAATAAATGAAATAAATTTAAAAAATAAGTTAGGTCAAAAATGTAGTTGGGCACCACATAGTCATAATCTTAGGAAAAAATATAAAAAAATTAGCAAAAATTTAAAAACGAAAATTAACTTACAGAGGAATAAGTTTCATAAGAATGAATTTGCAAAAAATCTAGGTTAAAGGTTAGTGGCAGGTGATTAACAATATTTTAAGTAAACCAAAAAAAAAAGGAATACTATTGTAGTGGAAAAAGATGATTATGTTTATAAGGATGAACTAGAAGTTGCTAATTTATTGCTAATGATTATTTTATTGATGTTACTGTAAACTTGATTTCTCAAGCCAACTCTTATAGTTGCGATTGTACTTCTACTTCTCTGGAACACTATAGAAGTAATACTAGTTTTGGTTTTGAACAAATTTCTTCTCTCGAAATAGTTTAAGCAATAAAAACACTAAAAAATTCGTATTCCTGTGCGTATGATGGTCTGTCTAATATTGTCTTAAAAAAAATACATTTAATGATCTGTGATATTCTAGCGCATATTTTTAACAGGATCATTCTTTCAGGAGTGTTTCCTGATGCTCTTAAGTGTGCAACCGTAATTCCTTTATTTAAAAAAGGGGATTGCAAGAATCTGAATAATTACAGACCAATTTCACTTATTCCTTCAATAGCAAAAGTTTTTGAGAAAATTGTAAAAACCAGAATGTTAACTTTTCTGAATAATACAAAATTTTTTAGTCCGGCTCAATTTGGATTTAGAAATGGCATTTCCACAGAAGATGCGTTATTAAAATTTTTCAAGTAATGTGAATGTTCCAACTTTCCGTACTGTTTGATTTCGTAGATTTTATAGTATTCTTGCATGTCGCTTGTTTAACATATTACCTTTGTACATGTCGATTTTTTTGCAAATTTATTAAAGCATTGAAATATTGGTTATTTGATTTTAATTTTGATCAGGTTGAAGATTTGCTTGATGTAATGTTTTGATTGAGCTTCTATTTAGCAAATAAGCTTTTTATTTTATTTTTTTTTTACCTTGTTATATTTTGTTTTTGTTTTCTTTCTTTTGATACTTATTAATTTTATACTATCTTAATTGGTACACCACACCACTTTTCAGGAATTTTGTGCAAATTAAAGAATTATAACATGGCATTTAAAACTATTTTATTTAAAATACAAAATGTCATTAATCATTTATTTTTTTTTTTTTATTCTTACTCAGTTTCTAATCTATTTAAGAACTTTTTGGTTTTTTGAAATTTCTTTTAATAAATATTGCATTTACTATATTATTGAACTATCTATTTATTGTAATGTGTTTTATTGAATTATTAATATAACTATATATGTTATATAATTTGTTTTAGGTTATAAGAAAGAAAAGAGAAGTATAAAGAATAAATGAATGAATAAATGAATAAAATAAAAAAAAAAAATAAAAATTCTGGACCTTTTAATTGTTCTAAGGGCCAACGAGCATATAAAAAAAAGGCGAACTGAACAACTAATGACGCTATAATCATGACATTTGTGGTGCAGGTTACTAGTAATAAGACTATGGCGAGGACAGCGTGCGGTTCAGATCGGACCTTGGGTTCGGATCTTAGAAGTTTTTGATTGAATTTAGGCCCAACAAGCATAATTCTATAACCAATGAAGATAAAACCTTTAAATTTGGTATCAGTGTGCCTCTTCCTATGTCCTTACAGCCCTTGAAATTTAGGACCAATTGGAGTAATGGGTCGGGGGACCATCCACAGAGATCTGAAGATCTTAAAGCATAACATTGAAATTAATAAAAAAAGTAGCTTAAAATTATGATAGAATGTTCCAATTGTGTACAAGGACTCACTAGTATTGAAAGAATGACGTGGACTGCAAATAGGCGAAGTCCGACAATGGGTTCGGATCCTGAAACTTTTTCATCGAATTTAGACTAAACGAGCATGATTCCGAGTCCAAAGAAGTTATAACTTCCAAATTCGGTATCAGGGTGTCTCTGAAATAAATAAATTAAGAGAATAAATTTAAAAATTATTTAAAATTGGTAAATAATAAATCAAGGGTACTAAATCATTCCACCGTAAATAATATTTTTAAAAAGATAAATTAGTAAGAATTGTAAATATTTTTGAATTGATAAAATAATTAGAAAATGTTTTTCGTATTACAATGTAAATTTGGTTAGCCATGTCTTACAATCAAAATTCCCATTAAATTTTAACCGAATAGGTGTAGGGTATTCCTAAGTCGGTTGCACCGACTGACTGTTTCTTTACTTGTTATTTTTTATACGTTCGTTAGTCCTTAGAACGATTAAAAGTTCCGGAATCCGAAGCAATGGGCCGATTTCGCCCATATGCAATCCCCACCATTTAAATTATGTTATTTAAATTTAAAGATATTATTATTCGGATTCTTTATGAGCTTTATATTTATTAATATTATCTTATTTAGATTTTGCACAATTTGAGACTATTTGAGGAGAGCAAAAAAATTAGCTTATTAATTAAGTGAGCTTTTGGAATTAAGGTTAACTTGCGTTAATGCCAAAATTTTGAAAATTTCATTGAATCTTTGTGCAAAAACAGGTCAAAACCAAATTAATCCTGTGGGTTTTTATAATTAAAATGCTGGTACAAAATTTTCAATAAAATTCTTTTAATCGTTTAAGCACATAAAATTTGTAGAAAACTCCATGGCGTCGTCGTGGAAAACGGGTTAATCGAACTCAACAAAAATTTGTGTCAACCTCTGTTTTCGCCTGCAAAATCAACCTGTAAAATTGGACACAAATCGGAAACACAAAATTTTTTGGAAGCTTCGGTTGCTACGTCCCTCTAATTTATCTCTTATGCAAAAATTCAAGTCAATCGGTCAAACCGTTTTGACTCGACATCAAAAACATTGAAAAAGCTTCATTGCGCCCTCGTACCCAAACGGGTTTACAGAACTCAACAAATATTTTTGGTAGCCTCTCCTTTCGAATGCTAAACCAGCCTGTAAAATTGGACAGAAATCGGAAACACAAAATTTTTTGGAAGCCCGCCAGGCCGAAATGGGTTAATTTATTCCAACCAAATTTATACAACTAATTTTGGTTGCTACGAGCAATATTTGCGGAAAATTTCAAGTCAGTCTTTAGGGCTCCCAGAATTCTATGTCATGTTCCGAGCTTCCAGAATGATTCATCTAAAATTTTATGACAATCGGACTAGTGGTTTTCACGTTAATCCTGAACAACAAACAAACAAACAAATTTTTTTCTTTATATTTGATATACTTTTTTCCAGCGTCTCTTACTATGTAGATTTTGTGATGTCCGTTAGTTCTTACGTCGTATACTTACTTTAAAATTGGTTACAAAAGATATTCTTTCCTATTTCCTATGGGTTCCAAATTAAGAAAGTAGAAACCTAAAATTTTGTACAAGAGTGTTTTCTTTTGTTTCCATTATATTATTGAAATCGACTATTAAATCGAGTGATTGTTCGGGTACCTCGAATATCTAAGAAGAATTTTCCGAAATTAATAACATCAGAAATCTATTACAAGTAGTTCTCTCTTGCGTTCATTGTGTTCTTGTATTTTAAAATTAATTGAAGTCTTGCTTTGGGAACCTACCATACGCCTTAAGAGACATAATTAGCCATATCTCGAATATGATAAAGATGAAATCTTTAAATTTGGGATAAGGTAGTTCTACCCTGCTTGTATACTGTTTCTGAAATAAGGGAGAGTTAGGGAAGTGTGTGCTTGTGCAACTGTCAAATTAATTTGCCAAGAGGTTGCATTGACTTATTGTAGTTCATTACTTGTTTTTAAGCTAAATTCTATTACTGAAATGATAATAATATTAATGTCTCTTTATATATTTTTATTTATTATAGTTATTCTCACATCATCTTCACTTTCTGAAATCAAAGATTTTTATTTAGAATCTGTGTCTCCAAAAGCAGAACCATTAGGGCGTTTTATTAACAAGAGCTCGAAAAAGTTAAACTCTAAGTTTAATTTAAATGATGGAAAATTTTTTTCATCTGAAGACGTAAACGATGGTGTAAACGATGATTTTTACAATTCAAGTACAAAAAGGAAAAATTTTAAAGATACTTGCATGAATAACAAATATATTGGAAAATTTCAAAACTCTACCCAACTAACAACGTTTTGGATTCTTGATGAATTCTGTAATAATTTGGATACTGTAGTGTTTAGGTAAATTTTTTAATAAAAACATAAATATATTAAAATTTTGTTAAATTTATCATTATTAATTAATTATCATAAACTGCTTTTTTAATCTCTTAGGTATATGTAAGCCTTTAAAATTTTATTCCATAAGATGTCTTCAAACTTAAAGGTTAATACCGAAACACTGAAATCACCATAACAACGTCGTTTCTTAAGTTTTCTTTTCTAGTCTTTTCTTACGAATATTTATCTACATTTAACGATACAAAGTGGGCGAGATCAAGCCATGAGTTCAATGTCTGGAAGCTTCTGTTGAGTTCAAATGCCAAAAAACTCATATCCGAAAATACAATAACACAATAAATAACTTAGCCATCTCAATAAAATTTATTCCGCAGATTACCGTTGACGACAGTACAACGGGGATTAAAAATGAGCGAGATCGGACCATTGGTTCGGATTCTAGAAGTTTTTGATCGAATTGAGACAAAACGAGCATAATTCCGATACCAATTTAGATAGAATCTTCAAATTTGGTACGAGGGTGTTTTGCCGACTTCCATCATGTTCCTGAAATCAATTGGTGTAGTGATTTGGATATCTCCCATACAACTCCTAATATCTGACAAGCATATCTTCGAAATTATTAAGATAGAACCTTGAAATTTGAAATTAGCGGTTTCTTCTATGATTTCGTTATTTTTCCGGAATTTGAAATGAATTGGGATGGGTGTTCAAGTACCTCCCACACACTTCTTCAGGCCTAAGAAGCATATTTGTGAAATTTATAAAAATTGAAACTTAAAATTCGTTACAAGAGCATTCTGATATGTTTCCATTATGTTTCTAACGCCTCTATAGATCTAAACAAAATACATTCAATTAATAAAGATCAGAATTTAAAATTTGGTACAAAGACAGGACATAACTGTTTTAATTTTATTATCCCTAGTACTAAAGAGTTGAGAAAATATTATGAATCGTTACAACAATATTCTGAATGAAATACCTATAAATATATATTTAAAAAAAACGAGGAAGAGTGTTGTAGAGAAGACTTTGTCTACTCTGGGATACCCATATCACCGTAATATAAACATTATATCATCCGGTCAATTACTTTTGGCAAAATTTCAAATATACAGCTTTATTAGGTGTAGTGTAATGCTCATATAAAAGAAGGAGTTGTATGGCAGCTACTCGAACCCTTTGCAGTAGACAAACAAAATTTTGTAATAACTTTGGCCATTACACTAAACTATTTTAGTAATAATTAATAAAGTTTATTATAAATTTATAGGTTTTTATTGTAACTTGCTTGAATTAAGCTCGGAATAAATAAATAAATAAATAAATCAGTTAATTTTTCACCACTGTATATTTTGCCAAAATTAAACGTTACCATTGAAGCTACAACATTATATTTTTCACTTGTTTACAGGTTTTTTTGAGTAAATTGGGTTTATATTTTAAATATTGATTTTACTCATAATTAATAATGAACTGATGAAATAACTAAATTATAATATTATCATTTATTTTTATATATATTTTTAAAGTGTTTCATATAACTTTAAAAATGCGTTTTTTTCATCACATGTTTGATTTTTTTATATTTAAAATAAAATTTCGTTTTTACTCTTAGTCCTTTCGTATGACGGGCTTTCTTCTCTTATATTTATAAAGCTTCATAAAAAGTTTCAACTTCGTTTCAACGTACGAGATTCATACGTGACGTCCGCAAGGTAATACCGTAATGATAAATCTGTAAAAAATTATCCAATGAGTACAGAAGGAAAGTTAGGAGCGAAATAAAAGAAAAAAAATATTACTTATGATTTGAAGATAAAAATCCGTGGAGTTGGAAAAATTTATGGGATAAATTATAAACAAACAGATAATGCAAAGCAAAGATTCTGCAAATATAGAAAATTTCAACCTAATTGAATACAATAATAAAGCAAATTCTGATGAAAGCTATGTGTCAGAACCAATGAATGGATTATTCACTAAGGTTGTAAATGAATTGAATATTTCATCTTGTAGTGTATTGTATTAATTGAAACTCACTATCTCGATTGTAATTCAAAACTGACTTTATTTAATATTACTTAGACATAATTATGCACAAATCAAATGTAATGAGTTTGTAACAAATATAATATAACGAGTGATATAATTATGCACAAATAAATTATAATAATGCGTAATTATATAGATAATTGTGTTAAATAAAATACATGTTTATAAAATAATAAAATACTAAGAATATTCATGACGTAAATGTTAGTAATATGAAAGTGTTATGATTTTACAGAAAGTAATAATCCATGTGCAGTACAATGAAGTCGTGATAATTAGGACACCCAATGAAGTCGTGAAAAATGGAATACTCTATATCTTTCCCTTTAAGTAAAAACGGCAATCTAGTATCTTTCTGCCACTTTTAACACACGACCGAATTTAGTTGTCGTGAAATATTTTGGTGTATTAGACGGCCCTAATTCATTGTTAGACAGCGATATATTGTTATTGTGTGGTATTTCAGGTTTATTTTCTGTTTGCGTTTGTTTGAATGTTTTTGCTATTTCCGTCTTTGCGTTCATCATGTACAAAATGATGTTTGACGGAAATTACCTCGATTGGTAATAATAATATATGATCGCGGCTATCTGCTAGGTACTCTATGCGACCCCAAGTATTTAGGTCTCGAATCCAAACAACGTCTCCCACTTTAAATGGATTCCACTTAATAATTTTATCCTTTTTTTTTTTTTACAATTACAATTGTCCAGTTGCTTATCTCTAATGGCATTATCTTTTAAAATTTGTTTTTCAATGTCGAAGTTCGGAAAAAGTTGCTGGTCGCTCACTGGTAGTGTTGTTCGTAATTTTCTTCCCATTAGCATTTCGAAAGGTGATAGTCCCCTTGCTAATGTCGTTGACCTATATTCCATTAGTGCTAAGTTTTGATCTATATTCTTTTTAAGCTTTGAGGACACCTGGGTGTATATAACTTCTTATGATGAAATCCCGAATCTTTCGCGAATTTAGAAAATGCTATAAGATTGAGGTTTTGAAACTGTGACCCATTGTCAGACCTAATAATCTCTGGAATTCCGTGCCTAAAAAAAATTAATTTTAAATTATTAATGATAAAGTTAGTCGTTTGATTTTCTAATAAGGCTATTTCTGGGTATCTCGAAAAGTAGTCGCTTACGATTAAATAGCAGTTTGCTTTATGGAAAAAAAATCCACTTCTACTGTTTTCCATTAAAATTCTTGTGTTTCAGATCCCATGAAGTTTTCATGACGGGGTGTATAATTTTGAATGGAGATTGAACATTTTTTTATGTAATTTTCAACATCTTTGGTGTATTTGGACCACCAAAATGACTGTTTCGTTCTTAGTTTGCATTTTACAATTCCAAAATAACCTGTACATATTTTTTTCTAAAATGTCCTCAAGAATACCAGTAGGTATGACGAGTCGCGAGTTGTGCATTAAAAGTGCATTGTAAAATGTAAAATGTAAAATGAAAAATCATAGTTATAATATTGACGAAGTTGTGTTTCGGCTTTATACTGGTCTGGCCAACCATTTAGGCAATACAATACAACTTGTTTGCATTGCTGGTAAACTTGTAATTACGTTATTAACAAATGTTGAAATATCTTCCCTAGAATATTTTCTGTTTTGGTGTCATTAAATGTAACGAGATTCGTGAATGGCGTCAGCTGCGGGGGGGTGTATTAAGTCCATAGGTTTTAAATCCATAAATTGAAATTATGGACTTATTTCCATTTGAAATGGAAATAAGTCCATAAAATGAAATATGGACTTATTTCTCTTTTACATTGAGAATTAAGTCCAGAATTTATTGAGTATTAACACCATAATTTATTTTTAATTTGAAAATATAGGCGCTATGAATTAAGTTAGATTTTGAATCCAACTTTAAAATCCCTCCTAATTCAGAATCCCACATATACACGTATATAAATATTCTGGAAAAAGCGTAAAACCCTGCTTTTGAATCAAACTCTAAAATCCCTCCTAATTCAGAATCTCACATATACACATATATAAATATTCTGGAAAAAGCGTAAAACCCTGCTTTTGAATCCAACTCTAAATTCCCTCCATTTAAAGATTTTAGGGATTCCTTTTGAGGGATTTTAGAGTTGGATTCAAAATCAGGATTTCCGCTTTTTCCAGAATATTTATATATATGTATATGTAAGATTCTGAATTAGGAGGGATTTTAGAGTTGGATTTAAAAGCAGAGTTTTACGCTTTTTCCAGAATATTTAGAGCCTGACATAATAATATAATTATGGTATATATATCTATGGTAGATTAAATGTACAATGGTCTTATTAATTTAATACTAATGACCCGTCACCAAAATATAAATAATAAACAAGTTTTGATTAGGTATTGTTAAAAAATTTTCATATTATAAAGAAATTCAGAAAAACCAAAAACAAATATTAGGTACTGGTAGCAGGTAATAATAAATATAGATTTGTTTATAATAATTTGTAATTATTGTAAAAAAAAAAAATAAACAAGCTGCAATTTTTAAATTATTATTTTTATCATAAAAATAAAAAAAACAATTAAATAATAATTTGTGGTCTGATTTTTTGATTGTTTTCTTTTTTGTTCTTCTCTTCAATGTTAGTTGAAGTTTTGCTGCCGGTGTGAATAATTATAAATTAATTAAATTAATTAAAATTAATTTAATATAGTTAAAATAAAAAAAAAAACATGAGTGAAGTTGTTATAGAGAATAGTGAAAAATATGATATTTTTAATGTTCAGTATTTCAAAGGTTTACGCGAAAATTCTAAAGTGCTTTATGTTTTGGAAGAAAAACAATTGTACCTATATAAATATTCATATAAATCATTTCGAAATTATAGTTGCTACATAAAATCCTGCAAAAGTAGTGTTATTATAGATTTTGAAAATGCTATGTTATGTAGAAAATTAAAAAAAGCTATAAAACATAATCATCCAAATCAGGAAGAAACAATAAAAAAAATGCACCTTGTAAATAATATAAAACAATCGTGCAAAAATCTTAACCTCAAACGCAACAGCGTGCGGGAAGCATTTAACCTTGAATGCAAAAAAGATTTAGCTAATGCGAATCTAATTCAATATGGGAAAATGAGACGTAATTTACTTAAAATTAAAAATAAATCACTTCCTAAAACGCCTACAACATATCAAGAGATTATAGATACTTTTTCACAAAAAAATATTCGAAAAAATTATGGTATGTCGAGGTATTATCCCAACAAAGAATTTTACAAAATTTCAATCAATGAAACTGAGTTTTCCTATTCTATCTTCATGTCGCCTACCATATCCAATGCAATTATTACAAATATGACTGGTAATTGCCCAAGACATTATGTAATGGATGGAACATTTAATGTATGTCCAACCGGATTTAAACAACTTTTAATTATATATATTTCTCATGCTGAACACGTAAGTATCACAATTACTATTAATATGCATTTGTAAAAATGTACTTTGACATGTCACAGTTTTAAACATATCAATTTGATTGTGATTTTGCTGATAACAATTATGAACCTTCTTCCTCAACATCCTCAACAATATCCGATAGTACCAACTAATTGTCCACTTGTGTAATATGTTATGAAAATTTGCGACGCATACTACTCCAACCATGCAATCATTTTAAAATTAGCTTACAATGCTTTCAGTCTATATGCGAAAATGCTAATAAAAGACATTTGCCAATTTTGTGCCCAGTTTGCAGGCAAATTATAACTAATTCTATTGAAGTTTTTAATTAGTTATGTATATTTGTAAAAATACTTAATTAATTATGTATTATAATAATGCACATATATTTATGTAAAAAGAAATTTGTATTATAATTTTATTTATAATGAATATAAAATTTATTTTCTAACAAAAAATTTATTTTTTACAATATTAAAGAAAATTCTCAAAGTGAAGAGAGTAAAAGAGAAATAAGTTCATAATTCAATTTATGGACTTATTTCCATTTCAAATGGAAATAAGTCCATATTTTTGTATTCTGGACTTAATACCTATGGACTTAATACACCCTCGTCAGCTGCGACCAAAAAATTTGCAGCTGTAAAATAAATTTCGTATTTATTTATATATTTCGTATGATTTAGAAATTTCATAATTTTAAGGCGAAATTTTTGTAGGCCGGATGTCAATTCGCCTAAATTTGTTGTTGTAAAAATTGAGGTTGTTGTTATGTACGGGAAATTTGATTCCCGTTAAAAACTCTTTGAATTTTGCGCCGCCCATGTGATAGCAAGTGTCTTCTTTTCTTTTTGGGCGTATCTCTCTGCCTGCGACAAAGTTCTTGGAGTGTAGGCTGCTGGACGTGGTACTACGTTCTCGTCTATTTGGATGTAGTACTTCGTCCTCGTATATTTAGAATTTATCACAAGGAAAATTTATACATTTTCTTTTAAAATATTTATAAGGCTTATAAAAACCGATGTCTTTCAATATTTTTTTAATTCGTTGTTGGTAAATTTCGGGGAATTGTGATTCCTTTGCTAGTTTTATCTACCAAAATTATGAATTTGCGTCCAATTTTGAAAATATCTTAGCTGCTGAAAGTTGATCTACTACTGGCATTGGGTAGATTTCCCTTTCGACGGACAAGTTGAAATTTATTAAATCGACATATGGGCGAATCTCGCCGTTCGGTTTAGTAACTATTTTAAGCTGTGCACACCACGGAGTAGGTTCGTCAACCTCTTTATTACTAGAAAATTTCGACCATGAAAATTTGAAATGGCTTAGCATCACTTTTTAATTTTATTCAGCTTTAAAAATTTTTCAGACATCCCAACTGGTTAAATAGCATTGGAAATTCTTTTCCAATGTTGACATTTGATTTCGACTTATTTAATTTTTTTTTTCAGTTAAATTAAAAATCCAATTTTTTGTTATTAAATTAAATTTTTCACTTGAACTAAAACTTACTAGTGGTTTTTTTTAATTTTTTTTTTGCATACACATCTGCTGTGTTCTAAATACACCCATAACGTTTAAGTTCACACCATCTGGCCCTGTTATTATTCTATTTGATTTATTTCATTGTATATTATTAAAATTGTTTTTGAAAATAAATTAAGGGGCCACATCAATAGGAGATCTATTTTCGATCATAAAAACGAGCTTTTTTGTTGTTTATTACTACATTCTATATTTATATTACTATAAAAAAATCTTATTATCAAAAAAATTTTCGGATATCATTTTTAAGTTGGCCTAGTTAATTGTGGTTTGTTATTTTTATTTTGTTTTTATGAAAAAACGTTAGCGAAATTAATTTGCCACATGCATTACATTTTTGCCCTTTTGCTGGACAGTTATTTTGTTTTATGTGTATGTTATTAGATAATTAAACTTTTTATAATTATTACTGTTGTTACCTTCATATTTGTTTAATTTTTTCCTCGTTTCTAAATCAGCGGAAAGCTTATGTATGGTTGAAAATGTTAGATCTTATTTTTTTTCCTAACTGCTTGATGTTGCCTTACTTCCACTACAGCTTTTTCCAAGGTTAGGTTCTTTACTAGTTGTAATTTTTCAGATAATTTCCTATTTCTTACGCCTACCACTATCCTGCCCGAATCATTTCCTGGCGGAGATTTCCATAATTATAATTTTCTGATAGCAGGTACAAATCTGTGATGAAATTTTTTGTTAATTCACTGTTCAGTTGATAACTGAAGTTGAATTTTGCTCTCTCATAAATCACGTTTGTTTTTACTCCTAAATTATTTTGGAATACTTTCTTGTATTTTTCGTTTTCATTTTCCGTTATTGTGAGGGAAAGAAATATAATATCTGCTTGATCAAAAATAAATTGATTTAGCTATATATGTCGCTCGATAACTCAAAAAATAAAGGAGCTAGAATTTTGAAATTTTCACAAATTCGTTTTTATGCAATTGCCGTTATCGCTATTTAAATGGCTGGACCAAAATGGCTGGGTCCACGGGTTCGAGTACCTACCATACAACTTATTTTTGTATATGAGCATTACTCTGTACTTATTAAAGCTGGGTGTCTGAAATTTTACCGAAAGTAGTTTAGTGTAATGGCCAAAGTTACTGCAAAATTAGGTTGGTATACTGCTGAGGGTTCGAGTAGCTGCCATAAAACTACTTCTTTTATATGAGCATTACTCTATACGTAATGAAGCTGGGTGTCACAGTTTACTCTACTACACTCTTCCTCGTTTTTAGTCTCTTGGTATATTGGTACAAACAATTGGTACACTTTATTTCAAATTTTAGTAGTGTTTCCAGTATACGTGCACTAATTTTGTACCATATTGATGAACAATATACAAGTGTTGGCCTGTCTAATATTAAATCTATAAAATTTACATTTCTTTGTAATTGAGACCAAGATATTTAATTTCTATTTTACTAGATAAAGCGATGTTATAAAAAAATTTACTATATTTATGGACTGTATTTCGAAATATTTATAAGCCATACTTGACAATAATATCTAACTACGATAAATAGTTTTTGAACTGGGTGCTTAATAGAGTCTAGTTTGTTATCTGCTTAGTATATGATATTATGATCAGGAAAAGCTAAGGCATAATTATAATCCTTTATCAGACCGACAAATGTAATAACTCTGCTAAATAAACTGAAAAAGGAATAGGTGCATTCACCGTACATTGTAGTAAACCATTGTTAATATTAAAAGTTTCTACCATTGGTTAAATTTTTATTTTGAATATAAAACTTATTATTATATAACATATTCATTATTAAGGCAGTTAAGTTGTTAGGGACTTTTAGTTTTAAAAGTTTGAATATTATACCATTCAACCAAATCGTGTTAAACGCTTTTCCATGTCTACTATGCAAGCTTCAACATTAAAATGTTGGTTTATAAACCAACAAATATCTGAGATTAATTTTCAAATGGCACGTACTGTGCTATGTTTGTGTCTAAATCCAAATTTGTTATTTGGTATAATTAGCTTGGTAAAAAAACAGCGTTTTGGTTAATTTGTCTTACGCTGTTAAAATCTTAGTTATGTTTGCGATTAAACTAATCGGCTTGTAGTTACTCAAAGTTTTGTTAAACAATGTTTGGAATTTCATCAATACCATAAGAAACTTTATTTTTTTAACTTTTAAATTTTAATACAAGTTTTTCTTGATTTGTGAATTCACTATTTTCGAAATTCGGGTTTGAAGCTTTATTTAGGGTAGTAAAGTTACATATGATGAAATTTTTTATTCTTAAATTATAAATGTGAAACAGTATCGAAAACTTGGTTATGAAATCTACTAGTTGTTGGTATTAGTTGTATGTATTTTTTTCTATATATGAACCTAGTACATTATAAATTTGGGTACTTTAAGTTTTTCCGGATGGTACTCAAAATGTTTTCTTTTTTTTCTACACGCTAGTCATACTCTACGAAAACGAATTCTTTTACATAGCTAAAATATAGAAATGTAAGCTTACCTATGGGGCTAAGGAGTTCGAAGGAAAAAAGGATAGAGGAAGAGAATTGGATGGTAAGTTAGAAACGAACTTATTTAAGTTCTTTTTAAAACTTTGCAAATTGTATAAAGGCCTATTCCTATCAGAGGGGAACACATTGGATGGAAGCGTGTTCCATATTCTAGCAGTTCTTACAAATGAGTCTCCATAACCAGTTTTGAGCCACCTAGGGATTTCCACTGTGTAGAAGAGAGCACTTGAGGCCTCCCTGGTGTTGCGTTGGAATTGTTTAAAGGGAGGCATTATTGATTTTAATTCAATAGAGCAAATGTCAATACCTACAAGACATCTATAAAAGTTAAAGCTCCAATATAACGACGAGTGCTAAGAGAAGTGAAAGTAACCTGGATGGAAGGGTCGCCAATTAGGCGTAAGGCTATTTTGGATTTTGTCCAGGTAACTTAGTGAAGTTTGGGGAGTGCCAACCCAAATGTGAGAGCTATATTCCATCTTAGGTTGTATTTAGACTTTATTGATATTGGACAGATCTCTGGGAAAAAATACGCTTTACAGCGGGAGAGAAAACCCAAACCTTTGGCAGCGTTATTAGCTGAATCAAAAATATGTTCATTCAAGAACATTTTTAACTATGAACTTATATATTACAGTTTTCTGAAATATATTTATTATTATTGTTGCTGTTATTATTATTATTTTTAGTATTGTTATTATTATTTATATTATAATTTTTGTTATTAGTATTGATGTTATTGTTGTTATTATTTTTACTATTATATTATTATTACCATTATTTTTTTTTATTATTCTTATTATTATCTGTCGTATACTGTTTATAAAAATTTTGATCCAATTTAGTTTTAAATGTTGACCAATTGGTATATTTGAAGATAAAATTATTTTCCACACTTGGTAATTCTGTTTAAAATTTATGAAGAAAGAAAGATGAATGGCGTTAGGATCTCTATTATACGGTAGTGTTGCGAGTTTTTTATGTGAGTAAGAATAATTGACTCTAATTTTGGTATACGTTATTACCAAATCTATATATAAGTTTGCATGTGGAAGTGTGGGTGCATCTTTCATATGTAGTTGGCGCCCTCTTAGACCTCCTAAGTTTTAAAAGCTTATAATCGAAATTACTAAAAATAGTAACTTAAAATTAAGATAGAACATTCAAATTGAACCAGTATTTAAAATACAGCGCGGACTGCATAAGATCGAAATCAGTCCAAGGGTTCTGATTCTGGACCTTTTAATCGGATTCATGGCTAACGAACATATATAAAAAATCACAATAACTCAACAACCAATGACGCTATCTTCATGAAATTTGTGCTGTGGGTAATGAAACTACGGCGGCGATTGCGTACCGAGAGGACTCGACAGTGGTTTCGAAACTTAGAACTTTTTGATCGAATTTAGGCCAAACTAACCTCGAAATTTGGTATCAGGGTGTGGCTTTCGATTTCTTTAGTGTCCTTGAAATTTGGGCCCAATTGGAGTAGTGGTTCGGGAATCAGCCACTCAGTTCCGAAGACCGTAAAGCATATTTTCGAAATTAATAAAGATAGTAACTTGAAACAAATGTAGAAGCTTCAAATTTGGCACATGGGTGTTCTTTGCTACTTCATGCTTGTTCCTCTAATTTTGGATCAATTGGAGTGGTGGTTCAGTACCTCTCTTAGACGACCTAGGTTAAAAGCTTATCAACGAAATTAATAGAAATAGTAACTTAAAATTAAGATAGAACGTTCCAGTTGTGTACAATGGTTAACTAGTATTGAAAGTATGACGGGGACTGCATATGGGCGAAATCGTACCGTGGTTTTGGGTTCTGGAACCTTTGAAAAGTTCAAGGGCTAACAAACATATATTTTAAAAACACGATAACTCAAAAAATTATGCCGCTATTTTGATGAAATTTAAACTCTAGGTTACTAGTAATGAAAGGACCATGGGAATTGGATCTGGAAGAGTTTGGTCAATGAGTTCGGATTATAGAAGCTTTTGATCGATTTGAGGCCGAACAAGTATTATTTCGAAGCCAAAGAATATATTTCCTATTTCCTATGTGTCCCCGAAATTTAGACTTAATTGTAGTGGTGTTTCAGGTGTCTCCTAAGAAATCCCAAAATTAAAAGCTTATCTTCGCAATTCATAAAGATAGAAACTTTAAATTTGATACACGAGGGTTTTTTCCAATTTCCGTTTTTATTTAACACTTTTATATTTTTAAAAGGCTAATAGGCTAAGTTTTTTTATTCTACGAGGGCTGGTGACTTTATTTCCATAAAATTTGTACACTCGCTGCAATTCTGTATTTGAGCTATCGTGTATCTTTTTCTTATGCAAAAATTTTTTATAATTATTGTTGAGATTAATTCGTTGTCTATCCATGGTTTAAGCTTTTTATTTTTGTTGTTTTTTTTTTATTGTAACTTTTGAAACACCTTTGTTTTTTCTGATAATTTAAATTCTTCAATACTATCTTTGAATTTTTAGATTCATCTGCTAATGACACATTTAATTTTTTGTTATCTATATTTAGAACTTCCCTCCTACCACTGTTCTCCAGTCCCACCATATATTTGTTCATAGTTTATGCATTCATTTGGCACTTCGACTATCAAAGCATACCGATCTAACAAATCCACATTTCCATATGACAGTTGATATGGTTTTGTAATGACTTTTTCCTTGCAGATAAAAAGTGTATACTTTTTTAATTAGTACTAAATAAAATTTTTGATTCGTGAATTTATTTCAGATGGAGCTCTGTATACAGTGATTATATTAAATGAGTGTGTATTTTTTTTTATATTAATACTTAAAAAATTATCATAATTGTTGCTGTATGAGTATACTTCAGAAAAAGTATGTTTTTTATTTACAAATATTTCACATCCATCACCATTTATATTAGCGGCATGTGTATGACGATGAAAAGTCAACAAAATTAAAGTTCTCCAACTTCATCTAGGAAGTAATCCAAATTTGGAAGTAATCGTTAAACATTGTTGATTGGAGATGCGTAATTGTAATCGTATTTAGAATAAAATATCTATTCAATTGCTTTTAGTTTTAACAACTTCTCTACTTTCAATCTTCTTTTGGTTAATTTTTCTGCTTTTTCACCTTTTTTTAATTTTAATTGATATCCTGGGCACTTTTTAAATCATGAAGCCTGACTTTTCTTGTTGGATGTATATCTCCTCATTTAACGTATCTATGCTCCATTGTACAATTTGCAGTGGAATGGGAAAAACGTTGACAACGCGTATATTGCAATATATCAGGTTTCCATAACTTTTCCCATAGCTGGTTTTTAGTAGATTCTAATAATAAGATGTGGTGAATTTTTTTAAATATTATGGAGTTATTTTCCTGGAATTTTGGGAGCATGTGTGGGAACTGTAATCAACATGCTATTTTAAATACATCAAAAGATAAAAAAATTATCTGATGCTTGAGTAGCTCTGAGGATGTCATAAAGCTTCAGATTTATTTATTGTCCACAGGTTTCCGTTACACATATTACCTCAATTGTATTATTTAAGAGTTTAATTATAATTTCAAATTCATCAATTTTTTTTTTATACTGCGCGCATTGAGATACACAATTTCTAATAAGTTTATAAAATTTAATTGTATTTCTGTAAAATAGTTTGTTTTTTTTTTTTTTTTTTTTAAGCAGTAACTGTTTAACTTTTAGTTATTAGCCTGTCTATACCAAACGTACGTGTTGGAACAAGTAGTAATGTTATATTCGTGTTATTAGAATTTGTCTTATTGAATTCCACATACAAGTTAAAATGAGATAGTACTGGACCTTATAACATGTAGAAACGTCTTACATTTTCAATATTTACAATTCTATTTTTTGTTTATATTGTAATATTTTGTATTTGAGTTATAGGGTATTCTATATCTGCGAGTTATATTATTCAATTAAATTATTTGTTTATATTTTGCATTTGCTTATATTGTTATATTAATGTAATTTTTACTAAAGATATATAATTATTAATTATTGACTATGCCATTAATTTGGAGAATGGTAGCTGAGTCGAGTCGAAAACCAGAAAAGTTTTTTCACTTTCACCAGAATTCGAACCTGGGCCTTTCCTTCGGCACTCAACCAGTGTGTCACCCAGCCGTTTATAATTTTATTGCATGAGTATACTGAAAATAAGTTAGAGCTATTGATTAGTGAACTCGTTTAATATATTAATATTATTTACATTGATTATTTTACTATCTGCCTTTTCGCGAATTAATACTTTCCCTTCAGATACCCATGCATATGATATTTTATTGCTTTTTTTCAGGCCTCTGACTTTTTTAAAAATAAAACTATAATAATTTGTGAGGCTTTCATTGATCACTTTATAATCATTTATTGTTTTCTTTAAACTTTTTACATCATTTTCTAATGTATTATTTTCCAAAATAAATAAATCAAGCTTATCACTTACTGTTTTTAGATTACATTATTTATCCTCTGCATTATCAATTTCGCGTTGTGCTTGTGAATTACTAGCACTACCATTGGTATTTATGTTATGATTTTAATGAATAATACTTGTGCTACGACGGCTATCACGAGCTGCCACACATTTAACACACATTATGTTGTCTCTTTTAATTGCGTCAAATTTAGAATTTTTTAAACCCGTACAATTTTTATTGGTTTTTTACATCTTCCGCTTATTTTATAAATTTTATTGCATTTATTACAAAATGATGTTACACTTTTTGCCGCCTTTTACTTTTCCTTTAAATAACAATAGCCTGGAATTAAATTAGGTTGAGCTTAATATCATTAAGTATCATATAGAATCTTGATCGACATTTATTTTGCAATGCAGTCATTTAGCATGGGAATAGCACTACTAAGATGTATTCGATAGTAATCAGCATCAAAAGAAAACAAGATGAAAATTCTAAGCATTCCAATAATAAAGGGCACAGAATAGACTCCTGAAGTACCCCAAAAACTAATAGAAGTGATTCAGGCTGACATCCATTAAGTTCCACAAACTGTGTACGATTTTTAAGGTAATTTGCAACAATACACACTGCTATGGAACCTGAAGTTATTAGCTAGCTTTTTACATACCAACTCATGTTTTACAGTATCAAAAGCTTTAGAAAAGTCAAGGAGTAATAATACTGTAGCTCTCTTTTTGTCTATTAGATTTTGTCTATTATGCCACAATAGATTTGGTCGGAAGAGCAGTTTTAGTGCTGCGACCCTTTTTAAAACCATATTGCTGCCCGGACAATAAGTTCTCCGCCTCCACATAATTTTGTATTTGACAATCAACCACATATTCAAAAGCTTATGAAAGACCTGATAAAAAGCTTAAAATCTAAAATATTATGATTTGACTTTTTATAAACTGGCGCCATACCTTAGCAATTTTCTAAAAATCTGGCTAAGCAGAAAATGTAAATACAGTGTTGAAAATGTGGGTGATGTAGGTTATAACATTTGGTAAAAGCAATTTTATGAACTTAAACGGTATTTCATCCGGGCCAATTGCATTTGACTTAAGAATAGCAATAGCAAGACTAAACCTATTCACAGGAGACGTTCAGAAATTAAAATGCATTTTCGAATTGATCAACAAAATTAAATTTGAGAGATTGGTATGTCTACGGAGATATGTCTATTGAGAATACATGCATCAAAATCATTATCAATAGCATGATACTGTACATTGTTAATTTTAAAATGTAATAAAGCAATATTTTTATATATTCCCCTAATTCAAAGTAGTTTAACCTACTTTAAAAAATTGGACGTAATTTACTTACAAAATTTTTATTTTGAGGAATCGTAGGAATGACAAGTAGGAAACGCATACAAAATTTAAAGTCAATTGGTCAAACCATTTCTGCTTAAGAGTAACGTAACAAAAAATATGTAAAAATATGCTGGGCCACAATGTGTAAACGGAACTCAATAAACCTTTTTTAGAGACTTTGACCAAGTAATATTTCGCAAAATTTAACGTAATATCTTTCTAAAATTATTTTTTGGACTATCGTCGGGGCGGCGTGGATTAACAAATTCCAAATCTAACTCCATTCTCAAAGAGGAACACATATACAAAGTTTGGAGTCAATCGGTTAAACCATTTCTAATTTATAGCAAAGTAACGCAAAAACCTATAAATAGCTGTTGAGCCGCAATGTGTTAATGGAACTGCACATATATTTTCTTGTTGCTTTCTTTTTAAACATTGCAGTACTTGTAACTTAAGATTGACCAAAACTTGTGTTTTTACAATTTGCACGCTCCCGGGCAATGCCGGGTAAATCTGCTAGTCTAATATATAAAGGAGAAAATTTGTTTGTTTGTTCAGGATTCACGTGAAAACCACTGGTCCGATTGTCACAAAATTTTAAAGCAATAATTTTGAGAGCCCGGGGGATAGGCTATGTCACATTTTTATAAGTAAACAGGTTGCGGCACTAGAGCCGTTTAAAGCTTTTCGGTTTTTTGATGTCGCGTCAAAACGGTTTTACCAATTGACTTGAAATCTTGCACGAATGTTCCTTCTTAGCAACCGAAATTAATTGTATAAAATTGGTTGGAATAAATTAACCCATTTCGGCCTGGTGGGCTTCTAAAAAATTTTTTGTTTTCGATTTGTGTCCAATTTTACAGGGTGGTTTCGCAGTCGAAAAGAGAATATGGCAAAAATTTTTATTGAGTTCGGTTAACCCGTTTGGGCACGAGGGTCCAATGAAGCCTTTTCAATGTTTTTAATATCGAGTCAAAACTCGATTTGACAGATTGACTTGAAATTTTGCACAAATGTTCCTTTTAGCAACTGGAATTAGTTGTATAAATTTGGTTGGAATAAACTAACCCATTTCGGCCTGGCGGGCTTCCAAAAAATTTTGTGTTTCCGATTTGTGTCCAATTTTACAGTCCAAAAGAGAGGCTGCAATAAGTTTTAGGTAAGTTAGATTAACCCGTTTTCCACGACGGCACCATGAAATTTTCTATAAATTTTATTTGCTTAAACGATTAAAAGAATTTTATTGAAAATTTTGTACCAGAATTTTAACTATAAAAACCCAAAGGGTTAATTTTGTTTTGACCTGTTTAGGCGTTTTGCACAAAGATTGAATAAAATTTTCAAATGTTTGGTAATAACGCATGTTTACCTTTATTCCAAAAGCTCACTTAATTAATAAGACTAATTTTTTTGCTCTCAAATAGTTTCAAATAGTGCAAAAGCTAAATGAGATAATATTAATATTAATAGAAATAAAGCTAATAAAGAATCCGAATAATAATATCTTTAAATTTAAATAACAAAACATTTTCCTTCTCTTCATTTTTTCGTAAGTATTTGTTTTTTATCTACTTTGCAGTTGTTTATTTTTAACAAAAGATTTCAATGTAAAATTGCAGTTTTCTTCAAATAAAATCTAAAAATCAAAAAAAATTCAATTTCGTATATATTATGCTTAAATACATAGTATTTTAAAACAGTTTTTCTGAGAAAGAAGCCTACATAAGTACAAAATAAAATGTAAGTTGAAAAGAAGATTTTTAAACCTTTTATAAACCATCGACTATATTTTATTCAAACGTTGGCAATTCAAGTAAACTATTATTGACATAGTATAATGACAAAATGCGAATTTAGTATACCTGTTTGACCTTATAAACCATCGACTATATTTTATTCAAATGTTGGCAATTCAAGTAAACTATTATTGACATAGTATAATGACATAATGGCAAATTTAGTATACCTATTTGACCCTATAATTTGAAAATTATAGTCAAACGGGTATAATAATACTTACTTCTAAATTAACATATAAAATTCGTTTCGTGTAAATTATATTAGACTAATATTACACAACAAATTATTTTTTTTCCTATACGTAATAAAAATATGCCAACAATGTTGTCAACAATTATTGCGTTTGATATTTGCTTAAAAAAAAAATTTATAATTTTTCTCAATTATAAAAACGTTGTTAAGTACCTACCTATTTTTTAGTTTTATTCCAATAGCTTAAGCCGTTTTAAAGAGAGGATAAATTGATACAGTTAAATTAAATTTAAATTCTAAATACATATAAATATTATTCTAATAATATATATTATATAATCTTCTGAAAATTTGATTATAAATATTTCTAAACATATACATATACCTATTTATTGAAGTCAAGAACCCAATATTCGAGTTAATGCTATCCTTCATATATCAAACTGTACTTTTTTCTAAACATTTTAGTACGATTTGAACTATGTTGTACTACGTATTCTGTATCCTAATTAAAAAGCTCTAGGAATACATAATATATACAACAAAATTTAACATATCATAATTCATAAGTTTAGTACTTAGTATTTATTATATTGAAGCTGCCAGAAGTATAAAAGTATAATAGTCAAGTTGACCGAAATCTTTTTTTAAATCTCAATCTTGAGATTTATAACATAAAAAAAAAAGTTTTTCAATAAATTAAAGTATAAATTTTTTCCTACCCTTACTGCATTTTTAAATTTAATAGCACATAGGTAAATTTTTACTACAAATGTATGCCTATCTAAAGTACTGAAAAGCATGCGAAAAATAATTCTGAATACCTTAGTTTACTATATACCTTTTTGTCTAGTTTATTTTTTTAATTTTTCCTAAGTTTTTTATTGACAAAAATATATTTTTATATTGGTCATGAGCCATGACTCATAAGTTTCATAAAACAAATAAATATTATTGCTTACATTCCTTTATGAGGAGTAAACTCTTTTCCACTCTCAACTATTGTCAGCTACACCAGCTCTTGTAAAAGAAAGAGTATATGACAGAGTAGATAAATAATTTCCGGCAGATGACTTTATAAGGGAGTAAGTGCTATTTTAACAAATAAGCACTTACCCCCTTCCTTTTTAAAAAAATGTTCTTTATATTTATATCAGCAATAAACCTTAATTTTTTCACTTTATTTTTATTATTTAAATATATTAAATATAATTAACTTATCAAATGACAGAAAATTTTAAAATGTCCAATACATATATGACAATTAATCTTACAATTATGTACTTCTGAAACAAAAATTAGCGTTCCATTTACAAACTACATCAATCTAATATTCATGCACACTTTTTGATATATAAAATTTGTTTTATATCTATTTTTTTATTTACTAAAAATTGTTTTTATATTATAAAAAACATTATTCGATGTTGAAAATGTAAAATAAACTTTTCAATTATTAGAATGAAATTAAAACATACGACGTACAATTTTTATACGGCAGTACGTCAATACGTCTGTCTAAATATCCTTAAATCGATACGCGCGTACAGTATTTAATTTATTGAAAAATATTTATTTGAATGTTTTAATTTAGTACCTACAAAAAATATTTTTAATTTCAAATTATAGGTATTTTGAATACAAGATATTTTTTAATAAAAATTATTTTAAAAAAATATTATTTTTTAAAACATAATATTAGAAATATAAGAAATACCAATAATAATATTTTTATACATTTTGTCAATATTTGTAAATTTTAAAAATCCGAGATATAGTGCATCGCGTTACGCGTATTTTGGCTGCTCTAATGTAAATTTATGTACCTATTTATTTCTCAATTTTTTTACAGAAATTATACGCTGTACAGTATTATTTAGGCTGGGACCTAAGAAACAAATAATTTTATTTGAAAAAGATAAGTTTTTTAGTTTTACAAACATATTATAGGTATTTGCAATTTATTTGAATATATGTTTTAAACAAAATTATTTAAAAAAATTTGTTATTTTAAAATATTTTATTTTTAAAATTTAATCGTAGCAACATAAGAAAAAACAATAACAATATTTTTATACGCTTTGTCAATTTTTAAATTTTAAAACTCCGAGTTACAGTACGTAGCGTATGCTTTCATGTAAATTTTTTTACATAACTACTTATTTCAAAATTTTTTGACAGAAACTGAATGCCGTACATGCTGATTTGGGTTGATCCATAAGAAATGCATTTTTCTTAAGAAATATTGTTTTTTTTTGTGTTTCTGCAAACATATTTTAGGTATTTTTTAATAAAGAAATATTTTACAAAAATATTATTTTAAATTTTCTATTTTTATTTTTAGCTTTGTCATTTTTAAATCCGAGGTATCAGTACGTCCGTATTTCGATTGCTCACATGTAAATTCATATACCTAACTATTTATTTCCGTACGCGTTGATTTTGGTTAGGCCCTAAGTAACAAAACATTTAAATTACAAATTATTTTTCTAAGAATGATTATTTGTTTTTTTTTTTTAAATGTTTTGCAAATATATTGTTACGTTATCAACAGATAACCCCTCTGAGCTAAACCACAATAATGTTACTAAAACACATGTTTCTCCATTCCAATAACCTCATACGAAATTTCGATGATAACGCATAATCATACTCGTACCGTATTAATGTGTTTCATAAACTTTTTCTCTTTTTATAATTTTGTTGTTTCTTTTAACGTGTCATTGTACATACAAAAAACCAAATGCACTTGTTATACTGTATTATTCAGAATAAGTCAGCAAAATAAATAATTTTAAGATTGTGTAATAACAACTAATTAAAATAAGTACTTAATAAATCGTATTCGAATATTAATATTTGTTTTATGTTAACGTGTAATTTTTCTAGTAAATTAAAAATAAGTGGAAAAAGTAAACTTTTTGTAAAATTAGTTCATTTTTGACTATCAATTAGACAATTATTAAATATTAAAAATTTTTAAATCAAGAAATATTCTTTTGTTTTATTTTTTTTGGTCCGAAAATATTATTGGCGCAGTCGGGAAGGATCCTAAAAAAATAACAGGATCCAGTGATAAAGGATAAAATAAAAACAAAAAACAATTAATAATATTCTTTCAATTTAGTGAAAATAAATTGATTAAGTGACTAAATTTTTAATGATTAAAAATTAAAAAAAAAAAAAGTGAACTCGTAAGAAATTCCAATTTCAGGAATTTTGAAAACAATAAATGAAAACTCTGAACATAAGAGATTTTAATTTAAAATTTTGAAAATTTAACATTATTGAATAGCTAATTAAATCTTAATTTAAAAGTAATTAAAACTTAATTATAAAGAAAAGAAACAAAATCTTTCTTCTAATATTTATAACTACCTATAATAAAACTTAAAACAATCAAAATTAATATCAAGACAATAATGTAAAATTTATAATTAAAATTAAAATTAAAAAAAAAAAAAATAAGTTTCTTATTAAAAGTAATAAAAGTTAAAATAAAATTTTTTTATTACTTTAAAATAAAATCAAATTAAAAGCGAAAAAAAAATTTTATGTTCCAAAGAGAGAGAAATCGTGCCATCAGAAGAGCCCGTACAACCAGCAACAGAACCAGAGAGACAAACGAACAACTACAAAAACAACATGCCAGATCAACCACAGCCATTAACATTGGAAATAGATCCACTAAAATACATTGAACGTCTGCCCGAGTTCGATGGGAAAGGTAACGATTTAATTAATTTTTTAGATTTAGTAGAATTAATAATTCCTTCATTTATTAAATATGATATAAGTAGTCAAAATATTTTGCTTAGTAGAATTAAAAGTAAGTTAGTTAATAAGTCTAGAGTAGTAATTGAGGTAAATAATAATGCGAAAACTTGGTCTGAAATACGGGATGTTTTAATTAAGAATTTCGGAGAAAAGAAAAGTGCCCTCCAAATTTACATCGAACTGAGAGATGTAATATTTACTTCTAACAGTGTAGATTTGTATAATAACATAAAAAATATTTTAAGGAGACTAAATAACAAAATTAAAGAAGAACCCAATTCGCATCTTAGTATTGTCGCCAATATTAAAACCGGATTGGAGATTTTTAAAGACAAGTTACCTGAACCAATGCGTTCCATCTTATTTAGTAGAAATCCTAAGACAATTGAAGTGGCAATGGATATTCTACATGAGGGAACTACGCTTATTTTAATCCATTTGGGAACAATTCTAAAAATAAAAATAACTCTAACAATAATAGTAGGTTCAATTATGATAACAACAAAAATAATAGTAAAATAAATCAAAATCAGTATAGAAATAACGCTAATTACAATAAATCAAATAGTGCTAACTATAATAATTTAAATCGCAGTAATAATTATAACCGCAATTATAATAGTAATAATAGTTATAACCAAAATACTAACCGAACTAAAAAAACAATCATAATAGTAATAATTATAATGATAACAACAGTCGTACTAATTATAACAATTTTGATAAATTATCGTAATAATAGTCAAAATACCAGAAGAAATACAACAAATTCACAATCAAAACCGATGGATGTGGTCCCATCGACTAATTCGAGAGCGAATACAGTACAAATGGTTGAAAATTTTCAATTAACAGCCTCGACCAAGAGTCAATTCTTTATATAATAATCCAATCCAAAGGAAGATCCTTAAAATTTTTTGTAGACAAATGGTGCTTCCATGTGTATAATTAATACAAACATTTGCAATCCTATCTATGCTTGTAAAATAAAAGCCGTGAATATAAAAACTATCACCAATATCACCACTTGCGATACTCTGATAACGATTGAATCTTTTGTAGAATTCAATTCTGATATAAAAATAAAATTCTTAGAAATGAAATGTCATGATAAGTTTGATGACATTATAGGAAATAATATTTTACGTCCTCTTGAAGCTGAAATTAATTATAAAGAAAAATTTCTAAAATTAAAAACGGGAAGCATAATCCCACTTTTCTTCGATGAAAATAAAGAAAAGGAATACTCTATTCCAATTCCGTTAAAGGAGCTAGAAGTATTTCAAAACGAACTATTTTTAGGAGAAAATGAAATCAGGTGTGATTATTTAGACACATCTACGAAATCAGAGCTTTTGAATTTAATAAGAAAGTTCGAAAAAGCCTTTTACCACAAAGGTGATGATCTGTCATTTACTCATGCTATTAAACATCAAATTAAAACTGTGAATGAGCTTCCAATTTATACTAAAACATACCGTTATCCTGAAATACATCGCCAACAAGTTAATGACCAAATAAAAGATATGTTAAAACAGGGAATTATTGGACATAGTGATTCACCATACTCGGCTCCAATATGGGTTGTCCCAAAAAAACAAGGTGCGTCAGGCAAACAAAAGTGGCGCATTGTCATTGATTATAGAAAACTGAACAATGTCACGATAGACGATAAATATCCTATCCCTAACATGGATGATGTCCTAGATAAGCTAGGCAGAGCTATGTATTTCACTACTCTGTACTTAGCGAAAGGTTATCACCAAGTATATATAGCAGAAGATGACATTAAAAAGACCGCATTTAACACCAATAACGGTCACTTTGAATTCGTAAGGATGCCATTTGGACTTAAAAGTGCTCCTGCAACGTTTCAAAGATTAATGAATTCTGTTTTAAGGGATTTTATAGGAAAAATATGCTATGTTTATTTAGTCGACATAATTATTTTCAGTACTAGTAAAAAAGAGCACTTTGAAAATTTAAAAAGAATATTACAGAAATTGAGAGATGCTAACTTAAAAATTCAGTTGGATAAAAGTGAATTTATGAAGCAAGAAACTGAATTTCTTGGTCATATCATCACGACTAAAGGTATTAAACCTAATCCAAATAAAATAAAGGCCATAACGAAATTTCCAATACCTAAAACACAGAAACAAATCAAAAGTTTTTTAGGGTTAGTTGGGTATTACCGAATTTTTTTATTAAAAATTTCGCAAAAATTTCAAAGCCTTTAACAAATTGCTTAAAAAAAGGAAAACATATTAATATCACAAATCCTAAATTCAAAGAAGCATTTGAAAAATTAAAACTTTTGATCATTACTGATCCAATATTAGTCTATCCTGATTTTTCAAAAAACTTTGTACTTACTACAGATGCAGCTACTTTCGCGATCGGTGCTGTTCTATCGCAGAATAACCACCCAGTTTGTTACGCCTCACGTACACTCAATGAATGTACGAATGAGTGTAAGTATTCCACAATCGAAAAGGAACTACTTGCGATTGTCTGGGCAACTAAATATTTTCGCACATATTATATCTTTGGTCGCAAATTTACTATCAGAACAGACAATAGATCTTTACAATGGTTGCACAATTTGAAGGAACCTAATTTAAAATTGCAAAGATGGAAAATCAAACTAGAAGAATTTAATTTTGATATCGAATACCTTGCGGAAAAGGAAAACAAAATTGCTGACGCATTATCTAGAGTACAAATCAATGTTAATGAAATGGATATTGATGAAATACACTCTACAAATGCTGTTGCAAATTCTGTTGAAAATAGTGTTGACAATGAAATATATATTGATGAAATTCGTTCAACCGATGCTACTATTCACTCAGCAAATGAAGATAACTCTGAATATATTCCAATTTCTGAATCAATTTCTATAAAACCCAAATTATTATAAAAAAAGGTTCTCCACAAAACTTCAAATTAATAAATATCCATAAAGAAAACGGAAAATTTTTACACATCCCAGTCCAAACGAAGAATTCTTCTTAGAGATTTTTACAAATCATATTCCTAATAAAGATATAGTAGGAGTTAAGGAGTTATGATTGAAGACATCAAAATTTATAGCGCTTTCCAAAATACATATTTGAAATATTTCTCGAAAAATAAGTTATTAAAATTAGGTATCAATGTCGTTTATCTAAATTTAAAAAACAAATATTATTTGGTGGCGCGAAATAAAGCCATACGAAATAAAGCCATAAAATGACATAATGGCTTTATTTCGCATTCAAATGCGAAATAAAGCCATATCGAGAATTTTTTTGCTTATATCATATCATTTTCTAAAATTTTACGAAATAAAGCCATATAGTAAAATTGATACAAATTCTAGTTTAATAGTAAACAAAGAAAAAAAAAATAGAAATTGATAATTAAGTGCAGTTATAAATGATAAATACAGGGTGTTTTGCTAATAACCTGCCATAGAACTAGGGGTTATTCTAGTTATTTAATTAATAAGTTCCTAATTTTTTTTAATACACTGTAATAAAACATGTTAAATAATATTATATTTTCATTAAGGGAGCTGCCGCCCCCGAACCCCCGCTAACACAATTATTGAAGCTAGATTTTGAATCCAACACTAAAATGAAAAGAATGGTATAAGAATTCGGATACCTAATTCATTCAAAAAATTAATAAGTTCCTAATTTTTTTTAATACACTGTAATAAAACATGTTAAATAATATTATATTTTCATTACGGGGGCTGCCGCCCCCGAACCCCCGCTAACTCAATTATTGAAACTAGATTTTGAATCCAACACTATAATGAAAAGAATGGTATGAGAATTCGGCATAGCTATTTCATACAAAAAATAATCAACCCTAATTAATAAATATAAATATTCTGGAAAAGGGGGCAATCCTGCTTTTGAATCTAACTCCAAAATCCCTCCTAATTGAGAATCCCACATATACACATATATATAAATATTCTGAAAAAAGCGTAAAGCCCTGCTTTTGAATCCAACTAACAATCCCACATATACACATATATAAATATTCTGGAAAAAGCGGCAATCCTGCTTTTGAATCCAACTCTAAAATCCCTCCTAATTGAGAATCCCACATATACACATAATATAAATATTCTGGAAAAATCGTAAAACCCTGCTTTTGAAACCAACTCTAAAACTCCTTCCTAACTATTTAAATAAAAAAATTTGGAAAATTAAATTGCTTCTATTTTCACAAATAAAATTACATTTTTAAATGCGGAATAAAGCCATATGGCAATTGAATGCGAATGGCTTTAATTCGCAATTGAATGCGAATTAAAGCCATACGCGAAAAAATTGGCGATATGGCTTTATTTCGCATTTGAATGCGAAATAAAGCCATAATGTCATTTTATGGCTTTATTTCGTATGGCTTTATTTCACGGCGCCTATTATTTTCCTAAATTTAAAGAAGAAATTCAAAGAGTCATAAACAATTGTCACATTTGCAATTCTGCCAACAAAAGACCAATTGACTTTGTAAACGACCCCATTTCATCCGCACAATATCCTTTTATCCAAGAAACATTAATAAAATCTAAAACTAAAAACATAAAAAAACTTAATGAAAACAGAAAAAAACAAAATGCTTCGAAATATTTAAAACTTAACCGTGTCAGAAAACTTCAACCATGTTACACCAAAACTGAAATTAAAAATCAAACGGAGAATCACTGTCAAATTAATAATGAAAAATTACCTAGATACATTAGCCAATTTAAGAAAAAATTCAAATATGAAAACTAAAGTCAAAATAAAAATTAACTAAGTCAATATGACACCTCATCTATTTTAAGATAAGATTTTTGATTACTTTATCCATAATAAGTAAATAATCAGAATTACATTGTGACACATACATTTTAATTTTTTTCTAACAAATAATAATACTAACAATTGCAAATTATTAAATTACTTAGAATAGAATTAGAAATAGAAAAAACTAACATTCCAAATACACTTTTATACAATTTCAATCACTTGAAAGAAGAATTCAGTAGTATAATTCCTCACCATGTTACAAAACGAGGTTTAGTAAATTTGGTTGGTAACGATCTTCGATTTCTCACTGGAGTCATGGACAATGATGAACGTGAAAAAATAGAGGAACATTTCAAAATAATAGAAAGCAATAATAAAAAAGCCATAGAAAATTTAAATGCTCAAATATCAATAAACAAAGAAATTTCAGATCAAGTCGGAGCAATTACTAAACATGTAAACTTAGTTCAAAGAAATATAAGTGATACAATAAATAATTTTGATATAATCAGATTGAAAAAATAGAAGTTAAACTTTACCTTTTTATAATAAAAAATGAAATTAGTGAGAACATACAAATCTTATTAAAACATAGTGAAAACATAAAAGAAATAATATTGTCAAGTAGATTAGAAATTTTAGCAAAAGATGTTCTTACAAAGGAAGAAATTGTAAATCATAATATAACCGTAGAAACTCTACCTTATATAAAAAATTCTGTATTGTTTAAAAATTCTGTTATTGTATTTGTAATTTCAATACCAAATTTTGTCAAAGAAAATTGTTATAGGAACATAATTGTTAAAGTTCCAAATAAAGATGGTAATTTAGAATTAGATACTAATTTAAGTAAAGTTATAAATTGTAAACAAAATATTTTTGAAAATGTAGAAAAGTATAACATATTAGAAAACGAGGAAGATTATAGTTGCCCTTGTCAACTTTTAGATACCCGTGCATACCCACTAACCGTTATTTATTTCCCCTATGCTATTATAAATATTACAAAAAAAATATAAGAAAGTAAAATAGTTAAAAAAAAATTTAACTTATTATCCTATAATTTTTGATCAACTTATTATCCCATAAAAAAACAAAAAATAGCCCACCCTAAATGTCCAACTTTGCCAACTAACTTGTCCTATTACTTTATCTGCCCAGTTTTGATTTTAACCTCGTAGCTTCATTAGATTCACAGTTATCGAATTGACAACTTTGTATGGCAGCTGCCCGAAAACGGGGCCGTAACATTTTGAAACTCCATATAAGTGCTCGATTCATAATATAACTAGCAGTGTGTAATTTTCATCCTCGTAGTATAATCAGTTTCCAAGAAATTCATATTGGTGCAAAGAAGTTGTATAGCAGCCCCCCGAAAATGGGGCCGTAACATATTGAAACTTCATATAAGTGTTCGATTTATTATATAACTAACAGTGTGTAATTTTCATCCTCGTAGTATAAAGATAATCAGTTTCTAAGAAATTCATATTGGTGCAAAGAAGTTGTGTGGCAGCTCCCCAAAACCTTGATCTGGTCTTAACCAAAAAGAATAGGGAACCTCAAAAATGTCAAAAAAATGTTTTGTGTGAATTTAAAAACTCTTGCTCTAATTTTTCAATTCTATCTCTTATAATTAATTTTTAATTCACGAATATATTAAACTTAAGCAAAATCAACTTCATATGATCATATTCATATAATAATCATCATGATATTTATCAATCAATATATATATACATATATCTATCACTATCAATAAGCCATTTACTAAAAAAAAATCTTTGTGTTCTTTTTAGCTTATCTTAAATAAACTACGCATCATTTAAATCATATGAAATTCTAACTCGAAATCGTTATCTATAAAAACAAGTAAAGCAACAGTCAGTCGGTGCAACCGACTTAGAAATACCCTACACCTATTTGGTTCAAATTTAAGGACATATCCATAAGTCATTTTCACACCATAAAAGCTGTTATTAATTTGATCGTAAGACAAAGCTAACCAAATTAACTTTATAATACTAAAAACATTTTCTAATTACACTATCTATTAAAAAATACTACAAATTCTTACTAATTTATCTATTTAAAAATATTAAAAAACAAACAAACTTGAAATAAATGAAAATATATTTATTCCAATTCAATTACAAAATGAAAAAATTCTAATTATTAAATTTTGTGATAAAAAGATAATTAAAGCATAATATATTTAATAATCCAAATTTTTAAAAATTGCAATTATTTTAAATGGTTAGTTTATATACCTAATAGAAAAGCTTATAAACGCAAAATATGCAATAAATGTATTTCTAAAATACAATTACAAATTTAGACCTTTTCATATAATTCATTTAAATATAAAAATACATTTTACATAAATGCAGCAAGTTCCTTTGAACATAGCTGAACCACTACAATTAAGTCTAGATTTCGGAGACACATAGGACATAGGCAATATATTCTTTAGCTTCGAAATTAAACTCGACCACAACTAATTCCCATGGTACTTTCATTACTAGTAACCTAGTGTTAAATTTCATCAAAATACCGGCATTATTTTTTGAGTTATGGTGTTTTTAAGATATATGTTTGTTAGTCCTTGAACTTTTCAAGGGTTCCAGGACCCGAAATTATGGTACGATTTCGCCCATATACACAATTGGAACGTTCTATCTTAATTTTAAGATACTAGTTTTATTAATTTCGATGATAAGTTTTTACACATTGGGGGGTCCAAGAGAGGTTCTGAACCACCACTCCAATTGATCCCAAATTAGGGGGACCGCAAGAAATAGTAAAGAACACCCTGGGCCAAATTTGAAACTTCTACATTTGTTTCAAGTTACTATCTTTATTAATTTCGAAAATATGCTTTAAGGTCGTAAGAACTGAGTAGCTAGTCCCAGACCCACTACTCCAATGGGGCCCAAATTTCAAAGACACTTACGCAATAGGAGGGACACCCTGATACCAAATTTGGAGGTTCTATCTTCATTGGTTTCGGAATTATGCTCGTTTGGCCTAAATTCGATCAAAAAGTTCTAAGTTCCGAACCCATTGTCCAATCCTCACCGTACGTAATCCCCGCCATAGTTTCATTACCAATAACCTACAGCACAAATTTCATGAAGATAGCCTCATTAGTTGTTGAGTTATCGTGATTTTTTATATATGTTCGTCAGCGCTGACATCGATTAAAAGGTCCGGAATTCGAACCGTTGGGCTGATTTCGCCCTTATATAGTCCGCGCTGTACTTATAGTACTAGTTAACCCTTGTACACAATTTGTACGGTCTATCCTAATTTTAAGTAATTATTTTTAATAATTTCGATTATAAGCCTTTAAAACTTGGGAGGTCTGAGAGGGGTACAGAACCACCACTCCAATTGATCCCAAATTAAGGGAACACACAAAAGATAGTAAAAAACACCCTTGTGGCAAATTGGAAGCTTCTACATTTTTTCAAGTTGTTATCTTTATTAATTTTAAAGATATGCTTTAAGGTCTTCGGAAATGTGTGGCTGGTTCCCGACCCGCTACTCCAATGGGACCCAAATTCACAAGACACTTAGGAAATAGGAAGGGACACTCTGATACTAAATTTGGAGGTTCTATCTTTATTGGTTTCGGAATTATGCTCGTTTGGCCAAAATTCGATCAAAAAGTTCTAGGTTCCGAACCCATGGTCCAATCCCGACCTTACGCAATTCCCGAAGTAGTTTCATTACTAGTAACCTACAGCACAAATTTGATGAAGATAGCGTCATTACTTGTTGAGTTATCGTGATTTTTTATATTTGTTCGTTAGCCCTGAAACCGATTAAAAGGTCCAGATTCCGAACCCATGGGCCGATTTCGCCCATATGCAATCCCCGCCGTACTTTCAGTCCTAGTAACCTACAGTTAAAATTTCATCAAGATAGCTCCATTATTTTTTGAGTTATCGTGCCTACGGACGGACGGACGGACGGACGGACATGGCTATATCGACTCAGGCGGTCACGCTGATCACAAATATATATACTTTTCCATATCTAGCTCGCTTCCTTTAGGTGGTTACAAACACCATACCAAAGTTAATATACCCCTTTACCTATTCTATAGGTGTAGGGTATAAAAAACAAAAAACAAAATTCATATAATTTCATGTTAAATACATGTTAAATAAGATGCCTAGCAAAATTTCAAATTTTTATATGAAAAATATTGGATTTAAAAAAGTTAGTTGTTCGAGAGCTACCCGAAGTTTTGGTCCGATTTTAACCAAAAAAAAATAGGGAACCTAGAAATTGACACACATAGCTAGATCGACTCAGTTTTCGATTCTGAGCCGATACGTTCCCTTGACACTATATCTAGCTCGTCTAGATCGATGCGTTACAAACGGAGGAGCAAATCTAATATACCCGATGTCATATATGTATGGACGGGTATAAAAACCTGATCCCAATTGAGGATCAATGTATTGCAAATTTAATGAAAACAAATCAAATGACTTGCCATTTTAAGCAAAATCTTGCAATGGAAATAAAATTAATTTCAAGTAACATTGTGGTAACAAAAAAATTGAAAGAAACCCCTCTTTATAATAATTGTGTTCAAATTACTGACATAAAAATAAAAGGAAACAATTTAATAAAATTTAATAACTGTAAAATTTCTCTCGGAGATTTTGAAAAACAAAACTCCGAAGAAGAATATCATCACCGAATTTCACCCTATGTAAATCGCAATAGAACCGTAGCGAAAATTTCAAATCGATTTTATGTGGATGATTTGTATTATACACAAATCAATAACACAAAGCACATACAGGAATTGAAATTCATTCACCACAAAAGTTGGTATACAAATTTAATATTGGACGTGATTACAGTTACAGCAATAATTATTATTTGCATTTCTCTTTTTAAGTTAAAAAATTATAATTTAATTTAAGTTTTTGTTTCGCAATCGGTTAAAAGAACTCGCCAAAACATTTTTTTAAACATTCCCCTAATTCAAAAAAGTTTTACCTACTTACAAAAATTGTAATTTTCTTAAAAAAGTTTTTTTTTGAATAATCGTAGGAATGATAAGTATATAGATGTACGCATACAAAATTTACAATCAAGTGGTCAAACCGTTTCTGCTTAAGAGTAAAGTAATGAAAAAATCTGTAAAAAGCTGCTGTGCCACAATGGGTTAACGGAACTCAACAAACCTGTTTTTGGAACTTTGAATAAGCAATATTTCGCAAAATTGGTCATAATATCCTTCCCAAATATTTTTTGAAAAAATTGTCGGGCGGCAAGGGTTAACAAATTCCAAGTCTGTTAAAAGAGTGAACTTCATTCTTAAAGAGGAACACATATACAAAATTTGAAGTCAATCGGTTGAACCATTTCTAATTTATAGCAAAGTAACGAAACAACCTATAAAAAGCTGTTGGGCCGCAACGGGTTAACGGAACTCCACAAATATTTTTTTGAGGTTTTCTTTTTAACCAAAGCACTACTTCGACAAATTGGCCGAAACTTGCTTTTTTGCAATTTGCACCGACGGGTAAATCTGCTAGTCTAATATATGAAGGGGAAAATTTGTTTGTTTGTTTGTTTGTCCAGGATTCACGTGAAAACCACTGGTCCGATTGTCACAAAATTTTAAAGGATAAATTCTGAGAGCCCGGGGGTGACTAGCCTATGTCACATTTTTATAAGTCAACAGGTTGTGGCTCCAGAACCGTTTTAAGCTTTTTCGTTTTTTGGATGTTGAGGCAAAACGGTTTGACCGATTGACCAGAAATTGTGCACAAATGTTCCTCTTAGCAACCGGAATTAGTTGTATAAATTTGGTTGGAATGAATTAACCCATTTCGGCCTGGCCCAAAAAATTGTGTTTTCGATTTGTATCCAATTTTACAGGTTGATTTTGCAGTCCAAAAGAGGGGCTGCAAAAAGTTTTTATTAAAGTTCGATTAACCCGTTTTCCACGACGAAGCCATGAAGTTTTCTATTAATTTTATTTGCTTAAACGATTAAAAGATAGATTTCAATTTTATTGAAAATTTTGTATCAGCATTTTAATTATAAAAACCCATAGGGTTAATTTGGTTTTGACCTGTTTACGCGTTTTGCACAAAGATTCAATGAAATTTTCTAATTTTTGGTATTAACGAAAGTTAACCTTTATTCCAAAAGCTCACTTAATTAATAAGACTAATTATTTTGTCCTCAAATAGTCTCAAATAGTGCAAAAGCTAAAAGATATAATATTAATAGTAATAAAAATAAAGCTAATAAAGAATCCCAATAATAATATCTTTAAATTTAAATAATGTAATATTTTCCTTCATTACATTTTTTTGTAAGTCTTTATTTTTAATCTACTTTGCAGTTGTTGTTTTTTAACAAAAGATTTCAGTGTAAAATTGCAGTTTTCTTTAAATAAAATCTAAAAATATAAAAAAATTCAATTTCGTATATATTATGCTTAAATACATAGTATTTTAAAATAGTTTTTATAAGAAAGAAGGGTGGTTTCGCAGTCGAAAAGAGAATCTGGCACAAATTTTTATTGAGTTCGGTTAACCCTTTTGGGCACGAGGGCCAAATGTGGCTTTTTCAATGTTTTTAATGCCAAGTCAAAACGGTTTGACCGATTGACTTGTAATTTTGCACAAATGTTCCTCTTAGCAACTGGAATTAGTTGTATAAATGGTTGGAATAAAATAACCTATTCCGGCCTGGTGGGTTTCCAAAAAATTTTGTATTTCCGATTTGCGTCCAATTTTACAGGGTGGTTTGACAGTTGAAAAGAGGATCTTGCCCAATATTTTGTTGAGTTCGGTTAACCCGCTTGGGCAAGAGGGCACAATGAAACTTTTTCAATGTTTTTGATGGCAAGGCAAAACGGTTTGACCGATTGACTTGAAATTTTGCACAAATGTTCGGACAAACCGGAATTTGTGTAAATTTGGTTGGAATATATTAACGCATTTCTGCCTGGCGGGCTTCTAAAAAACTTTGTGTTTCCGATTTGTCTCCAATTTTAAAGGCTGGTTTCGCAGTCAAAAAGAGAGGCTGGCACAAATTTTTGTTGAGTTCGGTTAACCCGTTTGGCACGAACGAGCAATGAAGCTTTTTCAATGTTTTCGATGTCGAGCCGAAACGGTTTAACCGATATTTCACAAAATGTTCCTACTAACAACCGGAATTAGTTTTATAAAGTTCGTTGGAATGAATTAACCCATTTCTACCAGGCAGACTTCCAAAAAATTTTGTATTTCCGATTTGTCTCCAATTTTATAAGGCGGTTTTGCAGTCGAAAAGAGAAGCTGACACAAATTTCTGTTGAGTTCGGTTAACCCGTTTGAACACGAGGGCGCAATAAAGCTTTTTCAATGTTTTTGATGTCGAGCCGAAACGGTTTGACCGTTTGACTTGAAATTTTGCACAAATGTTCCTCTTAGCAATTTGTTATATAAAGTTGGCTAGAATGAATTAACACATTTTGACCAAATATTTGTTGAGTTTGGCACGAGGGGGCAATGTAGCTTTTTCAATGTTTTTGATGTCTAGTCAAAACGGTTTGACCGATTGACTTGAAATTGTGCACAAATGTTCCTCTTAGCAACCGGAATTAGTTGTATAAATTTGGTTGGAATGAATTAACCCATTTCGGCCTGGTCCAAAAAATTGTGTTTCCGATTTGTATCCAATTTTACAGGTTGATTTTGCAGTCCAAAAGAGGGACTGCAAAAAGTTTTTATTAAAGTTCGATTAATCCGTTTTCCACGACAACGCCATGAAGTTTTCTATTAATTTTATTTGCGTAAACGATTAAAAGAATTTTTTTGAAAATTTTGCATCAGCATTTTAATTATAAAAACCCACAGGGTTAATTTGGTTTTGACCTGTTTATGCGAAAAATATTCCTTTCTTTATAATAACTTTGGAACTTTATTAATTAATTCATTATTTGATTTACAAAGTTTATATATTTTTTAAAAGGTGCAATATCAGAACTTACATTTTAATTTAATTTATTAATTGTTAAGAAAAATATATTGACACATGTTAATATTTATTAATTTTAGGTTTAATTACTTTAAAAAAATGTCTACGTTAATTTATGCTTTTAAGTTTACAAAATATTTATAAAAGTAAATATACTTATATTAGGTTAGTATGTATTAACTTATGTTAGGTTGGTATGTAAAGTTAGTGTACGTAACTCCTCCCTCCTTAAGACTGGGCAATGACCAGATGAAACGTGGTTGCTCGGTGTTGATATTTGGAATATCTTGATTTGGAATATAAACTGTTGTGTTGCGGTTCTTGTAGACTATAAGATGAAATTAAATTGTAATTAATGTAATTAGAATAATGAAAGCTGTTAACGTAATTATTATTATAATGTTTGTAGGCGTTGTTTGTTGTAACTGATGTAAAAGTTGAATTGGATTTCTTTTAGTGAATTGATAATTTTCAAGTTTGTTGAGTAAGCTATTATTGTTTAAAATTGTGATATTTATATTTTTGAAATTAGGAGGATTAATATTGATTTTGTCCCATTGTATATTGGAAACTGTATAATATGTGACCTCGTTAATTTTTATCTCACAATTTTCGAAGTGAATCAGTTTGGTTATTAGGTAGTTGGATTAAGTGGAATAAGGAGTATGTTGTGTTTGAAACAATGGATATTTGGATATTAAAGATTATGTTTGAATGATTATAATAAGCTTGTAGATTTAGTAATTCATAAATATGTTCACTTGATTTAGTTAAAATGTTTTGGTTTCCAAAAATATTTTGCATTTTAAGTATTTCGTTTGGACTTAAAATTTGTTTCGAAATAATATTAAGTTTAGCGAGAATAATAGCTTCACTAATATCAGTTAAATGGTTGTTTAATATATCTATATTATAATTTATTTGATTAAAATATTGAATATAAGTAAATTTTAAATCATCATTCCTAATTCTGTTAGCAAGTCTATCTTGAAAATCTTTTATATAATTAGTAATAGAAATTTGTTGGGTATTTATAAAGTTAGTTATATTGTCAAATCGTTCTATCATTTTATTGTTAATTTGAATATTATTATTGATTTAATTTTTTATTGAGTTTTCATTAGTTAGTATAGTTTCAATTTGAGAATTTATCTGTATTGCGTCATTTACGTCCATGTTCCCTGTTATCGTTTTTATTATTGTTCCTAGTCCGTTTATAATTCCTCGTTTCTTTCTAAAGTTTGGTCTTAATATCTGTAGTTTATGTCTTACATCATTTAATTTTAATTTTGTAGTGTTATAAGAGTTGTACTCGTAAGCAAGTTCACAGAGAGAATTAATTTTGATTGTCCAAGTTTCATAGGAAGTATTCCGTTGTGGTTCGTCAAGTCGTAAACTTCTAATTTTACGCCAACGGCTAATTGGATATATCTGAAATTTTTTTTTGTTTCTTTTTAATTTTTGATTTATGAAGTTTTTGATTTTTATTTGTAATTTGGGTAATATTCTTATTTTCCTTAACTTTACTTTTTCTGAATTGGTTTCTTTTACATTCTTTTCTAAATATAATAGTACCTTCTTCAAGTTGTTCGGGTTCTTCACTATTTTGATTAAGTTTTTCGATATTTTTCGAATCTATATTTTCTAACTGATTTTAACTTTTGGATAAGTTTGTGTTTCAAATTCATTTAATTTTTCGAGATATTCATGTGCACTTTTGTGTTGTACTTCACTGAGTTTATATGGACGGCCATAAAAAGTTTCGTATGGGGTAAGTTTAGTGGATGAATGGATTGCGTTATTGTATGTTATTATAATCTCGTTTAAAATTTCTTCATGATCTTTGTTTTTGCTTGTATTATATATTATTCTATAGATTTCCTTTAAGGTTGAATGAAGTCTTGGACTGGAGAATTACCAGTACTTTGTTGAAATGAGGTAATATGAAGTTCTATTTCATATTGATTACAAAAACTTTAAATAATGAGAAAGTAAATACAGTACCTTGATCTGCAACTAATTTCTTTCGTATGCCGTGAAGGCTTAAATAATGTTTTAGATGTTTCACTATTGTCAGACTATTTCTTGCTATTACTGTATATGCGGATGCAAATTTTGAGAACTTATCTATTATTGTAAGTATTTGTTCGTTATTAATTGAATAAATATATATGTTGATTATATCCAAAGGCTTTCCGGGAATTTCGGGGTTCATAAATTTTGGTTTTGGTGGAGATCTATTATATTTTAATGTTTGGCAAATGTCGCAATTATATATGATTTTATTTATTTTTTGTTTCATAAAAGGAAGGTAAAACTCTCTTTTCAAATGTGCGAGTGTTTCATTGATACCTCTATGATTCCGATTATGATAGTTATTTTTTAATTCATCTTGTTTGTCGTTATCAATAATATCAGTTAGTAGTTCAGTGCAACGAATGAGTTTAAAAATTTTTGACTGAGAAAAGTATTCGGAATAAATTTTTTGTAAAAGTTTAAATATGTCATCGTTTTTAGTAAAAATAGCGTTTAAGCGGTTTGGTGAAATATATTTCTTGAAAATTTCTATTATATAAGGTTCGGAAAAATTGGTATAGTTTTTAAACAACATTTTTAATTTCACATTTGTTTCTGTTGAATTTTCTAAAATGAGTTGTCTTTCGGATATTTCTATTCCATCACTCATATTTTCTTCTGCGGAATGAATAGTTGCTTGGTCGGTGTTACAAACTGGTTCTGTTAAATTTAGATCAATATTTGCATTAATTTTAATTCTGCTTAAGGCATCGGCATTACAAATTTTAGTTCCCTTTTTATAAACTATGTCGTAATCATACTCTTCTAGTTTTAAGCGCTATCTTACGAGTTTAGAATTTGGGTCCTTGAGACTCGTAATCCAAGTTAGAGGTTTGTGATCGGTTACTATTTTGAACTTCTACCGTATAGATACGGTCTAAAGTATTTCGTAGCCCATACAATGGCTAGCAATTCTTTTTCGATAGTTGTGTAGTTCATTTCGGCGTCAGTAAGGGTTCAGCTAGCATAACAAAAGGGTTTGTCACTGCCTATTGGTCCTTGCGAAAGCACAGCTCCTAGAGCGTAATTACTCGCATCTGTGGTAAGCACAAATGGTTGGTCAAAGTTTGGATATTGGAAATTCGGGTCGTTTGTTAATAAATGTTTGCACATTTCAAAGCTTGATTATAATCTTTACTGAATTTAATTTCAACATCTTTCTTTAAACACATAGTTAGTGGTTTGGTTAATTTAGCAAAGTCCTTAATGAACTTACGATAATAACCTAAAAGTGCTAAAAATGATTTTATTTCTTTTCTTGTCTTAGGCAGTGGAAATTCTCTTATTGCTGTTGTTTTAATAGGGTTAGGTTTTACACCTTCGGTGGTAAAAGATGACCTAAAAATGCAATTTCTTTGTGAAGAAATTCTGATTTGTCTGGCTGAATTTTGAAATTTGCGTCTTTAAGTTTTCGGAATACTTTTTTAAGATTTTCAATATGTTCTTGAAGACTTGTAGAAAACACAATAATGTCAACTAAATATACAAGGCATACTGTTCCTTGGAGATCTTTTAGTACATTGTCCATAACTCGTTGGAATGTCGACTTTCGTTATTGTTATTATTTTTTATTGGGTAAGAAAAATTTGGTTGAAATTTATTATTATTGGGTCTAAATTGATTAAATGCTGCTTGAGGGTATCTTGTTGGAATATTTGGTTTATTTAATACATTTTTATTATTATTATTTATATTATTAGATCTTAGATTTTGATGGGGAATTTGTCTATTAATTGGATTTACATTATTAAATGATCTAGAATAGAAAATATTCTCTTCTTTGATACAGAATGAAAATGCTTCTCCTAAGCGGTTCTCTGAGACCTGTTAAAAATGTATTGAAGGTCATTTGCTCATACAGAGATTTTTTTCCTCTTATTACATTTTGATCTGTTTCATGGATATTAATATGATTATTCATATTAGCTAATAATTCAATTATTTCGCTATAGAATTTTTCAACCGTTGAGTTATTCTGTCTTAGTCTGTGTAAATCTTTAATGAGAATTAGGTTTTCCTTAATTTTGTCCCAGTTTAACGGTGTCCCGTACATGTTTAATACTTCGTTAGTTGGTCCTATTATTTTGTTTCTAATTGCTCTCACTAATAATTGTCCGCAACTCGTTCCGTTTACTACGGCAATTAAAGAGAGGATTGATTCCATCTACATTTTCGAGAAAGTCGAATAATAACCGTGGGTTTCCGTGAAATTTAGGTAAGTCTTTTATGGCATCGGGAATTCGTAAAGAATTGTAGATGTCATTAGTAGTCACATTATTATTTTGAGAAGTCATTTCTATAACAGTTACGTCAGAAGAAGTTTCGAGAGAATTAAAAGAATTATCAAATGGGTTGCTTATTTCACAATTATGTTCAGGTGATTTAAAAGTTTGTCTTGTACTATAACTTGTACTAGATGTATTTATAAAATCAGATTCAATATTATTTTCACTAATTTCGGTAATATTATTTTTATTTATGATTCAAACCTAATCTATTTGTTAATTTATTTACTAAAGGATAGGGGGCTAGGCGTTTTCTAATCATGAATAATAATAATATAAAATATTACTTACATTAAACAAAGCAGCATACACATCGTTCGGGATAGGCAATCAGGAATTAAAATTCTGGAGTCCTCTTGTTGAAAATTTTCTTTTTCACTACACTGGTTCACTTTAAACTGATTCACTATTTTTGCTTTATAACTCACTATTATTATAGTTTATTGTTTATAAGTCACTATATATATACGTTTTGTGAATTTCAAAATTGTTTTAAGTAAATTGTCAAATATCAATTATCCGTTGATATTAATTAATTTTCGATGATCCTTCGAAATTATTTTATTAAAACAAAAATTTCAACTAACAGTGGAAAAGCAAACATCTGAAATGTTAGCCCAAGGGATTATTAAATATAGTAATTCCCCCTATAATTCACCTATTTGGATTGTTCCAAAAAAAATGGATCAATCGGGCAAACAAAAATGGAGAATCGTTGTCGACTACAGGAAACTCAATGAGATCACTGTAGACGACAAATTTCCCATCCCAAATATAGATTCTCTGTTTGACAAGTTGGGTCGAGCCCAATATTTTACGACCTTGGACCTAGCCAAGGGTTTTCATCAGATTCTAGTAGACGAAAAGGATCAAGCTAAAACTGCCTTTTCGACGCCTCAGGGTCACTATGAATATGTCAGGATGCCATTCGGGTTGAAGAATGCTCCTGCCACATTTCAACGTATGATTAACTACGTTTTGCGTGACTTCATCAATGTTTTTTGCGTTGTATATCTCGACGATATACTTATATTTAGTACATCACTGCAAGAACATTTGGAGGCCATTTCAAAAATTTTCCAAAAGTTGAGAGAATTCAATTTAAAGATCCAAATTGATAAAAGTATATTTTTAGCCAAAGAATCTGAATATTTAGGCCATCTTCTAACCAACAACGGTATTAAACCTAACCCGGCCAAAGTTGTCGTAATAAAAAATTTAAAATTGCCAAAAACGAAAAAATCTATTAAGAGCTTTTTAGGGATAACTGGTTATTATCGCAAATTCATACGTGATTATGCAAAAATAGCCCAACCGTTAACTCATTGCTTGAAAAAAGATAGTAAAATTGATATAAATAATAACAAATACGTAGAAGCGTTCGAAAAATTAAAACGGCTTATAACTGAGGATCCAATTTTAAGGTATCCTGATTTCAAACAGAGATTTACTCTAACGACTGATGCAAGCCAATATGCAATTGGGGCTGTTTTATCACAAAATGGTCACCCAATTTCCTTTGCAAGTCGTACTCTTAACGACCATGAAATTAAATATAGTACGATCGAAAAAGAACTGCTATCAATAGTATGGTCCACAAAATACTATAGACCATATTTATATGGTGTTAAATTTACAATTAAAACGGATCATAAACCACTGGTCTGGTTAAACTCCTTAAAAGAGCCTAATTCCAAGCTCCAAAGATGGAGAATTAAATTAAATGAGTTTGAGTTCGATATCGAGTACTTAAAGGGAAAAGACAATAAAGTCGCTGACTTTTTAAGTAGAATTGATGTCGAAAATAACGAAGTTAACGCTTTAAATATTCAAAAAAACACCATTGTTGAAGATTCTAGTGATAGGGCTACAATTCATAGTGCTGTCGAAAATTTGGACAACACTATTCCAATTATAGATAATATTGTAAACGAATATCTTTCCCAAATACACCTTGTGGAAAACAAATCAGAAGAAATTATAATAAAATTTAAAAGATATAGAAAGTTATATATATCTGTAGAAGATCTCAAAAATGAAAATTACTTAAATAATGTATTTAGAAAATTTATAAAGAAAGGTAGAAGATCTGACATTTGCCATTTATTCTAAATTAAGTGATAATTTATATGCAATCATCCAAAATAAACTAATCGAACTATTTAGTAGTGATAAAAACATAAAATTCGTAAAATGTTTAAAACTTGCTCACGACATTGAAAATGAAGAAGATCTATTAAAAATAATAAAACAATGTCATGAAAAAACTAATCATCGCGGCATATTAGAAAATTTTACAGAAATAAAGGATTTATATTATTTTTAAGGATTTTATTTATAAACTTGTTAATAACTGTGACGTTTGTAGCTTGGCTAAATATGATAGACATCCGAATAAATTCAAATTTCAACTATCTGAAACTCCTTCTGAGTTGAATGAAATCATTCACGCTGATGTCTTTTATTTGAATAAAGAAATATTTTTAACATCTATTGATAAGTTTAGCAAACATTTAACAATATCTAAATTAAACGACAGAAATAGTATTACTATAGTTCAGGCATTAAAACTCAGAAATTCTCTTTTCGGGAAACCAAAGAAATTTATATTCGATAATGAATTCGATAGTCTAAATCTTAAAGATTTTTGTAGGGTAGAGAATATCGAAGTTCATTTCACATCACCCAGAAGCCATACTGGAAATTCGGATATAGAAAGAGTTCATGGAACTATATTAAAACACATTAGAATTTTAAATCTTACTGAACCTAATTCTGATACTGAAAGTAAGATACTTAAAGCTGTTGAGGCTTATAATAATACTATTCATTCAACAACTGCAACAAGACCTATTGACTTTATTAACGGGAAGGTCTTAGATTTTAATATCATCAAGAATAGATTATTAGACAATAAAAATAAAGTTATATCAAAATTAAATGAAAATAGAAAGAATTTCGAAACACCAAATGCTGATGAAATTCTTGTAGAAAACCCAGCCGGAGTTCGTCATAAAGAAGTTCCGAAATATAAAAAAATTAATTGTAAACAATTTAATAATAAAGTAATAGATATTAAGAATAAAAATATACATCCGTTTAGAATCAAAAGAAACTTTAAAAAATTTACAGGTAATAATATTACTAATGCTAGCCCAAGTAAACCCATGTCAAGCTTGGATTAATTTGCAAAAATTGGAAAGTGAAGCTGGATTTACCATTATACAACAGGAAAACATCCAAATCATAGAAAATTATCATAAATTCATTCATAAAATAAATCTTGAGGAAATACAAACGGCTATAAACCTGATAGAAAATAACATCAACCTATCTTTTAGCATGCCAAATGATGAAATTCACATGAAAGCTTTATTAAATAAAATCAATAATATTAAACATACTTTAAAAACTTTAACTTCTTTTAGATATAAAAGGGCTCTAATCAACCTCGGTGGTTCATTTCTCAAATGGATATTTGGAACCATGGATGAAGACGACCGAGCTGAATTAGAAGAGCATTTAAAACTAATCGATGAAAATAACCATAATTTAATAACAAATTCTAATAAACAAATAAAAATAAACGGTAATATCGAAAATAATTTAAAATTAATACAAAAAACTATTAATAAAAATAACGTAATAATTAATAAACTTTTAAACGATGCTTCAATAGATAATAAAAAATTAATTAAAAAATTTGAATTTTTCCAAATATTAACAAATATAAATCTTTTAAACGAAGAACTAGAAAAAATTCAAGAGAATATAATCTTTTCTAAACATCAAATTATGAGTAGATCTATTCTTACGCCAGAAGAAATAGATCTATTCGAAATAGATTCTTTTAAAATCCAAGAAATAAAAAGTTCTCTAGCAACATATGATAATTATCTAATTTTCGTTCTGGAAATTCCAATTGTAAATAACGTAACAGCTAACAAACTAAAAATTTTACCAGTTCCAAATTCAAACTTTGAAGAACTTAATATCGATACTGTTGACTATATTTCATATAACAAGTAAAGAAACAGTCAGTCGGTGCAACCGACTTAGAAATACCCTACACGTATTTGGTTCAAATTTAAGGACATATCCATAAGTCATTTTAACACCATAGAAGCTGTTATTAATTTGATCGTAAGACATAGCTAACCAAATTAACTGTATAATACTAAAAACATTTTCTAATTACCCTATCTATTAAAAAATACTACAAATTCTTACTAATTTATCTATTTAAAAATATTAAAAAACAAACAAACTTGAAATAAATGAAAATATATTTATTCCAATTCAATTACAAAATGAAAAAATTCTAATTATTAAATTTTGTGATAAAAAGATAATCAAAGCATAATATATTTAATAATCCAAATTTTTAAAAATTACAATTATTTTAAATGGTTAGTTTATATACCTAATAGAAAAACTTATAAACGCAAAATATGCAATAAATGTATTTCTAAAATACAATTAAAAATTTACACCTTTTCATATAATTCATTTAAATATAAAAATCAATTTTACATAAATGCAGCAAGTACCTTTGAACATAGCTGAACCACTACAATTAAGTCTAGATTTCGGAGACACATAGGACATAGGAAATATATTCTTTGGCTTCGAAATTAAACTCGACCACAACCAATTCCCATGGTACTTTCCTTACTAGTAACCTAGAGTTTAAATTTCATCAAAATAGCGGCATTATTTTTTGAGTTATAATGTTTTTAAGATATATGTTTGATAGCCCTTGAACTTTTCAAGGGTTCCAGGACCCGAAACCATGGTACGATTTCGACCAAATTGCAGTCCCCGTCATACTTTCAATACTAGTTAACCCTTGTACATAATTGGAACGTTATATCTTAATTTTAAGTTACTAGTTTTATTAATTTCGATGATAAGCTTTTACACATTGGGGGGTCTAAAAGAGGTTCTGAACCACCACTCCAATTGATCCCAAATTAGGGGGGCACGCAAGAAATAGTAAAGAACACCCTTGTGGCAAATTGGAAGCTTCTACATTTGTTTCAAGTAACTATCTTTATTAATTTCGAAAATATGCTTTAAGGGCCTAAGAACTGAGTGGCTGGTCCCCGATCCACTACTCCAATGGGGCCCAAATTTCAAAGACACTTACGAAATAGGAAGGTACACCCTGATACCAAATTTGGAGGTTCTATCTTCATTGGTTTCGGAATTATGCTCGTTTGGCCTAAATTCGATCAAAAAGTTCTAAGTTCCGAACCCATTGTCCAATCCTCACCGTACGTAATCACCGCCGTAGTTTCGCTGCCAATAACCTACAGCACAAATTTCATGAAGATAGCCTCATTAGTTGTTGAGTTATCGTGATTTTTTATATATGTTCCTCAGCCCTGACATCGATTAAAAGGTCCGGAATCCAAACCGTTGGGCTGATTTCGCCCTTATATAGTCCGCGCTGTACTTATAGTACTAGTTAACCCTTGTACACAATTTGAACGGTCTATCCTATTTTTAAGTAACTATTTTTAGTAATTTCGATATATATAAGCCTTTAAAACTTGGGAGGTCTGAGAGGGGTACAGAACCACCACTCCAATTGATCCCAAATTAGGGGAACACGCAAGAGATAGTAAAGAACACCCTTGTGGCAAATTGGAAGCTTCTACATTTTTTCAAGTTGTTATCTTTATTAATTTTAAAGATATGCTTTAAGGTCTTCGGAAATGTGTGGCTGGTCCCCGACCCACTACTCCAATGGGACCCAAATTCACAAGACACTTAGGAAATAGGAAGGGACACCCTGATACTAAATTTGGAGGTTCTATCTTCATTGGTTTCGGAATTATGCTCGTTTGGCCTAAATTCGATCAAAAAGTTCTAGGTTCCGAACCCATGGTCCAATCCCGACCTTACGCAATTCCCGAAGTATTTTCATTACTAGTAACCTACAGCACAAATTTGATGAAGATAGCGTCATTAGTTGTTGAGTTATCGTGATTTTTTATATTTGTTCGTTAGCCCTGAAACCGATTAAAAGGTCCAGAATCCGAACCCATGGGCCGATTTCGCCCATATGCAATCCCCGCCGTACTTTCAGTCCTAGTAACCTACAGTTAAAATTTCATCAATATAGCTCCATTATTTTTTGAGTTATCGTGCCTACGGACGGATGGACGGACGGACGGACGGACATGGCTATATCGACTAAGGCGGTCACGCTGATCACAAATATATATTCTTTTCCATATCTAGCTCGCTTCCTTTAGGTGGTTACAAACACCATACCAAAGTTAATATACCCCTTTACCTATTCTATAGGTGTAGGGTATAAAAATAGAATTTTTCACTACTCTGAAGAGAGATATATAAATAAATTAAAAACAGCGTCAAATTGTATTCAAAACTTATTTAACAAAACTTATAATGATTGCACAAAAAATATTGAAAATAAATTTAAATTAATTGAAATTGATACTGGAACTATTTTGATAAAGAATGCAAAAAACTTAAAATTAAATAACAATTGTAATAATGTTGAATATGTATTAAATAAAAATTATGTATTATCTTTTAAAAATTGTTCAATTGAAATAAATAACATGAAATTTTCAAATAAACTTAAAGAATTTAAACAAATTATTGTAATTCCAAGTTATATTAAAATGAATAACGTTTCTAAAATAATAAATCTTAAATCTTTAAATTATAAACAAATCGAAAATTATAATAAAATTACAGAAATCAAATCTGAAAAGAAAGAAAATAAAATATTAATTTATGTCAATAGTATAGTATTAATAATGTTTATAGTAATATCAATTGTAATATTTTTAAGGAAATTTAAACAAAGGAAACAATTAGTAGCAATTAACGTTAAAGAAAATATTGTTCAGGAGAACAATGATCTTAAGGATGGGGTAGTTATCTATCCTCTAAATGTCAATTCTTAAATTATACATTTAAGAACCATAACTTAAATTCCTTAAGCATAAATTCCGTATTTTTTTATTAAATTCTTTTATACTTTGCTTTCAAGTAAACAAAAGCATCAAATTATATTTTCGCTTTTGGGTCTTTTTTAATCTTTCATATAATTTTTACTGTCGCGATAAAAAAAACAAGTGAGGGAAAAAACCAAGGGTTTTTAAAAAGCACATTTTCAAAATTATATACGGTTTCTTACTGAGTATTTTATCATTTATTTTTATAAAAATATATATGATAATATTATAATTTTGTTATTTCATTAATAATTACATATATGACTAATAGTGAATTACTTAGAATATAACCCCAATGCACTCAAGAAAACCTGTTAATAAGTGCAAAATATAATGTTGGAGCTTCAATGTTAACGTTTAATTTTGGAAAAACTTACACTGGTAAATAAGTTACTGTTTTATAAAAACATAAAAGTTTAAATTTTGAAGACCTAGTATCCCTTCAATGGGGAAGGTTCCCAAATTTTAGCTTAGCAAACTTATGATGGATCTGCTAACCCCCCTCCTGTCTTCATTCTTCCATTTTTTTTCGGTTCTGGGAAATCAATTTTGAACTCCAACAAAATTTGGAATTTTACCTAGAATATTATTATCAAACCAAAAATGGTTAAGACTAAGAAACAATTTCTTCAATTTAAAGAGACCCTTTCAAATTTAAGAAAAACCTTTAACGTATGTTGAAATATAATGCTGCAGCTATAAATTTTGCATATTTGTAAAAAAAAATTTGAACAGGTGTTTAAGTTACAGGTGGTTAAAAACAGCAAAATTTCAATCAATTTTTGAGCCCTTATAGCTCCTAAACAGGAGGCGTGACAAACAAATTTTGTTAACCGACTCTTACTAGTTTTAGAGGACCTAACTTCTCCTAAAATTTCAAGACCCTAGGTTGAACGGTTTAGAAGATATATGGGGCCAAAAATTTTGCAAAAGTTGAGTTTTGCTAAATGGTAAATTTTAGTACCGTATGGTAACCTTATACATTTAAACCTTATATTTTTATAAAGCCAATAAAACCAGCTATCTTTCGCCGTTCAGATTAAAAATACACTTAAATAAACTCTTGTTATAACAATTTAAATATAGGGCTTTTTCCAACTTTGGGGGGCTGTAGCTCCGTAACGGGTGGGGCTACAGAAAAAAATTCTTCTACGAAATTAATTTTTTTGTAATATCTACCCGTGGTTAAAATTTCTTTAATCTATTTTAAACGGTGTAAAAGTTTTTGTAAACATACGGACAGACGGACGGACGGACAAAGTCAAAATTAAGAAAAACCTTTGACACTTATTGAAACTTTCGTTTTGGAGCTTTCAATTTTGTACACAAATAAAAAAAAATTTTGACAGGTATTCAAGTTATAGGTGTTTAAAAGCTAAATTTTTAGCAAAATTTCAATTTTCGACCCCTTACAGCTCCTAAAGAGGGGGCGTGACAAAAAAATTTTGTTAACTGACTCTTACTTATTTCTAAGGATCTAAACTTCTCCCAAAATTTCAAGTTTCTAGATTTAGCCGTTTTTTTTTTTGTAAAAATTTTGTAAAACTTAGTTTTGAATAACGGTAAATTTTAGTACCGTATGGTAACCCTATACAATTGGTTTTTAAAAATTTGTAAAGCTTATAAGAACAGCTGTCTGTTACCGTTTTCAGGCTGGAAATATACCTTATAGAACTCAAATTATGACTGTTTAAATATGGGGCTTTTTGAGACTTTGTGGGGCTGTAGCTCCGTAACGGGGGGGGCTACAAAAAAAAGTTTTAACATTAAATTATTTTTATTGCAATACCTATCCATTCCTGATATTTTTTTGTCAATCGTAGGTAAAAAGGGACGGACGGACGGACGGACAGAGTGAAGCTATATAGGTACATTTTTACAAAATTTTTTGAAAATGTGCTAATGATGACATCGCGAATAATTGCAACTAGTTATTTCCAACTGTACAATTTTATACAAAATTAAAGTTCAGTTATAATTTTGGTATCAAGCCGTTAAAATGTGAATAAGATTTTAAAATAATAAGAGATAAAAAAAAGATTTATATTTAAATAATTAAGTTAATAAATAAATAAATTGAAAGATAATAAAATAAAACGAGTTATCTAAATTAATTAATTAAAAACAGGAAGTCTCCCTCCGAACCTAAATTTTACGTAACTCGCGTTTTGCACAAAGATTCAATGAAATTTTCAAATTTTTGGTATTAACGCAAGTTAACCTTTATTCCAAAAGCTCACTTAATTATTAAGACTAATTTTTTTGCTCTCGTTAAATAGTCTCAAATAGTTCAAAAGCTAAATGTGATAGTTTTAATTATAATAAAAATAAAGCTACATAGTAAAGAATCCGAATAATAACATTTTTAAATTTAAATAACATAACATTTTCCTTCTCTAAATTTTTTCTTAAGTTTTTGTATTTTATCTACTTTGCAGTTGTTGTTTCTTAATATATATAATTTTCTTCAAATGAAATCTAAAAATCAAAAAATTCCGTTTATAATATGCTTAAATACATGGTATTTTAAAACAGTTTTCCCAAAAAAGAAGCTTACATTTCTCTCATAAAATCATAAAAAAACGAGAAAGAGCGTGGTAGAACTTTCAGGTAAGTACAAAACAAAACATCAGTTGAAAAGCATATTTTCAAACTTTTTCTAAACCATTGACTATGTTTTATTCAAACGTTGGCAATTCAAGAAAATTTATTATTTTATATAAAAGAAATTTTATAAAATTTATGTATATCCTTTTGACCTTTAGTCAAACGACCTATTGTCATTTTAATTCAGTTAATATTATTCGCTGGAAACCTGCCATCCTCAATTCTATCGTCAAGGAGCACTAAATTGTCAAGAAGCACCATGCATAAAAAAATTAAAGATAATCGTTCAAACTGTTTTGCAAACTGTTTTTTAAAGTTTTTGTTTCGCAATCGGTTAAAAGAATTTGACAAAACATTTTTTTAAGCATTCCCTAATTCAAAGAAGTTGCACCTACTTTCAAAAATTGGACGTAATTTACTTACAAATTTTTTTTTGAACAATCATCGGGTCAGCATGGGTTAACAAATTCCAAGTCTGTTAATAGAGTGAACTCCATTCTCAAAGAGGAACAGTTATACAAAATTTTAAGTCAATCGGTTAAATCATTTCTAATATATAGCAAAGCAACGAAAAACCCTATAAAAAGCTGTTGGGCCGCAATGGGTTTACTCCAGGCTATCTTTTTAACCAAAGTAGTACTTCAAAAAATTGACTGAAACATGCTTTTTTACAAGTTGCACGTTCCCGGGCAACGCCAGGTAAATCTGCTAGTATTAGTCTAATAAAAATTACACAAAACGGATTTTTTATGTAAATTTAAAAGCACAAATAGCTCGAATTTCGAGCACTAGTATTATTTTATTTTACTTGAATTCATTTACATATTAATATATCGAGTTACAATTTAATTATCATTAAGCAATGCGTTTAAATTAAGTAACTTACATTTTTACCTGAATACTATTGATTAAATCTTCATTTTTATTATTGATGTTAGTGGAGTTTACCAAAGTAACACCTCTCTTCATTCCTTTTCCTGAATCAGATGCCAAAATTCTATTTTAAGATTATTTATCTTTATATGGGAACCCAAAAATTTTGTAATTCCATAAAATATAATTTTTGATAATAAGGTTAACGTAGCATTAAAGTAAAATCATGATGGAAAGTAATTTCCTTAAAAGTAATATCAGTTTGATTTATTTTAAAATTTGAGTTTTTTTCAATTGGAACTACAAATCTGTTAACAATTGTATTTATACTATTACTAAACATGAACTTTTGAATGTTTTCTCTTTAATATTTTTCATAATTAAAATACCTTCATCTATTTCAATAAATTCTTATATACTACAAATTTACAATTTTTCTTAAAAATACAATTTTGACTTATTTTTAAATCTTTTAAATTTTTATCTCTTTATAAGTTTGAAAGATAAAAAGTGTAATTTTTATTTGTAATTTCCACTTTAAATTCCATATTTTCATCTATTTTTTATACCGTACACCTATACAATAGGTAAAGGGGTATATTAACTTTGGTATGGTGTTTGTTACCACCCAAGGGAAGCTAGATATAGAAAAGTATATATATTTGTGATCAGCGTGACCTCCTTAGTCGATACAGCCATGTCCGTCCGTCCGTCCGTCCGTAGGCACGATAACTCAAAAATTAATTGAGATATCTTGATGAAATTTTAGCTGTAGGTTACTAGGACTGAAAGTACGGCGGGGATTGCAAATGGGCGAAATCGGCCCATGGGTTCGAATTCTGGACCTTTTAATTAGTCTAAGGGTTAACGAACATATATAAAAAATCACGATAATTCAACAACTAATGACGCTATCTTCATAAAATTTGTGTTGTAGGTTACTGGTAATGAAACTACGGTGGTGATTGCGTACGGTGGGTAATGTACATTGGGTTCGGAACTTAGAACTTTTTGATCGAATTTAGGCCAAACGAGCATACTTTCGAAACCAATGAAGATAGAACCTCCAAATTTGGTATCAGGGTGTTTCTTTCTTTTTCCTTAGTGTCCTTGAAATTTGGGCCCCATTGGAGTAGCAGGTCGGGGACCAGCCACACATTTACGAAGACCTTAAAGCATATCTATAAAATTAATAAGGATAGCAACTTGAAACAAATGTAGAAGCATCAAATTTGGATGTTCTTTACTATTTGTGTGGCCCCCTAAATTCGGATCAATTGGAGTGGTGGTTCAGAACCCCTCTTAGACCTACTAAGGTTTAAAAGCTTATAATCGAAATTACTTAAAATAATAACTTAAAATTAAGATAGAACGTTCCAATTGTGTAATCACTAGTATTTAAAATGCAGCACGGACTGCATATGGGCGAAATCGTAACATAGTTTCGGGTTCTGGAACCTTTGAAAAGTTCAAGGGCTAACAAACATATATCTTAAAAATAGCATAACTCAAAAAATGATACCGCTATTTTGATGAAATTTAAACTCTAGGTTACTAGTAATGAAAGTATCATGAGAATTGGTTCTGGTCGAGTTTGGTCAATGAGTTCGGATTATAGAAGCTTTTGATCGATTTGAAAAATTTGAATTATTTAATATATTATGCTTTGATTAGTTTTTTATTACAAAATTTAATAATTCAAATTTTTTAACTTTTGTAATTGAATCGAAATATATTATATTTTCATTTATTTCGAGTTTTTTTGTTTTTTAATATTTTTAAATAGATAAATTAGTAAGAATTTGTAATATTTTTGAATAGATAAAGTAATTAGAAAATGTTTTTTAGTACTATAAAGTTAATTTGGTTAGCCATGTATAAGATCAAACTAATAAAATCTTTTATGGTTTTAAAATGACTTATTAACTTCCCATTAAATTTGAACCAAATAGGTGTAGGGTATTTCTTAGTCGGTTGCACCGACTGACTGTTTATTTACTTGTTTTTTCTTTATTAATATGAAATTTACAATGCAGTAACTAAGTATACAATGGTTATAATAAAATTTTAAAAGTTTAGCATGATTTATGTGGTCGTATAGATTAAGCAACATATGAATTTATTTTTATTAGATTCTTATTGATTCTTCTTTAATATTAATTTTTTTAAAAGTTTGAAATATATTTTTGTTTGACATTCAATTTATTTTTAATTTTAATTTTAATATTAATTTAAAATTTATTCTAGGTTTAATTTTGATTGCGATATTGACTAGATTAAAATTTTTAAATTATTAAAATTAATTAACATTCAGGATTAGAACTAATTAGGAGTAATTAACATTAGAAATTAGGTTAATAAATTTGACTACAAATCTTAGAATTTAAGTTTTACTATAATACTATCTTATCCTACACAAAGTTTATTTGACTGCAAAGATAAATTTCAATTGTTAAGTTTTAATTTATTTGAATTTTATTTAATTAGTTTAAATTATGCGAATTACCTAAAAAAATGTTTATTTATTTTTTAAAAATCAGGAGATTTCTTACTGCTTTCATTTCTTTTTTAAGATTATTGTACTTTTAACAGTTGAACACGCAATTGTTTTTCTGTTTACCTGTTTTAAACACTTTTAAATAGTAATTTGATTTGTTCCTAGTATTGTGGTTACTTAATCACTTTCACAATTTCAATTTGTAGTTTTTATAGTGAATATTGAAATTGTGTTGTGTTTTACTATTGAATATAATTATTTTGTTGTTTTTTTTTGCATTTAATAGTAGACAATGTTTATCCAGCCATATATTGATGGTCTAAATCACTGTTAATTGCATTTCCCAAGTCAACCTAATTTTTGTTCAGCATAGTTCAGTACAACTTCATCCGCGTAAAGCTGAAGTTTTCCTTTTAAATTTAGCTGACATATATCATTAATATATATTTGAAAGAGGTCAGGACCTAAAATAAAACCCTGGGGAACTCCTTTTCTAATTATCTTTGCTTGACTTTGAGAAGAGTTGATGCGAACAAATTGTTGTCTATTAGATAGAAATGATTTAAAATGATTCAGTTGGTAATTGTTAAAACTAAGATTAGATAATTTGATAAGTAGAATATCATGGTCTACACAATCCAACACTTTTTTTGTGGTTATGCTACAATTTTGACGTTCAATTTTTGGAATAATATACAAAATATCTTAAGTCTTAATAGCCCTTCAATCGGGAAAGTTCCCAAATTATTACTAAACAATTTCATAATAATTCTCATGGATCTGTCACACCCTCTAAAATTTTTAGGTTCTAGGAATTAAATTATGATTTCACCACAATTTGCGATTTTTCTTAGAATTTAAAACTGGTTAAAATTAAAACTAACAGACACTTTCTTCAAATTAAAGAACCCCTTTTAAGATTAAGAAAATCCTTTAACTTCTGTTGAAACACAATGTTGAGTTTTAAATTTTGTATCTTCCCAAAATTTAATTTAGATGGGCATTTAAGTTCATTGCGTTTAAAAATAGCAAAATTTCAAATTTCAAAAATTTTGTGGGCATGACAAAGGGCGTAAAATTATTGAATAAACGTATTTTCTAAAAGGTTAAAGCTAGAGTCTT